>CM062812.1:590583524-590990648 GCA_031772625.1 Pinus tabuliformis | reverse complement strand
TCACCCTTGAATGCAGGTCTGATGCACCTGAGTTTAGATCACTGCATGAACTTTGACTGCGGCTACCACACCTGAAATTTCCGAGAGAAGTATGCAAAGTTCTTATCTTCTTAACTGCATGAACATGTCTTCTTTTACTACGTGAATAGTTCACCTTTGGCTGCGTTTTATACATGTCTTCCCCTGATCTGCGTATATGTCTCTTTTATGACTACATTGGATATTGTCTTTATGACAACGTGTAAGGTGTCCATGCTACGCGTATTACATCGTATGGAATCTTGCGTTAACAGTTCTCCTTTTGGCTGCGTTTTCCATGCCTCCCCTGATCTGCGTATATGTCTCTTCATGATTGCGTTGGATAGTGTCTTTATGACAGCGTGCAAGGTGTCCATGCTATGCGTATTACATCGTATGAAATCCTTCCTTACTGTGGCTTGGTGTTTCCATTACGGCGTATAGTCTAGGGCATCATCTTGTGCAAACTACGGCATCATCTTTAGGCTAGCGTATTACTCTTGGTGTCCCACTCCTTCTCCAAAAACCAAAGATTGAAGAGGAGGAGATCACCTCAAGAATGTGTGTTCCAAATGACATCAAATTCTCTTCAATTTATACCAAAACGTATAGGTTGAATAGACATGACATTTGGGCTTCTTGAGCCTACATAAGTTGTTGGTCTGCTAGATAATAAATCCATAATCAAAATAAATTCATATCTCCATAAATACTTATCGCAATCGGATGATCTTTGGATCAATCCTACACCTCTCGACGAGAGGGATTCAATAGAAATATCAGTTGCCATAAATAAGCTGACCCACATGAGTTTGGCCCTAGTTGCCAATTTAACACTCCCTCTCAACTAGGGAGAACTCCATTCGGTGATCCATAAGTTCGACTGTACTATCTCTACCATCAGTGCCCTGCACTGCTCTGCCCATCTCTGCTGGCTTTGCTCTGCTCTGCTCAGCTCAACTCAGCTCTGCTGGTCTGCTCTACTCAACTAGCTCTGCTCTGCTCAGCTCAATTCTGTTGGCTCTGCTAGCTTGCTCCTACTCTGCTCTGCTCAGCTTTGCTGGCTCTGCTCTACTCTGCTCAGCTCACTCTGCTAGCTCTGCTCTGCTCTGCTCAGCTCAACTCTGCTAGCTCTGCTCTGCTCTGTTGTCTCTACTCAGCTCTACCTCAGCTCAGCTCTGCTAAACTCTGCTAGCTTTGCTCTGATCTGCTCATGTTCTACTAGCTCTGCTCTGCTGAACTATGAAGAAGAAAGAATTGATCGACCAGGTCTCATACCAGTCTCCACCGACCCAAGTCAGTCTCAAAGTGGGTACTACCACTGGTCCCAAACCAGTCTCAACCGACCCAAAGTCAGCGTCATAGTGGGTACTACTCCTACCACCACTGGTCCCAAACCAGTATCGCAGGCTCAGAGAGTGTACCACTAGTCCCAGACCAATCTCAACCGACCCAAAGTCAGCGTCATAGTATGTACCACTCTTACTGGTCCCAGACGGTTCTGCATTGACACGAAGTCAGTCTCAGAGTATGTACCACTAGTCCCAGACTAGTCTCAACCGACTCGAAGTCAGCGTCATAGTAGGTACAACTCCTACCACTAGTCCCAGACCAGTATCGCAGGCTCAGAGAGTGTACCACTGGTCCCAGACCAGTCTCAACCGACCCGAAGTCAGCGTCATAGTATGTACCACTCTCACTAGTCCCAGACCAGTCCTTCATTGACATGAAGTCAGTCTCAGAGTATGTACCACCGTCCCAACCAGTCTCAACCGACCCGAAGTTAGCGTCATAGTAGGTACAACTCCTACCACTGGTCCCAGACTAGTATCATTGATCCCAGATCAATGTCATCCTAGCGTAGGGAGTACGGTAAATACAGCGATGCGTCCATCGTACTAATATGGTCCCTATCTTCATTTCCCTGCTCATTGATCAGATGAGAGGTACTTCCCATGAGTCCCAGACTGCATGGGTAGGTTGCCTCGACAGGAGAACTTAATCAATCCCATCCTCACAGAGAACTAATCATCCTGCTACAATCGCCATGGGGAACACATCATCCAGGCCTCACAGGAGAACTAATCATCCTACTACATTTGTCATGGAGAACACATCATCCAGACCTCACAGGAGAACTAATCATCCTGCTACACAGGAGAGCAAATCGCCCTGTTCACAAGAGAGCGAATCATCTTGTCCCACAAGAGAGCGAATCATCTTGTTCCAGTGCACACCACCATGGGAGGGTGAGTCACCCTGTGGTCGTATGTTGCTCCAGTAAGAATCGCAAGCCCCCAGAGCTCCCAGAGCTCAATGTATGCAACATGCAGGACCCTTGTACAAGGGTTTCTTGACGACTCCAAGTCGTTTGGGAAAATCACAGATTTGATCTTTCCCTGAGGCTTTAACAAAGTGTATCAACCTGTACATCATCTTAATGCGATGGAGCCTCCTTGCTTATCGACTTACCATATCCCAGATAAGGTAGTATCTGATGTCTATCTGCTGGAGCAATCATTGAATACGGGATTCCTCAATAATCGAATCCCACCTCTGGTTGGTACAAAGAATCACAATGGTATTCATCATGTGTACAAAAAGCTTACTGAAGAGCTTCCCCAACCAGGGAGCTTCATACGAGATCATACTCGTAGATATGTATCCGGTCTCGGTGGTGCTTATGACAACCGACTTCTGCTTCCTGCTCATCCATGATATTGAAGCAGAATCCAAAGAGAAACAGCACTAAGAAGTGCTCCAGTGATCCTACACACTGCCTGCCCAATCAACATTCAAATAATCATGCAGTTTCATATTTCCGCAGTGTATCTCAATCCATGAGAGATTGTGCCCTGAAGACATCTCAAAGATTCTTGGCACCAATCTAGTGAGGCTCAACCAAATATGAGCTCCTTGTCCTAACTGCAATACATATGTCCGACAGAAGTTCACCAAGAACTTCCCAAGATTGTCTGACATCACTACCGTATAACTTCATCGAGGTAGTCACAGGCTTGCAGTTTATCATTTCACATCTGGAATCCAACTCCCTCTTACTTCTGCAAGTGAAAGGGTTTGCACCTGTCAGAAATAGTTCGTCTGCATAAGGTGCCGGTATGAGAGGTCTATCATCCACAACCTTCGGGCTATCAATCCTCTCATACTACGCCCGAGGTGTTTTGCTTCAAGCTATAGAGGGCTTTCTTCCACCTGTATACATGAGATTCCCGTTCATGAATCTCAAACTCCATGGGTTGTTCCAAACCTGTGGACCTGCTACACGAGGGAAATGGTCAATTTGTAAGATTTTCCTTCGATACATCTTAGACATGTGCCTTCATGCTCTTTTTGAATTCAAGCATCCAGATCACCGTCTGACTCACAGACCTCCGGTGCTGAGTTAATGGACATTGTCCCCAGTGGACTTGATAGAACCCTGAACTCAAAAACATCTTTGAAAAATATATTTTCAAACACGTACCTTTCCATCAGTGAGTGCCACCCTGAAGCCTTTGACTTCCATTTCTGAGATGGACACCAAGTTCTTCTTGCGAACAGTACTTAAAAGAGATTCTGGGGTTCCTTGCTTTCTTTAAAGAGTCGACCATTTCCTTGATGACCTACATTACTTATCATTCCTCTGATCATTGAAGATGTCCCTGGAATGATTATTATCTTCATCAAGAGATGTGTCCCTGTCCTTCAAACACTCCTTCGCATGATGGCAGAACTTATTGCAACCAAGGCATCTGCCTTTCATTCCACCCTTAGATCCAAACTTTCCAATGAAGTGATCTTTAGGTGGACCATAAGAAACTTCCGCTACGCCAAAAATGCTCTGCTTCGACTTCACCCTAGGTGAACTTAGAAGAGAGATGTGGAACCCATTGATCCTTCTATCTTGTCCCAACTGTCTTCGTGATTGCTTCTTTCACTCTTGCTTGGGCATTGTCTTCACCTCAACTCTGATACCATGTTATTTTTAGGTATGTTCTATGCTAGAGCAATTTATTTAAATTTTCACAGTTAGCAATCACATCAGCATTAAAGTAAACTGCAGATAGAACATAAGTAAAAATCGCAGAAGACAAGCCAAGACAAGAGGACACAAGCTATGTCGCAAGCCAAGGACAAACCCCACAATGTGTGGGGAAACCCTTGATCAATTCTTCTTTTATGTTCTTCAAAGTTCAGCAGAGAAAGAGAGAGAGAGAGATAGTACATTTACAACAGAAGTCAACACTTGACTTATCTAGATCTGAGCATGGATCATCTCCTATGACGATGAGATCAGTTGAAGACATTTTGGTTCAACTGATTCTCCAAGGTGATGGCTTCACCTATCGTAGTGCTGCCTTTCATCCATTTGTTGCACCTTACCGTGTAGCTCCATCATGCTGCCCATGACTTTATCTATCATGCTGCCCATGATCATTATGCTTCATGCTGCCCATTCATCATGCTGCCCATGATCTCGTTCATCATTATGTTGCCCATGATCTCGTTTATCATTATTATATTACGTTGTCCAATATGCTTAAATAGCTACAGAAGAGTGTCAAGACTGCTATAGACAACCTTGGATTTGCCACGCTGTCACCTACACTACGTGCCATTAACATGGATCCTTCATGTTGTAACTACTTGGCAGCGGCTAGGTCCAACCTTCTAACTATTCCATCAATCTGTGATCTAGTATGACTGCTTCTTATAATAATCCGAGGTGTAGGCTATAATGTGATCTATCACCCTTGAATGCAGGTCTGTTGTACCTGAGTTTAGATCACTGCATATACGAATACCTTATACTTTGACTGCGACTACCACACCTGAAATTTCTGAGAGGAAGTATGCAAAGTTCTTATCTTCTTAACTGCGTGAACTGTACCTGAGTTTAGATCACGATATATACGAATACCTTATACTTTGACTGCGACTACCACACCTGAAATTTTCCGAGAGGAAGTATGCAAAGTTCTTATCTTCTTAACTGCGTGAACAGTTCTCCCTTTGGCTGTGTTTTGCATGCCTTCCCTGATCTGCGTATATGTCTCTTTCATGATTGCGTTGGATAGTGTCTTTATGACAGCGTGCAAGGTGTCCATGCTGTGTGTATTACATCGTATGAAATCCTTCCCTTATTGTGGCTTGGTGTTTCCATTACAGCGTATAGTCTAGTGCATCATCTGCGTGCAAAGTAGGGCATCATCTTTAGGCTAGCGTATACTCTTGGTGTCTCACTCCTTCTCCAAAAACCCGACGTGGAGAGGAGGAGATCACCTCAAGAATGTGTTCCAAATGACATCAAATCCTCTTCAATTTATACCAAACGTATAGGTTGAATAGACATGACGTTTGGGCTTCTTGAGCCTACATAAGTGTTGTCGGCTAGATAATAAATCCATAATCAAAATAAATTCATATCTCCATAAATACTTATCGCAATCACATGATCTTTGGATCAATCCTACACCTATCGACGAGAGGGATTTAATAAAAATATCAACTACCATAAATAAGCTGACCCACATGAAGTTTGGCCCTAGTTGCCAATTTAACATGCCGAGACTGATATCTTATACTTGCGAAATTCTTGTTCAATTAAATCTCACTACAATAGGCACTTCAAAGCTTAACTTCAATTATAGTTTACTTCAATTAACTTAATTTCAGCTATAATCGCATCATTCATAAACAACACGAACCATGTACATAAATAACACTTCAATAAACAAGAGGGGGAACTCTCCAAACAATTTCCAACTGCTCTATGACTATAAAACTTCCATACACAAAACTTCGATTTATAATGGACTTCAATTCGATTGGGAAGAACTCCAAACAGTTCGCTAACACAAGCCCTCACAGATACAAATATACAATAAACCCGTTACAACCCTTCAACTAGCAAAACACAACCAAACCCAATAAATATCCAAGTTGTGGCCTTTCAACCTACACACAACCTCAATACACAAATAACCTACGTTGTACCAATCTCAACAATGCACAAGCTTGCACAAATTCCTTCCGCAACTTTCTTTAGAGAGAGATCTCCTTCATGAGACCCAACTCTCTTCTTCTTTCGTTGTCTCCTTTTCTAGCAATGACAGGTTGTTGATCTTCGGTTGATTGATGTTCTAACTCCTTTCCTATCATCTTATATATGAGTCACCCTCCATGAACAGTCGTGTCTCTTCCAAGAGACGTGTCGATTGGGCATTCGAGCCGACCTTCCTTCGTTTGAGCCAATCATAAACTCCAAATTATGTTGCATCATTTGTCGCATACAAACTTTCCTTCAGTTCACCTTCAGTCGTGTGCCTTTACGTCTCATCCTCGGTCGTGTACCTTCGTAACTCGGGCAGACGCGTCTCATCTCGATACACCTTATCTTTGGTCTGGCGCATCTTGGATAGGTGTACCTTGCCTTCAATTGGGTGCACCTCGACTAGACACCCTCGTCGTGCCGACTCTCAAATTTGTTCCAATCATTCAACCAAACTCATCTCAGGTGCATTCTTCATGCGCTCATCTCACCAGTCTTTCCATTAAACGTCTGAAGCACACCTCCATGCCAACCAAGTCATTCCACCAAACTCGACTCAGCCTAACTCAGCCATGCTCAGGTGGCTAGCCTAAGGGCTTGACAGCCTCCCCCACGTCAAAATGGTTGTCGTCCTCACCAACACACCCCTCGGAAAATTTCTTAACCAAATCACAAAGACTATCCTCATCATGAACAACCTTCACATCAATTGTCTTCATCAATACAGAAGAATCTCGTCTGTGACATATATCCCATGTCTATGCATGTATCGCAACCTGTAAGAATGACATGTGTTGGATCCCCTTGTGCAATCGACTAGTTAGGTAGCTAATCTGACTGTAGCATCAACTCCACAAGAACACATGCACCCAAACATGTGCAACCATTGTCACCTCTTCCATGTCACACAATCTTTCCTCCGACTATGCCATTCAATGGTATCTCAAGCTTCTAGAGGTCTCACCATCTTGAGGAAGTGACAATAAGCCCATCTCCTTCATAAGCTTCAAAAAGATGGTGGTGCGGGAAAGTCATACGACTTCCCTTTCCACAGAGCAATGCCCTATCACCTCATCTCTGAGAAGAATCCACCCATACCTGGTATGAACCCTCCATACTTTTCTGCAATATACTCCTCTTCACGTTGATCCTCGGTCATGTGCCTTCGCAAATCGGACAAGCGCGTCTCGGTTGGGCACATCTTATCTTCAGCTAGGCATGCCTTTTCTTCGATAGAGCATGCCCTGGCTGGGTACCCTTGACGTGCTAACTCGCCAAGTTGTTCCAATTGTTCCACCGAACTCATCTTGGGCATGCTCTTCATGTGCCATCTCACAAAAGTCGTTCAACCAAACTCATCTCGGGGGCACTCTTCGTGTCGTCCAAGTAATTCCACCAAATTTGACTCGACCTAAATTGAGCACATTCAAGTGCCTAAGCCTGAGTGCTTGACGGTGGGAGGTCCACACACGTCAAATGAAAAGGGCCAAATATGTTGAAGCTCCTCCAAAATAGATCATAAGTTCAAGGAGAGGTTTCAAACATAAGAACATATCCTAAAAATCATGAATGTGACCTCCAAAAATTATGAAATGACCCTCTCCAAGTCAAAAATAATTAAGCCACATGTTCGCAAATAGCAAGTAGATGTGTCCACAAAGGGTTGGGAGCTCTATTCCAAGGTAAAATAGCTAGAAAGATGATGAAATATGAGGTCTTTCAAGGATATTAACAATGAAATGTCAAGAGGATGCCCATGCATGCAAAATTTGCCTAAATGGTCCTAAAATGAAGTGACCAATGTCGTCGCATATGTGTACTACCATGTCAACTATGAAATTGCCCCATGAAATGTGATGCCACATGAACAATCATAGAATCATCTCCCATTGTCCCAAGCCAAAACGTGTCAAATACATAAAATGGGGTCCATGGTAAACAAGCTAGATAATAGTAGTGTTAAGCAAGAAGCATATATGAAATGCAAAAAGCCAAGGAAGAATAGTTAGAATTGCAATACTTATAATTCACTAAAAAAAGAGATGTCTTGACGTTGGAGCTTGTTCAAGGATGTTTCCAAGGTAAGAATAGATCATCATAATCATCCAAGCGACCTCGTAAAGTGCAAAATAGATGGAAATAAAGGTCATCTAAAGTGGCAAAGTCCATGAAATAGCTATGAAACTACGAGATAGCTATGCCCACTTGTAGCTACCTAGGGTGCAAGAGATACAAAGACTGGTAAAGCACCAATGAAGGCAAGATTTGGAAATACGATCACCATGGTAGCTCTAGCATGAGAAGAAGTGACTTTCGAAAGGCAAAAGCAAAGGCTACATGAGACAATGCTATCACAAAACATGCAAAGGTGTGAGTTGTGATGAACTAGTGACATACTAGTGAAGACAAAAATATCTAACACGAGTATCTAGATGTTGAGAGAATGAGAAAAGAATAAAGAAAACAATAGAAAAAGGTAGATATAGAAAGACATAAAATCGGTTACCACGCTAGAGTGGTACTAGCTAAGTCAAGAAGCAAAATATTAGACGAAGGATGTGTTGGATAAATGATTAAGCAATCCCATAGCTGCAATCTAAAGGATGAAACGACCAAAACAACCATTACAAGAAAGTAACAAGGAGGAAGGAGCATGGTGACCAGAACCATTTAGGAAGAAGTATCTCAAGTTGGGCCCACTCATGACAATGACGGAATCAATCAATAGTGAGGTGACCAAAAATAGAGTTGACAAAATAAGAAAATATAGAGAGAGAACCAAAGAGAAAAAAATGGAAAAGACATTCCCACCATTGCCATGAATGATTCAGAAGTGGGAAACTATTATTCTATGATAAAAATTCAAACATAGTAATCTAATTGTCGAAGCAAGTTGTATACCTCCACTAATAATATTTTTGGTTTGGCTCAAGTAGAGGCAAAGGCAACACCATCTCCTAAGCCTAGAAAAATTACAAGAAAGTCACTTTTCATTCACAAAGTAAAGGAGACTAAGATAATAAGCAAGGTATGCCAAATGTAAACAAAACCATCAAAGAAAGAGAGTCGTCCCCCAAAGGATGAAGTCTTTCAGGATCAAGTGGCTCAATATCCCTCTTGAAGGCATGTATTGTTGATTTGGGGTAGCATCGGATGCGCTCTAGGCCTCAAACTTTGCAGGGAGACTTGGGCACATGTATTCCAAAGAACCTAGAAAGCGTTTTGGGAAATTCCACCCAAAAACAATTTTATTAAAATAATTAATATTTTTAATGGGCCCCTAAGTCTAAACTTAGGAAATTAAATATATTAATGGGTATTAATCTAATCGTAGGTGTAACTTCTAGAAGAAGACAAGGATCAAGCTAAAATGATCTTAGCGATTGATTAGCTTTTAATCTGGGTCGTTGAATGTCAACAAGAAGATTATTTAAGGAAGCTTGTGGGTCATTTGGAAAACACACTGAGAGATCAAGAGATCGAATTTCTGAAGTGAGAAGTTCTCAGGAGGAAATTCTAATCGAGTAGATTTCTTGCAGTTGAGGGGCAGGGATAGCATCCGAAGAGAGAGAGAGATTTTCTCAGCCAGAAAATCATCAACAGAGAGAGGGAGAGAGTGATCCAGTAGATCTCACGCAGAGGCTGACGCAGGGCACACAGAGGCAGCGTAGAGGGTGAGAGAGTCTGAAATTTTCTAGCCAAGTCAGTTTCAGAAGTCGGGAGCTGGGGTGTGAGACCGGAAGGCTGAGAGCAGTGACTCCGGGCAGCAAATCGATCACTTGGCTGGGTGACGCAGTGTCTAGAGGGGTTGACGCAGGGACTGCGTGAGGACTGCGCAGAGGCAGCAAGGCCTACCAGAGGGACCTCATCCAGTGACCGGATCAACCGGGATTTTTCTCAGTGATTGTATGAGGTAATCTCAAAAAGATTTCTGTCAGTATTTCTCTCTCTGTAACTGAATAACCCTTGTGGTATTCAGGGATGTATTCAGAATTTGCTACTGCTTAATAATAATAAACCCTCAGATCTATTGCACCGATTTTCCCTCATTGGGTTTTTCCGGGGACATTTGTCCAAAAATAACGGTGTTATTGTGTTGTATTTTATTTCTTGCTCGGTCTCTTGTTTGCGTATAATATTTAATTAATTGAAGGTTGCAGTGTATGTATTTCGATATTTGTCGTAGGAAACTGCAAGTAATTTGTTTGAAGGAATTTAACAAATAGGATAAATATCATCAGTTGCTGCAGTAGGAATTCCGGTTTAGGAATTTTCACAGGTATAAGTCTCAAAACATGGTGAGATTTCCCTCGTAGAAATAACTTCCCTCGGGCAAGCCAATGTCTAGGATCAAAATGACAAAATGTGGGTGTCATGCCCCAATGGTGCACCTCTGAGTTATGAGCTTCCTGAATCCCCTGAGGTGTGTGGCACTGGTGCGCTTTCTCCTCAATGGTGAAACCATTTTGAGTTTACTAATGCTCATATTATGCCTCTAACCCATGTACCCTGTAGCGAGATCGATATCTTATACTTGCGAAATTACTATTCAATCAAATCTCAGTACAATAGTCACTTCAAAACTTAACTTCAATTACAATTTACTTCAATTAACTTAACTTCAACAATAATCACATTCATTCATAAACAACACGAATCATGTACAAAAATAACACTTCAATAAACAGAAGGGGAAACTTTCAAAACAATTTCCCCACTGCTCTTTGACTATAAAACTTCAATATACAAAACTTCAGTTTATAATGGACTTCAGTTCGGTTGGGCCAAACTCCAAACAGTTCCCTGCCACAACCCTTCACTAATACAAATATACAGTAACCGAGTTACAAACCCTTCAACTAGCAACCCACAACCAAACCCAAAAAATAACCAAGTTGCAGCCCTTCGACCTGCACACAACCTTAATACAAAAATACCCCATGGTGTACCACCCTCAACAATACTTCGTTCCACAAGCTCGCACAACTTCCTTCCACAGCTTGCTTTAGAGAGCAAGCTCCTTCGTGAGACCCAACTCTCTTCTTCCTTCATTGTCTCCTTCTTGTCTTGCAATGAGAGGTTGTTGATCTTCAGTTGATTGATGTTCTAACTCCTCTCCTCTCATCTTATATATATGAGTCACCCTCCATGAACAGTCATGTCTCTTCCAAGGGATGTGTCGGTTGGGCATTAGAGCCAACCTTCCTTCGTTCAAGCCGACCATAAACCCCAAATAATGTCGCATCGTTTGTCGCATAAAAACTTTCCTTTGGTTCACCTTCCATCATGTCCCTTCATGTCTCATCCTCGCTCGCGTACCTTTGCAACTCAGGCAGGCGCGTCTCAACTGGGCATACCTTGTCATTGGTTGGGTGCATCTCGCTAGGCGCGCCTTGTCTTCAGTCAAGTGCACCTCAGCTAAGCACCCTCGTCATTTTTTAAGAAGAGTTTCGACGTAAATCACATGTAGAAAACCTTTGTCGACGCGTTTCAAACCAACTAGTGTGGTTCATCGTCAGGACAAGTTGAGGAGTCAGATCATGGCTGCAAGTTAAATAGGGAGAGCAGATCTTCCAAACGGCTAGGTGTGACCATTAACGGCCATAAAAACGGCTAGATTATATAATAGTAATATAATAATGTAGTCAAAGAAACTAATTATAACTTGAATCTTATCCCTATTTGATTGATTAATAAATTAAAAAAAATTGAATAAATTAATAACCAAATTTATATATAAAAGTGAAATAGAATGAGATTCTATTATATAATATATTATAATATATAAATGATTGAATTATTGATTAAGAAGGTTCTTATCCCTATTTGATTGATTAAATAAATTAAAAAGAATTGAATAAATTAAGAACCAAATTTATAAATAAAAGTGAAATAGAATGAGATTCTATTATATAATATATTTAATATTAAATGATTGAATTATTGATTAAGAAGGTAATTAGTTTCTTTGACTACATTATTATATTACTATTATATGATCTAGCCGTTTTTTATGGCCGTTAATGGTCACACCTAGCCGTTTGGAAGATCTGCTCTCCCTATTTAACTTGCAGCCATGATCTGACTCCTCAACTTGTCCTGACGATGAACCACACTAGTTGGTTTGAAACGCGTCGACAAAGGTTTTCTACATGTGATTTACGCCGAAACTCTTCTTAAAAAATGTTATGGATCACAGAAGCCTCAATTCAACAATTGACACCCTCGTCATGTCGGCTCTCCAATTCGTTCCAATCATTCCACCGAACTCATATCGGGTGCGTTATTCATGCACTTGTCTCACCAGATTCTTTCCATTGAACCCATCTCGGGCGCGCTCTTTGTGCCGACCAAATCATTCCACTGAACTCAACTCACCCTAACTCAGGCATGCTCGAGTGCCACGCCTAAAGGCTTGACATCCCCCCCCCCCCCACACTTCAAAATGGTTGTCGTCCTCGACAACACACCCCTCGAAAAACTTCTTAACCAAAGCCTGAAGATTGTCCTCATCATGAACAACCTTCGCATCAACTGTCTTCATTAATACAGAAGAATCTCATCTCAACATATATACCATGTCTATTCATGTATTGCAACCTGTAAGAATGACATGTGTTGGATCCCCTCGTGCAATTGACTAGTCAGGTAGCTAATCTAACCGTAGCATCAACTCCACAAGAACACATGCACCCAAACATGTGCAACCATTGTCACCTCTTCCCTGTCACACAATCTTTCCGTTGGTTCTGCTCATCATGAAGTGTCATTCAATGGCATCTCAAGCCCCCGGGGGTCTCACCATCTCAAGAAAGTTACAGTGAGCCCATCTCCTTCATGAGCTTCAAAATATGGTGGTGTGGGGAAGTCATACGACTTCCCTTTCCACATCACAAGGCCATCTCTCTTCGTCTCCGAGAAGAATCCACCCATGCCCAGTATGAACCCTCCATATTTCTCTACAATATAATTTATCAAAGGTGGATAGGAACACCAACCCATACTCTATTCCATCAACTTCATCGAACTTGGATCGTTATGGACTAGTATATTTGTCTTTACGGTTCCATCTCGATCCACAAACATCCCTCCATCTTCATGCTCTTCTCGGTCTGATTCCTACTCCAAACTCTCAATCCATCTATCAACATCTTCTCCTCCAAATCAACATACTCCTCTTCACGTTGATCGCATCAATAGCCTCGCACTCTCCAATGAAAATCCCCACATCCATCATCTCTGCCCTATCCAATAAACTCAAAATACCATTATCAATTTCAAGTGTTCCATGAGAATGGACTCCACCGATCCAACCTCTCATGAAACTCATATTCCAGTTTTCCTACCTCCACACGAATGGCTCCTCTCATGAACCTCATATTCATGTTGTCCTACCTCCACACAAATGGCTATCATCCTGCATTCTCCTACCATAGCTCCCACAGTAGGAAATCTCCTTCATTCCTACATGAATGAACAGTTTCACCAAGTGTGGTACTGGCACAGCCTCCTACTCAATCGTAAACTCTATGCCAAGTACAACTTCATAGTCATCCATCCTAATGATAGTGAAGTCCACCTTTCCTTGCCAACTTCCAATCTTCATCGAAACATCTGTCGCTATCCCAAGGACTCTGCTTCCTTCTGAATTCACCGCTTTAAAAGATGCATGGGTTGGAACGAACCACAGTCCCAATCTCCTAGCCACATCTTCTTTCATGAAGTTGTGAATGCTCCACTATCCAAGATAGCCATCACTGGATTCCCAACTACATCCATCTTCACGAAATTTAGCTTCCTCCTTTCCGGATCATGTTTCAAGGTAGCTCCCTTCACCGTAGTTGCTCCTAAAATTTGCATAACTCCTGATACACGAGAACCTTGTTCTCTCTCTGCAAAGTTTTCACCTTCTTCATTGATGGAAAATGCTTGGTCATGTGCTCTTCACTACACAACCAACACACAAGAGGTTTCTTCCCCTTCGGAAAGCCACCCGACTTTGTTCCATCTTCCTTCAAAGGCTTCTCTTTCCCTTTATCTGCTTTCTTCCTCCTCTCGCCTTGCTCCTTCCCTTATGTCTTGCATTCACAGTAATCTAGAAGCTTGTCTACAACAATGATGGCTTCTTCAAGAGACTAAACCTTCTGCCTCTTTACTTCAACTTGAGCCCATGGTTGCAACCCAATCACAAAATTGAACAAACTATCCTTCTTCTCGGCCATATCTAGAAGCTTCAACATCAGACTTGAATACTCCCTCACATGTGTTTGCAGGCTCCCTGTTTGCTTAATGAACCTCTCCTTCGCTCTCGCACCCCAAGTCTCATCTTGTGGTCCAAAATGAGCTATCAAGGCTTCCTTCATCTTCTCCCATGTGGTGATGTCCTCTGTCATGTTACCAAAAGCAATCTGTTTTGCTTGCCTTCTCCACCACAACAATTCTTATTTTTCCCCCCTCCGAAGTCACCCCAAATCAGTCCAAGTACTGCTCCATATCCCAAATAAAGTCGCCTAATATATTTGTGTTCCTCGCAGCATCGTATGATTTTGGTTCCTTTACTTTCACGTTGACAGAATTGTTGAACAAACCCTTCCCAAAAACCTTCTTCAAATTCTAACTCATCCATCATGGTAATATAAAAAAACAAGGTTATAGAGAAGATGGCTATGTCGTTTTCCCTCTATGGGAGAAAGGCTATCCTATCCTCTAGATATGGCAAGGATCAGCAAATGGTTAGAACTTTGGGGTAACACGAATAGGAATCGACATAATTGTTGATGTTGTTTTAAAAATAAAATAATACAAACTTTAAGAATTCCACTTAGAATGCTAGTCAATTCTATTTTGTACAACAACCACATAACATTCATGACATAAATCTAGGTTAAATTATATTCACAAATTTAAATAAAATTTCCCAATTCTTTTTTTAAACAAAATTCTCTCTAAAAAATTCACAACTATCTTTTATTTTCAACAAACTTTTCTATAAAAAAATTCACAATTATCTTTTATTTTCATTAAATGTATATGACACTCTATAAGAATTTATTATTATTATTATTATTATGATATTATATTTTATATATATATATATATATATATATATATATATATATTGGTTTCAAAAGTTCTGAAACAAAATTACAGTCTTCAAAGGACTACAGGAACACGGGGACAAGAGAAAAAAAATATATCAAGAGAAAAGTATCACTTGGACGTATACAATTGTTATTGTTACTCTTACTCTTCCCCAATGAATTTGCAGAGTTTAGAGAGGTGAATGGGCATATTAGAATATGAAATTGAGGATTGTTTATTAGTCTGACATTGTGGCAAACGTATATAAATCCTATCAAACAATCGAGGTCAATATTACATTAACACAGCAAGAAAAGAGGAGAAGCAAAGAAAATCTGCATACCTAGATATCATTGTGTTATGAAATGACCAATATTTTTAGGATTCTAATTCCAGTGGAATAAGCTTACTATGAGATGTAATTCTCACTTACATACATAAAAGAATCTCCAGGGTGCATACATACAAGAATCTCTGTTGATATAGGACAATTAAAACAAAACCACCTAAACTGAGAAAGAGGATTGGCTTGATTTTCAAGGAAGATTTGAATCAATCTGTAGCTTTTGGAAGCTATAGCAGACCTTCACTTGATGATCAACACAACCATCCCTACCACGTCAAGTACCACGACAATTACTACTACAATTTGTTTCATACGTTTTCGAAGAGGTTATATGGAACAATAATTGATGAGTGAAAGTAAATTTTGAAGGATCCTACTAGGATTCCTCAAGAAAACCTATTGCTGTACGTACAGAAGAAGATAGATAAAAGTGATATCAATGTGTGTGTCAGGGAATCAGGTATCCATGTTGTTTTGGCAGCTCTAAAATGAAAATACGACCAATTGAGAGGTGCAAAGAGAGTGAAAGACTGGATGAGGGAGATGTCAATAGGTTCCAAAACGATTGGGGTCTCCAGGAAATGAAAATCGGGATTTCTGATCATGAAATCCAAACAAACCTGAATAGGAATAGGTTATTTGCCTTGTCTTCAAAGCTGTCTTCAAAGCTGGCTAAGAAGAATGAGTCGTTGTTATTTTCATTAAATTCTTACTCACATATTCATCTACCATGTGCCTAAACGATCATTGGCTTTAAGTTGTGGCGGTGTAATCTAATACAAATACTCTACAGTAGAAGGCAAGAGCTAACCTGCCATGCATTACAATTACTCTTTAAAATGGTCATTGGTAGTCGGAAAGCTTTCATTTACTGGATTAGCTTTTCCTTCACCACCCAGCATTGGCATCCAGATATTTTCCAAACAACCCTTAGATCTCAAAGTTTCCGACATTTAAAGAGTTGAAAAGGTTGAGCAAAGAAGTGATGGAAAAATCTGAGCAAATGGCCCAAACTAATTTAAATCTGAGTGCTAAATATTTGAAATATGGTGGAAAAAATTGTTGATTGCCTTGGCATCTGGGTGCTATTCTTTTCTTCGACTATGAATGCACACTTCGATGCAAAACCCTTTAGCAACGCCTAAATAGCAATAATATAATTTAGGATAGCAGGGATTGAAAAGAGGGGTTTGAGATTGTACCGTTTTTCATCTACAGTGTGCTCGGCCGGTGTGTGCCAATGGATTTGACGCAATGTGATTCTTTTCCCTTCTATCTCAACACTGCCGGCGCCTTCCGACCAGTTCACCTGATGCAATACAGCCATAGGTGTAAGACAGATCGAACCCTAAACCTTTAGATGGCAAAAGCGTTCACTTACTGACCATGATGGCGTGGCCCCTGTTGACAAGGGTTGCTTTTGGAGGGTAATAGATTCTGCTAAATTATGGCATGTCTCTTCACCACATCGATGGGAGACTGATGCGTCCCATTCCCGCGGGCATTCCTCTTTGAGTTCCCCCCAGTGCTCAGGCCCCTTCGGACCCTCTTTGTACTCAAACTCACTCTCGTCCTCTGTTCGTTCACGCCAACAATATCGAGTTTCAGATTAGTTTATGCAGATTTCTATACGAAAATTTAGTAAAACAGAGTTATAAAAGATACGAAACAAATAACCAGCTTCCTGAGACGATAGTTTATGAAGAGGATGAGGCCATAGTAAGGAAGCGAAACAAAGAATGAGCGGGACAGTAGAAGGTTTGGGTGAAAAGAGGCAAAATACGAAACAAATTACCAGCTTCCTGAGACGATAGTTTATGAAGAGGATGAGGCCATAGTAAGGAAGCGAAACAAAGAATGAGCGGGACAGTAGAAGGTTTGGGTGAAAAGAGGCAAAATATAGAAAACGAAATAACATAAAACCCAGACAATGAAGCTTACCTGGTAGTCAGTTGGCTTCCTCAATGGCCTCGCCGGTTATTTATTTCTTCGATTGGGAGAAGAAGGGGCTGGCATGTAATGTGATAGGGTGGGAAAACAATAAAAATGATAGAATTTCTTTCAACGTTCGTCAGTGACTGGGCCGTGCATCCATGATGTGGAAAGCAGAAACACGTCTAAATTAGGTTCTGAATAAATCCTTTAAGAAACCCCGGTGGGGCTGTGCATCCATGAAAATAATAATTCCTATCCCACAGCCAATCATCCCTACTCAAGAAAAAATCTCTATAGCAAGAAAATAGGTGTAATCGATTTCAATTGCAGGGATGGCAAATTGATAGGGTGGGTCATGGCTTTGATGAGGAAGGATAAGAAAATTCTGCTCTGTTCCAGGGAACCAGGGAACGAAAACCAAAGAATAAATCATGAATATGAATATAAAATAAAAACAAGAAATATAGCTGTCATGGATGCAACGTCTGTGCTTCCATGAAAATGTATCCTAGATATGGAAATCAGAAACAAACACATCTAAATTAGGTTCTTAATAAATTCTTGAAGATAATAATTCCTATCCCACAGCCAATTATCCTACTCAACCTACATTAGGCAACAAATAGACTGCAAATTGTATCCATCCATCCATCGTAGACTGCAAATTGCATATGCAAAATACCAAAGAAGAGAAGAAAATAAATATAATAGGTGGAATACAAAATTAAACAAATCTAACAGACATTATTACAGAAATTTGTAGGAAAAATAAGGTATCCATTACCTGACCCTGCATCCACAAAAGCATGAAAGAATCCCTATAGCTGATCAGCCGCTCCATGAGTGCATTGATTCTTGCAGCCTCCCTGAGTGCATTGATTCTTGCACCAGTGCATCCTTACTCAGCTGGCCTAAAATTAAAATTAAACTCCCAGACTTCGGCTCTTGCATTTCCGTTAGAGAGATTTGAATTAAATTGGTGAGCAGGCGAGGCGAAGGATTTTCTAAAGGGAGCGGAGCTGCGGATGGCTTTTTAGTTTTTCCGTTTTAGTGGAAAAAGCTTTTCTCTGTCAGTTCTTTCCCTCACGCCTTCCCACCATACTTACTTACCCTCCCACTCTGCAATCCAACGGCGATTATCATCTGGCTGGCTTACACGTGAGAAAATGTATTTATCGTGCGCGTGTATTTTCAATCGCTTTGTATTTGCCCGATGGTTGGAAGTGGTGCAACGTAAAACTAAGTTGGTGCTTTTTTGGAATGTAAATTATAAAGTTGGATATATAAATTTAGTAAGTGCTTTTCCCGTAAATCAAGTTAAATTTAGTAAGAGCTTTTCTTTTAATGTAAATCCATAGTTAAATTTAGTAAGAGCTTTTCTTTTAATGTAAATCCATGTAAATTTAGTATCCATGTAAATTTAGTAAATGTTTTTTTCCGAATGTAAATTAAGTTGTGTTTTTTTAAGATATATTATATAATTCCAAAAACTTATGATTAGTTCTCACTCATACTTATTTTAAATACATAAGAATTCATGAATTTGTGTATAATTTTTTTTGTTTTTTTTAAGCTATTTTATTTTTTATTTTAGGGAGTAGTTTAGGTTGTCATATTATCTTTATAAAATCATTGGACAATGTTTGTATTCATAATAGAAAATCACATTTAAAATATATTTATTCATAATCTAAAAAATATTCACTCAATCAAATTTTTAAACATGGATCTAATATATTATTTGAATTTTAATAGCAAATAAGTCACTTTCATAAATCTACTTCAATAGATATTTGAATGCATGCATATATTCATAATGGTTTCATATATGTTCATGTATTTTCCAAACGTGTTTGTTGTTTGGGATAAGGTTGTTCATTCCATGGTTGTAAGGGAAGAAAGATAATCTAAGATGAATTAGTTGGGTTTTTTCTTCAAGGTCAAAATCCAATGACTAACATTTTTGGTATAACCAATTATCTATGAGGAACAAAACCCTCCTTAAAATTTTTATCTTTGTCTAATTTCACTTTAAATAGAAATGAGAAAAAAAAAAAGTAGTTATCATGACTTCCCTTTCCTTGTGTGAGTGGAAGTCATTGAGCTTGAAGCCATGCCTCAAATATTTTTGGACATGGTCATACCTAATTTACTTTCCCAAAGAAGGGAATTTATGCAAATAAAAGGGCATTGGTTTATGGAATCTCACATGTAGCCTGGTTCTCTTCTCTTTCCTTAGACAAACAAAATGGTTGGTTTACCTCTTTAGTATGGTTTTTTCTTTTTTTGCAGTAAATATAGTCATAGCATTTAAGGTTTATATGAAGAGAGGGGGGATTAAATCATTACTCACTTACATAAAAAGAGTAAATATATATATATATATATATATATGGAATATTTAAAATTGAAAGTTATATTAATATAAAATTAGGGAATATATTACTATGAATATATAATATATAATAGTTATGATAAGTTTTATTACCTTGTAGTGATATGCCTTGATTGTAACTTTTTTAGTGGCTAGGGAAAACCTTATCCTCGACAACCTTTGAAACTTTTTGAAGAAACCTTTCTAGTAGTATATCTTCCTCCCCTTGTGTCAGTTGAAGGACTTGTGTACCCTTCCTAGAGAAGGGACGTCATTAGCACTAGATTGTATTTTTTGCTCATTAATGGTCTCTTTGGTTCTAATCACTTCCTCAAGCCTGTGTTAAAGGCCCATAATCACCGTGGAGGTTTTTGATAACCACAAGGAAGAACCCTATGCTACTATGTTTAGATCTTTTGCTGGTGGAAAATGCCTGAAGAAGAGTAAGTTTGTGAAAAGAGTTGAGTCATCCCCAAGTTGGATATGCCTCTAGGGTTGAAGAGGAAAGCCATAATGTTGCACAAGGAAGCTCTTATTGAAAAGTTTACTAGTCTTTTTTGCACCCTCAAGAAGTCCAAGCATGGATCTCAAAGCGCCAAGCTATTGTCCCATGTCAAATATTTGGTTATTATTGTGGCCAAGATTATTATTTGTTTTTGCTTGACAACAAGGAAGAACAAGATAAAATATTCAAATCAAGTCCCTGCTTCATCAATTCCAAGGGATAATTCCTTACCAATTAGACCTTGGACTTTGATTCATTCATGGAAATATCAACTATGCTAGTGTGAGTGAGATCACCACATCTCCCAATCCTTTTATAAGAAAAAGATTCTCAACAATAAATAGGAAACAATTTGGGTCATTATATAGATTGGGCTTATCTTAAAAGGAATATTTACTCTTGTGCTAGAATTTGGTTAGAAATAGATCTACAAAAGCGTATGCCAAAGGAAATCCAATTCAATATGGAGGATTGGAGCTATGCATAGACCCTTGATGATGATTAAATTCTCTTTAGGTGTAACTCTTGTCATGATTATAGTCACTTTGTAAAAGGTTGTTAAAAAATCCAAGGAACACGACACCATTTAAAGTGGGGCCTTGTTTCCTTAAACAAAGAACATGAATCATATAAACAAGTATCTAGAAGGTATAAGAAGTGATAGCCCAAGGGATATTTGTGTGCAAAAAGACCTCCCAACCAGCAACATATTTAGTGTAATTGAGCAAGAATGTGAGGAAAAAGAAATGGTGGAAATAAATAAAATTAATCCACCAAATCAAGAGGAACCCACTAGAATCGAAACCCATGAGGACCAACTGGAAGTGGTAGAGAAAATTCCAAAGCCTCGGTCACTGTGTTCAATCAAAAGCTCATATATTTAAGTATCAAACAATTTGAAGGCATCTACACTTGTGGTTTTGACACCCTCCTATTACAAGTCATTTTGTCACATCCAATCAAATGGCTGGGAAACAGGATCAATCAACATCCATTGACACTTTGCGTTCATCCCTAGCGAAGCCAAGAGCATCCTCTCTCGAAAAGTTCCAAGAATTTTGGGTTAAACAACTCAAAACCCTAATTTTTGGACCCGTCACACTTAGCCTTCATGCAAATTACATTTTTGCAAGTTGTACACGGAGAAACTACACTGACTAGCGCATGTTGCTTTCACTCCAAGTGCGATGGCCCTTGGAATTCGATAAAAAAGCAAAACAAAACAAAAACAAAAACAAAAAACTAATCTTCTCTTTCTAGAAGCTTCCCAAGTGGTTTTAACTATTTACTATTGGATTAGATCTCAAACTCCTACTCTTTAGGCCTTATCTCTTATCCCTATAACTGATCTTCTCTCTAATGTGGATCTAAGTCCTAAAATGGTAAATCCAAAGCCACCTATTTTACCCTATAAATACACTACCTACCATAGAGTCTAGGTTGGCTTTTGGAGACTCTTAGTTATGCCCTCATTTTGTTGCTTTGTACCTAAGGATCCATTATCCATCCATGCATTTGAGTTGTGATTGAAGGCTTGCTTTGTGGCAAAGGAAGGACAAGATAGTTGTGATACATCTACAAGTTCAAGATTTTAAAGGGTTGTATCTTCTCCTACATTCATTAATATAAAAAGTGTTTTGTTTTCCTATACTTATGTCTCATTTATGCATATGTAGAACAATGTCTTCATGACTCATCGTTTAGAGATGTTACTATATGTTATTTGTATATTTTGGTTCTCTTTCATGTTTTATTTGTTTTGTAGGTTCCATTTTTAGCATTTGGAGTTGGAGTTGGAGCTTACAAGCAAGGAGCAGAGGAGAGCTTGCGTTGGATTCCAGGTAAGTATTTCTTCCATATTATAAACTCTATAAGGAAAACATAAGTCATTGTGTCTATGTTTTTTCTATATCAAGCCACTAGATCTAGGGAGTTTTCTTCTGTCCACATAAGGAAATTATTCGTCAAACAACTTGGCAAACATACTAGGGAATGAGATGTTCCTTTAGTGGTTTCCTTTGCCTACTCTTTAGGACCTTTGAAAATGACTCAACTTGACTTGTTCAAATAGTTATTAGTCTTAGGAACGTATAATTATGAGCTTGCTAGGGTTTGTTTTTTGTCTTTTGAGAAAAATCATCCCTAATGATTTTTTGTTCTGAGACAAAGCGACCTAGTGCACTTGTCTTTCTCTGTAAGTGTGATGAATCACACTGCTTATCATATATAGAATGTGATGGGTCTGTAGGATGAAAATATTTGCATTTTTATACCTTTCTCTCAATTATTTTTTGATTGCAGTGGTTTTTCTTAAGTCTCTGAATTGGTCAATGTCTCTGTAAAAACAACAACCCGTTTAAATTTGAGTGTGATTGTCTTTTTATGAGAGTTTGCTTGTTTTTGTTTTTTCTTGTCAATTAAGGTTTTTTATCACTTCTCTTGGTTGTTGACTTGATAAAAGATTTTCGTATTATAGTTTCAGTCTGTGTGAATTCTTTTGATTCAATAATCTAGTCGCATTTCATTTTTCGTTGCATTTGAAAATTGAAAAGTAAAAGAAAATATTTTATTCATTTTATTCATGCATTAGGGCTTTGAATTGAATTGGAATGGTACATTTGAATATCTTAATTAGGAAGTTCTTGTTTGTTGCATCATTATTTGAAACTTCTTCCTTCCCTTAGATAGATCTTCATTGAACGAAAAATAGTTCTTTTAATCATCCTAGTTGCATTATAGGTAGTTCAGGAGAATTTGTTTCATAAGCCTTGAAACTAAAACTTTAATCAAGATTAACTTTAAAACTTATTCAATTAACCTAAGGAGCATTTGGAACATTAATGACACACATAGTGGTCTAGGCTAGAAGACGTGTTTCGGTGTCGTTAAACGTAGGAGTTGTTGTTACTTGTCAGTGTTACATCCCGAGCATGGTTGGTTTTCCAGGTACATTGGAGTATATCAAAACATTCTTCCACGTACCTTCAAGTATTCAGGAGTATGCTCCACATACATCTGAGTATATCGAAATTCCCCCATCATACGGTTACGCATTAGAAAACACTACTACAGACCGCTTCCACATACCTCTTGGTATATTTTGGAGGTCCCCACTAGGTGACAATACTACCATAGGTAACTGAATTGGTTGCCTTGTTAATTGTGATACACCGAACATAGAATTCAGGGAGATTGACTGCACATACCAACAATGGTATATTGCAGTTCACAGTGACTTGGTAATCCCTTTTAGCTAGTTACCCCTTTTTATTTTTCTAAAATTAATTAATCCACCATGGAATAACACCCTAAACACCCCAACTTTCACGTAGAATGCAAATATTTCCTCCTCTACCTCCAAAGGAAACACATGATCATCGTACAGACAAGAAAATGTAAATGACCAAACCTAGTGCATTGAAAACTAGCCCTTCTGGAACTACATCTGAGATTAATCAGCCAGAATCGTCACTTCCTACCGAAACCGAAATTACATCTTTACAAAATGGTGAGCTTGAAGTAGTTGAAACTGAAACTCTTTAGTCATTAGAACTTGAAATCATTGAACCTTAATTTGTATATTCAGACACTTTACAACCTAAGGATATATAACTTTAGGAACCACAAATAACTAAACCAACTACTCCAGGAACTTATTCTTCTTTTTCTTTACCTTTATCTCTACGAAAACCTATATTTTTGGGTCCTGACGGAGAACCACTTCCACCTAGTCTTTTGAGTATTAAGGAAATTCCTCAGAAAGAGTCTTCTCGACCTCGATCTCCTATACAGTTGGCAAACACTCCTCTTTATCAAGGTTTTCCTTTTGGTACCCATGATACTTGTTTAGAGACTCCTTTACATCAAACTCCTTGTTTTAATTCACCTTTGAACTTTTCTCAAAAAAATCCTTTGAGAAGTCTAACCATGTATGAGTCAACAACAATTTCTCAACCTATATTTGCTATCATGGGTGAATCGATTGAACTTGCAACAACTTCTATGTTTTCCACTTCACTTGAACTCACCTGTATGGTGGTCCATAAGTGCCACCTGGCTACCATTCATTGTCTGGAACCTTTCTTGGTGTGTTAACTAGTCCTTGGACTTCTGATTTACCATCCTTATCTAGAATACCATGTGTTCCCTCCTTAACAAGCACCTCACAACCTAGTCAACCTATTTCACCCCAACCTCCTTTGGACCAGCAATATGGTGTGTTTCTAAATGGATTAGGACACCTACAATGGCCTACTTTGTCCTATACTAGGTACCCTCGCCCTGGGGGGAAGTTCCCTCCATTCACTCCTTATCCTTCAGTTGGGGGGGAACCTATTATTCAAATGTTCCCATCTACAGATGAAATGCTACAATTTGGTGCTTCGTCTTATTCGGTTCATGTTCCTACTAGTGCCCCATTTCTAGGAATGGTTGCTCCTCCTTGGAATCCTACCTTTCCAATTCAACCTGGTTTGGTCTTAACTCAAATGTCAACCTCTCAACTGCATTTAGATATGCCTTAGGTTCCTACTTGTCAATCTGTTCAATCCATACCTCAACCTACCTAATTTATGCTTCAAATGAGTCAACTTGTTCAGGTTGTATCCCAAATACAAACTCGTCAAACGGTACTGGGGATTTCTCAAATCTTGTCTACCTAGTCTATTCAAGGTGTATTACAAACTCCATTTAACCCACTTGGTTAGATTATTCCACAGATGCAAGTTAACCAACCTACTCAAAGCATGCCATAGGTGTCAACCAGTCAACCTAATATTGGAATGATGCAAATTCCATCTGGGCAATCATTCCAAGGTATCCCACAAATTCCTGTTGGCCAAACAACTATACCACAAATACCTTATCAAGGCCAACAAATCCAAAGTCACCCTTTCTAATCTTACCAAGTTTTTCATGGAACTGGGCAACCTGGTCTTGGTTATCCTGTTTATAAAACTCCTCCTTATCCCGATGGAAAGCAAGTCCCCATATCTCAACCCATTCCATCGTATCCAGGATACCCTCCACCACCGTTAACCTTTATACACAAGGTCAACCTCCTCAAATGGACTTTAATAGGAAATTGTTATTAATTGCAACGTTAGAGTTACCAGATCTCTTCTAGTTAACGAATGATCTAATTGTCATTCTCCTTGGTGGTCGATTATTCCAACCAAATTTTCGAGGGAGATTCTAAAGTTTAATGGAAACCCTGGAGAAGATCCATAAAATCACGTCATGAACTATCATTTATGGTGTTCGTCAAACTCCTTAAATGATGACTCCATTTGTTTATGACTTTTCCAGCAAACAATTAGTAGTTCGACAACTAAGTTGTATGTTGAATTATCTAGAACCTCATTTAACAACTTTAATGCATTGGAAACCACGTTTCTAACCCATTTCCAATTAACCATCCATTATGAAACTAGTACGAAGCTTTTGACCTCCTTAAATCAATTTGACTCTACTCATATATCCGATCATATACATGAGTGGAGGTGTCGACGTCGTCTGGTCAAAACTTATATTCTTGATCAGTTATTTACATAATGGTTCATTAAATCCTTGCTACCTTCTATAATTGAAGACGTTGCCAAAGGTGGAGTTGTTACTGAAGAGCAAGTCATTGCTCGTGTTGAATATTCGGATTTAATTTACATTTGATCCATCACACTATATGACAAGATACCCAATGCTTTGCAACCTTCAGATATTGTTCCACCTGCTCCTTCAAAGTAATCACATGTTTTTGATGACGTGATTGGCTCTGTTGGTCAATAGTCAGTGAGCGAATCTTCTAATCAAACTAATTTGAAATATTATCCAACTGTGACCAATCAAAGTCACTCTAATCATGCTCCTGTGAGTACAATTATAATTATACCTATGTCATCAAACACCCTTGAACAGTTGCTTGCAGCCGCCAATTACAATTTACACAATCAATTACAATATACTATTCGCACTATTAAAACAGGAGCATCAACAAAAAATCCCTTTTATAAATTTAGTAAGTTTTTTTTTTAATGTAATTTATGTTGATGCTTTTTGGAATGTAATTTAAGTTAAGTTCAATATATTAATTTAATTGGGTTTTTTTGCAAATGTAATTTAAGTTGGTGAGGAATGCAAATTACAAAGGTTGGTGTATAAATTTAATTAGTGATTTTTTTGGAAGTAAATTAAGTTGTCTTTTTTTTAATATATATAATTTAAATTTATCAAAAGTTTAAATACACATAATGTTTAGAGAATTTTATTAATTAACCTAGATTAATCTTAACTCCGGATCTATCAAATGTCCCCTAAGGAATCAAATCTCTTGAGGTGAAAATCTCTTTTAGAGTGAAAAGAGATTTGATCCTTCTCAGGGCTTGGTAGATTCATAGTTAAAATGGATCTACGTTGATTTAATTATTAGCTTTTAAATGAGCTACATTAGAAAACAATACCAGTTAAAATGTTAACATTACAAGATCTCTACCATACTGAGTCCTAGATTTTTATTTTTTTTATGGAATCAAAATGTTAAACATTACAACATATTTACCACACTGGGTTGGAGAGCTCGTCTCTGTACAGTAAACATTACAACATCTCCATCATAGTGGACTAGAAAGCACCTCTTCGCCCAATAAGTTTATTTTGGATTTTTGTTAGAGTGTAATTTTTATAAAGGAAAAATGTAAAATGAGTTTGTATATTTGGGTTATAATATTATGGATTTGTGTATGTTATAGTGAGTGATATTTATCAAATGAAAATGTGCAAATGGATTTTATGTGACTTTTTGATATTATGATGTGTTATATGATATTTGCAAAACAATTTAGACAACTCAATATATGAGTCCACTATTAAGTTCCATTGAGGATGAACTTCATTTTCATCACCAATTTTATAAGTCAACATTGCATAGAGTCAATATCTCTCTCTATTCAATAGTTAAAGGTGAAGGAATATGGCCACATGAGAACTATGTGAAGTAAGTTGAACATTTGATCATTAGATTTAAATTTTTCAGGCATCAATTAAGCATAATATTTAACTATTGTAAAATATCATAATTCTCTTCTGATATTAAAAAAACAAAATGTAAAATGTAAAAAACATTACCTTTCAACCATACATGTGGTCATCATAACTTTTCTAACCACAACTTGCTCCCAAACATTGAGGTCAAGAGGGGGTGCACTTATCAACGCTATCCATAAGTTTTAAAACTCAGTGAAAATAAAACAACATGTGTGATCTCCTTACTTCTCCCAATGTGGTTTCAAGTGTATAGTTTAAAATCAACAAGAATGGAGGTTTATAGTTTGTCAAGCAAAGTGTTATGTTTAACCCTCCCAAAAGAGGACATCATCATGGTTACATAGATGAGTTGGACATAAGTCAATGGAACAAGCTTTTATCTTTTATTATTATCTATTTCCATCTTGGTATTCATTGATGGCAATAATTGTTTTTTTTATTAACTAAACATTTTTTAGGGGAGTCATGAATCTAATATTATGCAGTCACACAAAACAAAATAGTTTTCTTAACATAATTGCCTACACATGTATTCCATGGAGCTTGAGCAACTCTCATTCATGAGAACCTATACAAATAATTCTTATATATGATGACAAAAATGACAATTCTTAAAAGTTTAAAATTCTTGTTAAAATTAAAACCAATATTTAACTAATTGAAAACTCTTGGCATCATGTATTTTGATCCATCACATGTTAAGGTTCCTCATGTACAATAATATTCTTAAAAGTTAATTAAAACATTCATCACATCTTTATGAGGAATGAAACTTCATGTTGAGAAAAAAGGAGAAATACTATACATTTTGGCATCTTCCCCTTTCTTAGTACAAGTTTTCAAGGAGTAACTATTATAAATGGGGTATAGTTGCCTAAAAGAAGAAAATGTCACTTTTCAATGTCAATATGTTATTGGACTTCGTAAATAGTAATATATGGGATTTTTGTTTAATAAGAAATCAACTGTATAATATTCCATTTATATTATTAGAGTGTATAACAATATTTTTTATTATGTGTGAGGCATGTTATAAAGTGTTCAAAATTTTGTGGAGGACTAATGCCTAAAGGAAATATTTTAGTGATGGAGTTTTCAAAATTTTCAAGTTTATTTTTTTAATAAAAATTTAGAGTTGAATCAAAAGAAATTATTGCAATGCAATGAATAAAATAGAGTTAAAGTGTTGAGTAATTTTATTAATAACGAAATATTTGAACCAAAGTGGGTAGTAACATAGACGAATATACAACCATAAAAAGAACCCTTGACAAGCCAATGAGTGTTGAACAAGAACATATCTAGTCTCGCAGATATGAAATCTACACCTACCCTCTTGTTATTACAAGTGTGTTTCCTAGACCTGGTTTTGATGTCCTCGAAGCTTCATTCCTAACCAATGTCTTCACAATATTCTTGTAAGGATCCTTGATTATGGCTCCTTCTTTTGCTTGTTATTCAAAATAAATTTTAAATCTCCTGAATTAATCCTATTAAGAGGATTTGATATAACAACAAACTCTTTGAACAAAGTACCTATAATTATAATTTTCCATGTAATTATTTGGGGCATATGAATTTGTCATTTGAGAGGTGAAATCGACATCAACTTACCTAAAATTCAATATAATTTATAAATATATAATACCATTATAAACATATGGTACAATGATATGATATAATTGCATGACATCATGAGATACATTTGTCTTACATTATAATAAATTCAACACCCCTTAATCTTAGTTCTTTTGAAATCCTCCTTATGTATCTTAGCATTTTGTTTATTTCTTGAAGGAGAAGAGTTAGTGTAAGATTTTGTTTTTTAATTAAATATTTTAGACTCTTTATTCTTTCTTGGTCCACTAGGGACCTTAAACTCCCTTGATAATAACTACATGATTTGGGGGTTTGATTACTTTATTCACTAATTTTTCTTACTATTTCACATTTTCCATGAGCCTTGATTTTATTTACTTGAAGTTCCATAGTTTCATCTTTCTTTGCTTTTATCCTAGGCTTTTTATGCTACTTTTCATATTCTCTCAAAGAAGATGGGGGTAATCTAGGACAATCAAAAAGGGTGAAAGCAAATGGCAAAGGAATATTCCATCCCTTCATAGGAGAGCTATGCATTTTCCATCATTATTTGTGTTTCTTAGCAAGCTCTTGTAAGAGTGTCATGAAATGGCTACTTACGAGCATTTTTGTATGGGAACAATATTTGCTAGGATGAATTTCCCCTTCTTACTCATTTTAATGTGTTGGTTTGTTTTATCAATTATCGTTTATTTATTTTTCTCAACACCTCATACTTATTCTGAATACATAATACATCATGAATTTTTCCACGAGTTTATGTATAAGTTTGTCCTTTGTCGTTTGTGGACTTATAACTTTTTTTAAAGTCATCTCCTTATTCATTTTAGGACCTAGTTTAGGTTGTCATATTCTCCATATAGAATCATTGGAAAATGTTTGTACTCATAACAAAAGTCACATTTAAAATATATTCGCTCATAATCAAGTTTTTAGACATGGGTCTAAGATCTTATTTGAATTTTACTCACGAATAAGCCACTTTCATAAATATACTTCAATAGACATTTGAGTGCATGCATATATCCATAATGGTTGCACATATGTTTATGTATTTTCCAAACATGTTTTTTGTTAGGGATAAGGTTGTTCATTCCATGGTTGTAAGAGAAGAAAAGTAATCTGAGATGAATTACTTGGGACTCCTTCTTCAAGATCAAAATCCAATGACTAACATTTTTGGTAAAACCCGTTATCTATGAGGAGAAAAACCCTCCTTCAATTCTTTTTTTTTTTTTATCTTTGTCTAATTTCACTTCAAATAAAAATGAGAAACAAAAATATTTACAATAGTACAAGTGACTTCCCTTTCCTTGTGTGAGTGGAATCCATTGAGCTTGAAGCCATCCCTCAAATATTTTTGGACATGGCCATACCTTATTTACTTTCCCAAAGAGGGGAATTTATGCAAATAAAAGGGCATTGATTTAAGAAATCACACATGTATCCACATAAGTCCTTCTCTTCTCTTTTCTTGACAAAAAAAATGGTTGGTTTACTTCTTTAGTATGGTTATTTTGTTTTTTGCAATAAATATAGTTGTAACATTTAAGGTTTCTATTTCTTACCTTGTAGGATGGGATTAAGAAGAGAAGGGGATTAAATAATTATTCACTTACATAAAAAGAATATAAAACGAGCAAAAAAAAATGTAAAAAAGTTGGAAAATTTAAAATTGAAAGTTTTTGGTTTTTTTTTTTTTTTTTTTTTGTTTTGTTTTGTTTTGTTTTTGTTTTTATTTTGTTTTTGTTTTTTGTTTTGTTTTTGTTTTTGTTTTTGTTTTTTCTTTTTTCTTTTTTTTTTTAACACAGCTGGCTATTTTTTTTTATATTACAAAAAAAAGAAAAGGAGCGAGCTCCTTGTACATCCGGAAGGAGGTTGGTTCAAGTGTAGTGCACAAAATGGGAACGCAGTCCCAGCATCCACACTTGCAGCCTTAGTTCTATAGAAATCCAAAACTAGTATGGCATATTGCCTTACAAACTGTCCTAGGAGAAAATTGTATCTACATTGCATTATACAAAATACAAGATCACCAGAAATGATTTACCGATTCCTCTTGTTGAGGGCGACTTTTCTTATTGTTTCTGGTGGATGTTTCCCCTTGTTGGCTTTGATTGAGGGTCTTGATGTACTCGACTATTTCTTTAAGATGCTTACATTTGTCTTTTAGATCTTCTATTTCAGCTCTCTATTTATCTATGTCCCTTTGCATGTACACATTGGCTGTCTTCATTTCTGCCCTGAGGTCCTTTAAAGCTTGGTTAAACCTTCCAATCATGAACCTATTGGCCCTGCAAGTTGGGCAACTATCATTCTTTTCTGCTCTCTCTACCGGATTGCAAGCCATTGTATTGCTTTGAGCTGCTGTAAAGGCTGTGTCTTTTTTGCTCCTATGATGGCCCTCTTACTTTGATGTGCTCTGCTTGTTCCTTTGTTCTTGTTGAACAACGTGCTGGCTGATGGAGTCCACTTAATGAAAGATCCCCAAAGCTCTGAAAGAACCAAAAACTGGTCCTGCTTTGTGTTCCAATAACAGTCCAAGAATTTGTCTTGAGATGAGTAGTTAGCCAAAAGATACTGATGATGCGAAAGGTAGAGGATGTATAGAGACTTTGACTCCTGGAAAACAGGAGACTGAGGACACTGAGGAGAAGTAACTGCTCTCAAGATGAGGGTAATTATTAATAACCGAAGCTTATGAATTAAACGGAGAAGAGCAACGCTGAAGTGGAGAAGGGCTAATATGAGGTTCTGAGTGTTTGGATTATGAGCGAGAGATAAACCGAAGGTGCAGTAAGCCGGGGGAGAGCTCTGAAAAGAAACTAAAGACTGCAAGGTTATACCACTCTAAGGTAAATTGAGCCTGAATATACGAATTGAAGGGTCGGGAGGCAGAAGATTGCGAGCTGTTGGAATCTTCAGGATGGCAATGGGATCCTCAGGAGGACTGCGAGCAAGGGGATACACAGAAATCAGATCTTTTGATAGGTAGCCTGAGTGTGGATAAGCTTGACTTTCTAGATAATGAAAATGACTATGCTCTTTGACCAATTTTTTGACCTTAGAGCGGAAGATTAACCTGCTGCTATAGGTGAAAATCATGATGTAGCTCACCTTTGTGCTTGTACAGCTGCCCGTTGTAGAACACCTTGCACTTGTGTGAAATTTTCGATCCTAAAGCTTGTGACTAATATGACTAATATCATCTTTGCTCAGAGGTGAAGGACACCTGTGATCCATGTCAAGCATGCTATGAAGATTTTTGGGGATTGAGTTGATTTTGTGCTCTGATTCTTGTAGTTTACACTGGAGATCCACTGATAACAAATCTTTTTTGTATTCTGCAGGCAATCTGAATCTGGGAATGAAGATTTGATCATCTTTATTTTTCCTTTTGTTATGCTTCTTTCCACCTTCTCCTTTCTCAGACCTCATCATAATTGTGGAAATCATGGTATGTTTACTATATAGACTTCGTTGTTTTCCTTGACAATCCCAACTAATCTTGCAAGTGCTTTGTTGGCGTAGTTATCTGCTTCCTTGTTTTGATTTCTCAACACATGATTGAAAGTTGTTTTTCCCAAATTTTGTATATTTGATCTGATCCTCTGACAACTTTTATTAATAGCGATATTATTGAAGTCCTTTTCATTTACCATTACTGCTATGATGATTGTCGAGTCTTCTATAATTATAGGATTCTTGATTGCAAGTTTTTTTAACAGTCTTGTGCCTAAGAGAAGGTTGTATGCTTCCGCCTTGTTGTTTGTCATTTCTCTGAGACTCCATTCATAAGTAATAATTGTTTTCCCATTTGGATCTGTAATTACTCCACCTACCCCTGCTTTTCCTAGGTTATTCTTTGATGCCCCATCGAAAAAAAGATTGAATCTTTTTTGTTTTTTCCTCCATTCTTCCAATTCTTTGTCATCGAGCCTTAACTTCCAATTCTTGGCTATGAGAGCTTTTTTTTTTTTGCTTCTATCTTTTTTTCTAATATTGCTTTACTGTACCAATCTTTCTCTTCTTGTTGTAGGCTGTTCTGATCCACATTTGACATTCCATTGTAGCTTGTTATTTCTGATACTAGATTCCAAGTTTTTGAAAGAATCTTTCCTATTCTTGGTTTTTGTTCTTTGAATATACATTTGTTTCTGGCTAGCCAAATTTGCTAGCACAGTGTTGAGGGGGAGGCAATTCCAGATCTTTCTTATTGTGGCCTTGTTTCTCTTTGAATACGGGTAGCTCTTCTCCCAAGTTTTATAATGTGCTAACAACTGATTTGAAAAGTTTATATTTATTTTCAGCGGACTTGTTATCTGGGTCCAACATTCTCTAGCCACCCTATAATCCATGAAGAGGTGTTGAATTGTTTCTTCCTCCATTTGACACATGACACATCTAGAAGGGCCTTGTATTCCTTCTTTTTTTTAAATTTTCATAGGTTAGAATTTTCCCTTTAAGAAGAGTCCAAATGAAACCTTTAATTTTAGGGAGGCATTATGTTTTCTAAGTTACCTTCCAAAGACTCCAATGTTGTTGGTTTTTCTTTTCTTGCAAGATGTTGTACCCGGATTTCACCGTGTATTCCCCTCCATTTGGGTCCCATACAAAGTCATCTTGATCCTCTCTGTTAATGGGAGCTGCTCCTGATAAGTGAGATTTTATTTTCTCCCATTGACCTTTTAATCTTTTTGGAATTGTTGGTAGTTTCATTCAAGCCAATTATCATGGTCCCATTCAGAGATTGAATATAAAGTATTTATCCTTCTCTCTTCCATCCAACAATGGAGTCCTCTTAGATCCTGATTAAGATTTAGAGGAACTCTTTCCATTATTCAATCCTCCCAAATTGAAACTGTTTTTCCATTCCCTGGGTTTTTAGAAATTTGATCTCTAATAAGGGGAATTGTCTTCTTTACAAGTTTCCATACTTGTGTGCAAGGCCTGACTGGAATGGATTCAATTATCAATTTTGTTCTATGATGATTTAGATATTTCATGGCTAGAAATTTTTCCTACCAGCATTCCTTTCCACTTATCATTCTCCAAATTATTTTTATTCCTAAAGCAATGTTCATTTGACCTAGTAGGTGGATTGCTAGACCTCCTTTTTCATAAGGGAGGGTGACTTGCTCCCATCATACTAGGCTGAATTTTTTATTCTCTTGTTTTCCTCCCTGCCATAGGAAACTTCTTATTATTATTTCCATTTGCTTGTGCACACTTTCCGGGGCCAGAATGATCACATATTGATAAATGGGAAGGTTTAAAAGAAGTGCCTTAATCATGATCACTCTACCTGCCAAATTAAGCCACATCACTCCCCAATTCTGAATTTTATCCTTCATCTTTTCCACTTTTACATTTTCCTTGGCTAAGGGCAGCCCAAGGTATGTAAAGTGAGTCCATCTTGCTTGTATTGGAATTTCCAGAATTTGTGATATGTGTTGCATAACTCTTGGAGAAGTGTTCCAGTTGTATATTCTGCATTTAGTATTATTTAGCATTCCTCTAGAAGCTTGAAGAAAATCATCCAACATTTTTACGCCGTAAGGCGTTCCCTCTAGAAAGACATCCCTAAAATGTGAGGTGTGCAATCTTGAACCATTGATTCTGTGTGTTAGACGATTGGGGTGTTTTCTGTCGTTGATTTAATCTATTTTTTCATAGAAAAATATTATTTTTTCCACCAGCTGGAAGACAGATAGGGAGGATCTGGCAATGGGCCATGAAAAGGCCAGGCCTCCTGGCAATGAGACTCTTCGCAGTGACTGAATCGAAACGTCGCAGTGACCAAACGTGTCTTTCTTCTTCGTTTCGTGTCTTTCTTCCTGCCTGAGGGCCGCGTAGCCAGCGCAGCCTTGTGCTGTACTCTCACTATTTTTAAGAAATGCTGGTTGTGTTGGATTTAGTAATGTTACAGGAGAGCTTGAGATCATTAATATAACATTAGACATGGTTGGACGGAGGCCTGAATCAGCTTGCGTGCATAGAAGAGCAACCTCAATGCATCTTACGACTTCCTCCTGCTGCCATGTTTCCATTACTGTGGAATCAATCATATTCAGAAGACACCCTTGCTTCTGTAATCTCCATGCCTGCATCCCATCCAAGGTAAATCATCATTATTCTGATTTATCGCAATCCACTGTTATTCATACCAAAAAAAAGTCATGAATTGAAGTCTTACCCATTCTGATAGGCTTTGCATTTCTGGGGAAAAATTTATATCATTGTTTTTAATTCCCGTCACAATCTCAAGGATTAACACTCCAAAGCTATACACATCAGCTTTCAGGGATAGTTGCCCCTGCATTGCATACTCTGGCGCCATGTAACCGCTACATACTCCAATCAGAAACTCTTCAAATAAGTTGGGGGTGATTGTGGCACATGATTGCGTAAATGTTAAGCTGTTTAACAAATTGATTAATTTCAAATAAATTGCATAGAGAAAAGAAGGGTAGAGTGAAATATTCTCACTATGTCCCTGCAACTCTTGTTTGGATGTGAGTCTCGTCTTCAGGAAAGAGTCTTGCTAGCCCAAAGTCTACTATTTTAGGATTCAGCCTTTCATCAAGCAAAATGTTGTTTGCTTTAATGTCTCTATGAATTATTCGCAACTGTGAATCCTCATGAAGATAAAGAAGACCACGAGCTATTCCCGTTATGAAACCCTCATCAGAGTCAAGATCGAATCACGGGCCTCCCCGGAAAAGAGGACCCTAAGATCTCAGGCCGGCCGTAGAAGAGGAGAAGCAACCGTCGCCAAGAAACAGAAAACTGCGATTCAAAACCCTGCGTCACCTCAGTCTGTGGTTTCGTCCAGCGGCAAACTTGTCGAAAAGATTCTTTCAAGCGCTGAATGCAGTCGTCAAAATTTGGAGGATGAGAGCCTGGCAGAGTGGTTTGATCAGATGGAACAGTGGTTGCCTAAATGTTTGAGAGCAATTTCTGAACATATTATTGGGCAGATGCGAGCGCGGTCGGAGCAGTTCGATGAATATATCCTGCAAAAAAACCCAAAGAGTGGGCAGTGAGTTTAAGGGTAACTGTTTGGAGCAGGGGGTAGAAGAAACATTAATCTGAACGAAATCTCAGCACAGGATGTGTTGCTTTGATAGATAATGCAACTTCATATAGATAACAAGCACAAGCCGACAGACAACTACAAGAAATGACACCAAAACAGTATACGAATTAGTACTCAAGCGAGAAAAGGTGCCATCAAGTAAGAAAATACATCATCACATCAACTGACGCCCTTGCATTCCAAAGCCAGAAACCTTGGAAATGTGAAGTTCCTATATAATTAGGTCTTACTTTTGAGCTTTTCAGGTCAGCTCTAGCGTCTTCGCATCTCTCCACATTGTTGGTTGTAATTTTTAATAATATGTCAGATTTTCTCGTTGTAAAATTTTCCCTGAGAAAGTGAGACTCTCACTGTAAATTAATTATATTCTAGGTAAAATTTGCTTGTCTCTTCACTTATTTTTCTTTTGTGGCATTGTTTATTATGTGCAATCTGAAAGTAAGTGTACTGATATCCTCTGCTCTGAAGTGTGTGTACTCATCTGAGTTGCGTATATTCTGCTCAGGGGGCCTGCATCTTCTAGCTTTTGGAACAACAATGACTTGTTACTTTATTATAGGTGCAAGTTGATTTAGTTGTGTCAGACATCATACCGATCTTCATATTCAACTGTTTGCTTTAGTTTTATAATGCCAGGATGCTGTTACCAACTGTGAGTGGTTTTGTTTAAAAAAGGGCAATTCTGTTTTATATAGAATAACATCTTTCGTAGATAGAGAGTATGAAGGTTGTAAAATCCTGTTTTCACTTTCTTGTTTCTTGAGCATGAATTATACCTACTACAAGAAAACAACGAACTGCTAACTGTTCAACTAAAAACTGAATGAATAAACATATACTCCTCCCTTTCTTTTTATAGCCGAAGAAGAAGAATAGGTACAATGAATCTGCATACATGCACAATATCGCCTCAATTAATGATGATTTATGCAAACACGCCCCCTACATTCTAGACTGCATGAGCTTAAATGAACTTAGAATTAAACTAAAAATTAGAAAATTGCTGAATAAAACTTAAGCTAACACATGCAACTTCATGCCTTTTACTTAATTGAGAAAGGACATGCAAATTGTCTATTGCATGCAAATCCCGAGGATAACATTATCCCTTCGTATCTGTTGTCGGTGCATGCATGCACCCTTAATGCTGGAAGCTTATAAAAATATTGGTGTGCCCTCTAGTCCACTCTACTATTGTGCTGTCATCTACATACCCTTGTGTTGCCGAAAATCAATGATATATGGATTTTTTAAGGCTGCTACATTTGGCAGTATAGACCTGTAGTACCTGTTGTAGTGTGTACTTGTTCCAACACATTCTTTGTTGAATTGTTCTTGTTGTATTCGTATCTTTTTTCTACCATATGCGTTCCCAGGACTTGGACACACTTTCAAAGGTACTGAATGCTAACACTCGTTCTTTGCCGAACATAGGATGCTCTCCATATATATCTAGAACCCTCTATATGCTTATGGCTGGCTCAAATAGTTGATCACTAACTAATGTGAAGAAACATGAAGTAGGATGGCAGCTGCTTTTTTGCTTTGAACTCTTCAAAATATTTAAGGTGAAAACCTTCTGTACAAGGAACACTGTAGTTACAACTTGCAAACTACCTACCATTGTCCTTCATGCAATCTTCACTTGTCAGCATCTTCTAACGCCACATCATGAATTGTTTTGGATTTCCTCCAATAATAAACTCATCTATATCATAGTTTTAAAACTCAGACTTGGACATTGACTCAGCCACCTATCAACTCAGTTTTGACTCAGACTCAGATTGACTTGGATTGGTTTGATTTCAATGAGTTGGTTTTAAAAAAATCCATAAAATAATTTTAATGAGAAATATTTTCAATATTCCAAACCATTAGAGACATAAGAACCATACTAATGATTAGCACTGTAGGGATTCAAACTTAGTTAAAACTAAATGAAGTGAAGCTCCATTGTTTGGATGTGAGTCTCGTCTTCAGGAAAGATTCTTGCTAGCCCAAATTCTGCTATTTTAGGATTCAGCCTTTCATCAAGGAAAATGTTGTTTGCTTTAATGTCTCTATGAATTATTCGCAACTGTGAATCCTCATGAAGATAAAGAAGACCACGATCTATTCCCATTATGATGTTATAGCATTTTTGCCAATCAAGATGTCTCTTCTTCTCTGGATCTGTATTTGTATTCAAAGAATAGTAATTTTCAAAACCTTTTACATAATCAATCTCATTAATTTATGAAAAATTGATCATCTTTCCCTCATACAGGAAACAAAATTCAAAATGACATACCAAACAGGAAGGTGTCAAGACTCTTGTTTCACAAATACTCATAAACAAGCAACCTTTCGGGACCCTCGGCACAACAGCTGAGCAACTTTACCAGATTTCGGTGTTGAACATGGGTAACAAGCTTCACTTCATTCATAAACTCTCGTTTGCCCTGTTCAGACCCTACAAACAACTTCTTCACTGCTATTTCTTTTCCGTCTCTCGTTATTCCCTGGAAGAATCAGTCCATCAACAAACCATGGAAAAATCCCTGTTCCTATTCCTCTATCTGGAAGATGATGTAAAGTGATAACGTTAAACTTGCAAACAATAGTGGGTAGGTAAATACCTTGTATACAGGGCCAAAGCCTCCCTCTCCAAGCTTCATGTTTTCATGAAAATTATCCGTTGCTTCTGTGAGTGCTTCTAAGGTGAAAATAATTTGCTCATGTTCAATTAGTGTCGATTCAGGATCAATAACATGTTTTTCTACATAGAAAAAGAAGAGGTAAATAAGAATCTAATTTCATTAGATAACATAAATATGAATGGGTTGTGTTAAAGAGATGCCTGGTTATACATTCAATTTTATTTCTAGACGGTAGATTTAGAATATTTTGAAAATTATTCTTAAAATCTGCCATCAAGATAAGTTCAGAATAAGATAAACAAGAATAAGGTCAATTATTCTTGAAATCTGAGATAAATTTCACTGATTCTACCTTCATTCTGCTGACATGTTACTGGGTTCCATGAAAAGAAAGATTTCAGTCTGTTCCTCAGGGCAAACAAACAGACCATTAACGCTACTAAGACGCCTGCCACAATCCCCAGAGAATTTTCTGTAGAGCAAATCATGTAATGCATTGTACTGTTATTTACAGACATTGAAGTTACAATCAATTTCTATAATCCCCAAAAGCAAGGAAATCATAAAATTAGATGTGGCCATGAGGGATTACTTGACGTGGTGTGTGAAGCTCCATTCGCCTGAGTCACCTGAGTCATATGGGCAGAAGGGTTTGGCCGGGAGGAGTTAGAGAATGAAAGTGGACTAGCACTATTCCCAGCAGTACTAGTGTTAAAAGAAGGGTATATTTCATATCGAACCCTGCAGCTTCCCGATAGTGCCTGGGCTCCTCCATTCAGAGAACGACATCGGTGGAGGTTATTCGTTGGTAGTTGAAAGCAAGATCTGCAGTCCTTTCTGGATAAATCTCTCCAACATTGAACTAAACTGTAAACGGTACCATTGGCAGAACATGTAGCTGAGCCTTGAGTGAATCCCTTATTTGCAGAATTGCAGGCCTCATCAGACACGTTGAAAAGCAGATTTGAAGTAGTGGTCTTGAAATTGTATAGATTACTTGTACTAATTTCAATTACCATAACCAGATAAGTCCCATTGGTGTCTAGCTTTGAAAAAAGGCTAAAGTTCTCGTATCGCAGGAAGCAGCTTTCTAACCATACTCGAGCACCGACGTCTTTTCCACAAAGTTGTATAACACTATCGTTTGCTTCTTGTGAATAGATTGAACAGTCTTGGCTAGATATGTTACCTTGACACTGGAGGAGGCCATATATTCTGTTAGGACTTTTGCCATAGAAAGAAGTGTTGAACCTTGTTTGAGGTGCGTTCTTCATTAGATCACCCATTAACCTATTCAAATCGCTCGAAAAAGTAATTCCATTGGCATAAGTAGGGGAATTACCGCAGGCGTGTGAGCTAATCTGTGAAGTAACATAAGGAAAATTGGTGATGAATAGTAAACCGATGAAATGAAATAGAATAGATGACAATATTTTCTGTAGTGGGGATGCATGCTGAAGCTTTGGAAGCTTGTGATGAACTGAGAGCTTCTGGGTTGGATTTTGATGTGTCTTCTTACAATGCTGTTATATATGCACTTGGTAGTGCTGGGAGGATTAATGAAGCTTACAACATGTTCATGATCATGCAAGGCAAAGGTCTTGAACCAGATACAATTACTTATGCAAGTATGACAATTAGCTATGGGAAGCTAGGGTTGGTAGACGGTGTTAGGAGAATGTTTTACAAAATGAAACAGAAGGGTTTTCAGCCAAACGAATTCACGTTCAAGGCAGTTATAGATGCCTATAAAAGTGCTGGGAAGTTTGCTTTAGCCAGATTTGTTACCCAGGAGAGGGAGTTCAGGGAGTTCATGCATCAATTGCAAGATCATGGTCACATTATATAAGATTATGCAGATCTGGTTTCGAGCTCCATTTCATGTGCAAAGATTTTAAAAGGAAGCTGGCATATCCTGTATTCATGTTGTTGTGTCTTTTAACATTTTGTAAAATTGTAACAGGTTATTTTTTTTTGGGAAATTTAAATCTATGCTCCTTGTATAGAGAAATTGTGGATAAAAGGTACTAGTAGTTCTTTTAGTGTATAACAAAAATGCAAATAAAAAGACATTGGTCATTCCCTCCTCCAATATAAATTAAGCCTTTGAAAACATAGGAACATTTGCACATCTTATCTTGAAATAGATAGTGTTCCAGTGTTAAATATCTGCTAACTGATCTGATTGCACGTTGCAGAGATTAAGGATCAAGATATAGTGTGTCATGTCAAAAACAGTGCAACTCTTGTTGGTCCATTGTTTAGAATGCATGCCACTCAAGTTCATATTGATCTTCTGACACTGAGTGATACAGATAAGCACGTAAGTAATTGCAAACATGGATATTACTGTGTTAGTTGCCAATATAGTTATAATATTTTTAGACACAGGGTCCATGGTCATGACTGACTGGAATTGTTTTAATGCTGCAATTTCATTTTTAGCACATAGAACTACAATTGGGTAATGTCGAATGGTTTAGTTTTTTGTTGCAGTTGATGGGTCAAAATTCGCTGTTTTTTCTAGGTTTTCAAGTTAGATATTAATGAAAACTGGCTAGGGAAGAGTCATCAATGAAGATTTCGGAAATGTAAGAGTTACCTAAATATGGTTTGAGAAAAATGGTCTATGTGAAGCCCAATTGGTGTAGAATTTATGCCAATATTAAGCACGTACAAATCATGTAGGTTGCATGGGCATAGATTCTCACTGATTTCAAAGATTATTCTTTTCCCTTTGGCATTATTTGCTATTCACACAGTTTACTTCGCTTTGTTTGGTTGTGTGTTGTTCATGAAATTGTGTTTTGCAGTCAGCAAAAGTCTTGAAAGTTGTCTATCAACTGGAAAAAAATATCAGAAGCAAACCGTGACAGCATTCACAGAAATAAATAGCGAACATATCATATATCTGACATTAACTTATCAGGAAATAAGATTCAGAACATATACAGTTTCCACAGAAATGGCAGTACTCTTCTATTACTTTGCTTCAAGGATAGGGCATTGTTTCAGAGAATATCCCTAATGAAATCCATTGAATTAATATATGAATTTAGGGTATCATGGTTCAGAACAACATAATGTTCAAATGTGAAGCCAATGAAATTATATAAGATTGCCCTACTCCTTTCTTGCTAATTTTCCACCATTCCTTCAAATTTTTCAGTGGCATGTTTATTTCCCAAGTTAATGAAGCTGCCATATTACTCTGCAAATTGTTTTAGCAGATATGGATAATTTAGGCCTTATGATTTGTAAGTCAAAGTTATTTTCACATAAAGAAATCGTTGTTGATATGGCACTGGTTGTCTTCCTTCCCTTTTGTTCTAATGTCTTCTCTCTCAATTTAACAATCTTCCTTGATTGAAAGAGTTGTGGGTACATATGATCCCTGACGATCATTCAGTTCAATATTTGATGGCCTTGAAGCTCCTAAACCCAATTTCATGTTGTTCTTGCCTGTACAATAAAAATGGTCCCATACCAGTCACTATTTCTTTGACAACGACAGTTTAAACACAAGAAGTAGCATAGAGAAAATGTCTTAAATTCAAGATATTTAAGGAATGAATGCAAGGTTTTAGAGACAATTCAGATCTGTCCAAAGAAAGATGCATGAAAATGTAATATTTTCAAAGGAAAATGGATCATGGCCCAAAAGGGCCTCTATACAGATGGAAACCAAATGGTTGCACCCTGCCTTGTTTCAATTTTAACATCATTCTTAGAATTCGTAAGAATTTGTGCACTTTTGTGCACAATTCTGCAGCACAACAATTATTCGATAGAATGCCTGAAAGAGATGTGGTGTCGTGGACTAATCTTTTAAAGGGATATGGTCAGACTGAGTTGTAAAAGGTTATAAGATATTTTACAATCTTAAGCCCAATGCATGCCTTCTCATATAACAATCACATTGTCTGAGATAATTCAATTTGTCAGATAAATTTTGTATCTTTTGGGTGAATTATGTTAGGGCAGGTAGAATCTGCCATGCATAGCTTCTCTTGAAATCTTATACACGCAACCTTAAATAACTATGCTCTTCTGACACTGTTTTTGTGAATATCCTAGCAGAGGAACATTTTCACATCTTATCTTGATATAGATAGAGTTCTAGTGTTAAATATTTGCTAAGTGATCTGATTGCAGGTTGCAGAGATTAAGGATCAAGATATAGTGTGTCGTGTCAAAAACAGTGCAACTCTTGTTGGTCCATTGTTTAGAATGCGTGCCACTCAAGTTCATGTTGATCTTCTGACACTGAGTGATATAAATAAACACGTAAGTAATTGCAAGCATGGATATTACTGTGTTAGTTGCCAATATAGTTATAATTTTTTTAGACAGAGGGTCCATGGTCATGACTGACTGGAATTGTTTTAGTGCTGCAATTTCATTTTTAGCACATAAAACTACGATTGGGTAATGTTGAATGGTTTAGTTTTTTGTTGCAATTGATGGATCAAAATTTACTGTTTTTTCTAGGTTTTCAAGTCAGATATTAATGAATACTCGCAGGGAAGAGTCATCAATGAATATTTCGGAATGTTGAATGGTTTAGTTTTTTGTTGCAATTGATGGGTCAAAATTCACTGTTTTTTCTAGGTTTTCAAGTCAGATATTAATAAATACTGGCCAGGGAAGAGTCATCAATGAATATTTCGGAAATGTAAGAGTTACCTAAATATGGGTTGAGAAAAATGTTTGTGTGAAGCCCAATTGGTGTAGAATTTATGCCAATATTAAGCACGTACAAATTTTGTAGGTTGCATAGGCATAGATTCTCACTGATTTTAGAGATTATTCTTTTCCCTTCGGAATTAGTTGCCTTTCACACAGTTTGCTTTGCTTTTTTTAGTCGTGTGTTGGTCATGAAATTGTGTTTTGCAGTCAGCAAAAGTCTTGAAAGTTGTCTATCAACTGGAAAAAATATCAGAAGCAAACTGTGACAGCATTCACAGAAATAAATAGCCATCAGATCATATATCCGACATCAACTTATCAAGAAAGAAGGTTCAGAACATATATAGTTTCCACAGAAATGGCAGTACTCTTCTATTACTTTGCTTCAAGGATAGGGCATTGTTTAATGAAATCCATTGAATTAATATATGAATTTAGGGTATCATGGTTCAGAACAACATAATGTTCAAATGTGAAGCCAATGAAATTATATAAGATTACCCTGCTCCTTTCTTACTAATTTTCTCTTTATAAACTAGCCATTTGGAACTTTGATGTTACACATTCAAATTCTAGTATCATCCACCTGTTTAATTCTCACCTTGGGGCATTTGCAATATTTGACGACATAATGCCTTTAGAAGCACATAGTTTGTTTGACTACCTGTCCACTAGTTAGTTTGTCTATGCTCATTATGGTAAATTCGATCTTACACCTTGAACAGGTTTACTAAATCCAATGGCTGATTTTTTGGGTATCCGACACTTGATTAATTCTCACCTCGGGCAATCTTTGACAACATAATGCCCTCTAGAAGCTTATAGAATCCAATTTTTAACATATTTTCACTCTTTTAATCACTAGGAGTGCTTAATTCAAACAATGGTGAGACCATTTGGATGTTAGAAACCTAATGCTAATTTTGTATTTGTCCCTAACCTAATGAATATTAATATTGGTGATAGCATATCTTTAAAATGAACATATTGAGTTAATTTCCCTTATATAAAGGTCTTCCTTATTTATTCATAATCTTTGAATTTCAATTACATCATTGTTCTCATCCTTTGTCAAATGTTCATCAAGCAATGTGAGAAGACAGTATTGGCATCCATCAAGGACCTTAGGATAAACCTTATAAACTGAAAGCATGCAGTTTGTAACTAACATGAAATCAAAGTGTCAAATAAATTAATTTGTGCATTTTCTAATTGTGGTAACCCTCGCTCTTCAAATATTAGATAGTTCAAGCTTTGATCTCATGAAATAAATGTAACCTTACAAATTGCAGGGCACTAGTCTATTTGTGTGCTAAAGTTTATTGTGCATCATGTGATTTGATTATGACAAGGTTTGTAATTTGATTTATTTCTGTTGTTTGTACTTTGAAGGCTATTGCATCTTGGGGAGTTCGCAACAACATTGACATTCTTTCTTTGTCTTATACACGACATGCTGAAGACATTATACAAGTAAGAAATATGACATAAAATCTACATTCTTGCTCATGTTCTGAGCTTGTGATGTTACTTCTAGCAACTATGATGGATCTCACATAAAATTTTATGTCAAGCTCTTTTTCTAGAAACAAGTTATAGCAACACCGTCCATGCTTTTCAAGAGATTGTGCGCCAAGAGGGCATCCATGCCCTCTTCAGAGGAGTAACAGCTAATATTATGTTAAGAGTAGTAAGGGCTGGAGTTCTTGCACTATATGATCAGCTTTAGTGACTAGTTCTGAGTAAGTCAAACAAGTCAATATTGATATGTAGCGGATGCATGGACAGTGTTTGACAAAATGCCTGAACGGGATGTGGTGTCATCGAATACTATGATTGTTGGATATACTAAAAATGGGTATTGTCAGGAGGCATTAAGGCTTTATGGCTGGATGCAATGGACAACTATAGAGGTGGATCATGTTACCTTTTCCAGTGTACTTGGTGCGTGTGCTGGCCTAGAAGCTCCGCAGCAAGGAAACGAGGTGCATGGCCATGTAATTAGAAATGGGTTTGACCTAGAGGACCCCATAGGGAATTCTCTTCTTACTATGTTATGAATGTCCTAGCTTCTACGCATGTTTATCATTCCCTACATTAGTGTTCCTTGGCCTTGATTTATAGTATATTGGAAAAGGTTATGAGATATTTTACAATCTTAAGCCCAATGCACGCCTTCTCATGTAACAATCACATTGTCCAAGATAATTCAATTTGTCAGATAAATTTTGTATCTTTTGGGTGAATTATGTTAGGGCAGTTAGAACCTGCCATGCATATCTTCTCTTGAAATCTTCTACACGTAACCTTAAATAATTATGCTCGAAATACCATCTATATCAATGAAATATGATCACATGATGTGTCACCATTGGCATACCACCCAACAACACTGCATTATGCAAATTTCTAGCAATACTATACTCAATGTAACCCCTATTCGACATTTTTTGTAAAATTATGGCCGATATGAAGAAATGAATCAGGTAGAAATTCAATCTGTCTTATGAAAATGTCACTAACTATCCAGGTATGTTTTTGCTATGTATGCACCCTAGATTACACCGATGCTATGTATGCACCCTAGATTAGACATCAAATATTTTACTAATCCCCTCTGCTTTTGCATTTTTCCATTTTTCTCTATCAAACATATGCTTGTCACAAAAGGCAAGTAATTTCTTATGCTTGCAGTCACACTATTTTTTATGAGACGATTTGCAATTAGCATTACAATAATCAGTGCAAGAACAAAGTCCATTCGAGAAACAATGGAAACAATTTGCATCTCTCACAACAATTCGCTTCCCGGTGATCATCAGAATGAGCTTTGTGGTATTGTGGCAACGCCCTCAAACGCGAAGGTTCTTGGTAATATGAATAGATGATCTAGCCATTTGTTGATGATAAAAAATAAACACCAATAAAGAAACAAAATTGCATAAAAATTTGACTTCTTTCTTCTATGATGTTGTTTCTTATGTCATTTGCATAAAATTTTGACTTCTTTCTTCTATGTTGTTGTTTTTTATATCATTTCCTTACTGCGTTTCCTTTGCAACATGTGGTGCAAATGCTAGTTTAAAATCTTATTGCTATTATGCTTGATACCCCTCCCATAAGAAGGGTGTCAACTGCAAATAGTGAGTGATTTATAGTTTTAACCCCTCTTGCTATTTGTATACCTGTTATTTTTTTCCCTTCTCTGATTTTCCAGCGCTGCACTTAAATTTTCTTCCATGATGATATAGAGGAATGGGGATAGAGGACAACCTTGTCTTAGCCCTCTTGTGCTCTGAAAATATTTACTGGGCCTTCCATTTATTAGAGGGGATATCCATGGGATTGATATACAAGCCTGGATAATCTCTATTATATCTGTTGAGAAGCCGAATTTTTTGAGTACTGCTGCTAGATAATTATGATTAACTCTATCAAAGACATTTTCCATATCTAACTTTACTATCATTCCTTTCTCTTTCCTTTCAATGCTTTTGTGAATAGCTTCCTTAACTATGATCACATTGTCCGTGATTTGCTGTTTGGGAACAAAGCCACCTTGATTTTCCGATATGATTTCCGGAAGAATTTTCTTGATTCTATTTGAAAGAATTTTGGTGATTATTTTGTAAGAAGAGTTGCAAAGCGAAATTGGTCTATATCTATTGAAAGTTATTGGATTGGACTCTTTGGTTATGAGTGCCAAGAAGGAGGATTTTGTATTTCCTCAGAATTTTTTTTGTTTGAAAATCATTTTTTATCATTCTCATCAAATCTTTTTTAATAATATCCCAGTGTTGTCTGTAAAAAGCCATTGTAAACCCATCTGGACCCGGAGCCTTGTCAGGGTGCAAACTCCAAACCGCTTCCCTAACTTCATCCTCAATAATCTCTTTACTTATTTTTGCGTTTTGCTGATCACTTATTATTTTAGTTATGTGCTGCAAAAAATCTTCATTAACTGCTTGATGATCGTTTGTTGTAAGTAGATCTTTGAAGTAATTGTGAGCTACAATTTTTTATTCTTCAACTCCCTTTATCTCTTGCCCATCTACTTGAATCTGTTCAATCTGATTTCTTGCCCTTCTTATTTTCATAGAATTATGAAAGAAAGTTGTGTTTTTATCTCCAAATTTCAGCCAGAGACATCTAGACTTCATTTAGATTTCTTCTTCTTCTTTTCTATTTTGCTTGTAAATTTCCAAGAAGATTTCATTTTCTTGTAGGTAATCTTGTTTGCTTTCTTCTTTGTTTTCTTTTTCTTTATGAATGCTGTCCATTTTTTTTGTAAATTTGTTTTCCTAGCTTTGTCTCGAATGTCATTTTCTCTTGCCCAAATTTTTAAATGCAGCCTTAAATTTTTTAGCTTTGTTTCCCAAACATAATGGGGAGACCCAGTGATGCTTTTTGTCCAGCTCTCTTTGATTTGGTTTCCAAATTCGTCTTCGCTGTCCCAACTTGCATTGTATCTGAAAGGGAGCAGACCTTGATTTTCCAACTTACCCATGCTCAATACCACCGTCTTGTGATCTAAAGCTGATGTGCGGACGATCTTGCTTTTCGCAAAAGTGAAATCAACTGCTATGTTTTCTTGTACTAAGATTCGGTCCAACCTTTCCTTGATATTATTCTTGCCTATTCTTTTATTACTCCATGTGTACTTCCCATTGCTTGGAGGAATGTCAATTAGTTTATGTCGTTCCATTATTTCTTCAAGGGCTTCTCTTGACGGGTCTGTATGATAGTTCCCTCTAGATTTTTCTTCAATGTTCCTTATCAGGTTTAGATCTCCTCCAAAGATTAAGTTCCTGTTTTGTCTTTCTGCTAGTTATTCTTTTATCGAATTCCAACAATGTTCTTTTTCTCTGTAGTGATTTGGAGAATAGACATTCTTGAAGCAATATTGTTCTTTTGTGCTGAGATCTATCAAATTTGTTCTAATCCAATGTTTGCTGATTTTTTGGTTTATAAGTTCCCATTTTCTTTTTTCCCATATGGTGCAAATTCCTTCTGATGCTCCTGTTGCCTTTAACACTATTCCATCATAATTTCTTAATTTTTGAATCAGTTTTTTGTTTTCTTGATTCCTTGTTTTGGTCTCTTGGATCATATATATGTCTGGCTTTTCTTTAATTAAAATATCTCTAGCTGCATTGACTTTGAAAGTGCTACCAAGGCCGCGACAATTCCAAGAGACCACGATCATTATTTATTGTTGTGCTGGTGGGAACCTCCCTTTCCTCTTTGCTGACTTTTTTCATTATTTCCTGTATTTTTCTCAAGAAGGATTCCATTGATTGTTGAGTTCCTAATGCCATTTCTTTAGCCGCTACCTCGTCTCTGATTTCCTTCTTGGATTTTCTTCCCACTTTTTTTTGCTGATCCAAAGTTTGGGGGTTTTCTTTAGCTTGATTTCTAGTTAATATGCAGTCCACTGAGGAAGGAGGTAGAGGAGAAATAAGAATAGAGGAAGAGGGTATGTGGGCAAGGGAGTTGGGGTTAGATATTGGGGATCTAGGAGAAGGTGGATCATTAAGATCTTCCAAGGGCCCAAAGGGATTCGCAGATGTGTGGAGTGGAGAGATAACCTCTAATGAGGGCTGAGTAGTAGTCTCATTTGGTTCTTGAAGCTGGGGGGCAGTTGATATTTGTTGCTTATTGATGGGATTTTTCCTTTTAACTTGTTCCCATGTGTTCTCTTGTTCTTCTACATTTTCAATCTCTCTTTTTTTTAAGACATCTATTAGAAAAATGACCATACTCATGACATACCTTGCATTTGAATGGTATTTACTCGTAGTCCAACTGTTGTATGTGCGTCCACTGATCTACCTTGATCTGTATTGCCTCTGGGAGGCCTTTTCCAATGTATACTTCCACACATATTCTTGCACATGCATGCATGTTTTCCTTTGGTTCGCATCTGTCTATATACTTTCCCACTACATTTCCTATAGATTTGACTGAATCATCTCCCCAAAAATGTAGTGGAAGGTGTGGTAGTCTGACCCAGACTGGGACTGTGCTTGGCACGTCCATTTCTGGATCAATGTCTGGAATCCACCGATTTAAATATAATCCTCTAGAATCCATGAAGTATGGTCCATTTTTGAAGATCAAATCTCTGTCTTCCTTTGATTCAAAGAGGAAGGTATAATATCCCCTTCCACAAAATCGTATTGCTATTTTCCCTTGAATGGTAGCATTCCAATTTCTTTCGACCCTTTTTTGCACTGATTTGGGTGATGGCCATAACCCTATGAACTGCCCAACTAGTCCACGTTTTTCCAATGAAAGAGATTCTCTTCGAGGGAGAGCAAGTGGGAGATAGATCTCTAGTTTTTCCTCAAGCTTCTTTACAAATTTGTTGATTGTTGGCATGTTCCTTGGAGCTTCGTTCACAGCAATCAGGGACGTGAATGCTTCTTCATTTTCTTCAGTTCCTTGGTGCCTGGAAGAGAGGGGATCACCTTCCTCAGGGGGGTGCATGATCAGAGAAGACTCAGCAGCAGGAGGTTGCCAAGAGAGGCCTGCAAAAACAAGGAGGCGACTAGGTCTACGTAGCTTAGGCAGACTCGTGCGTGTCAACCTTTGTATTTAGATTTAAAATTGAAAGTTATATTAATATAAAATTAGGGAATATATTAATATGAATATATAATATATAATATTTATGATAAGTTATTCTTAAACAATGCAGACACTTACAGCTTTTTGGTGATTCAAAAGTTGTATGCAATTGGCTTAACAGTGCATCTCATTGCCATGCATTTGCTTTAAGACATATACTGGAGGAAGCCAAGAGATTGACTATGTCTTTTGAATCTTTTGTTTGTCATCATATCTACAGGGAACAGAACACCATTGCAGATCAGCTCTCCAAAGAGGCAACACACAGAATAGGAGAGGACTGGTGGATACAGGAGGACACTGATGGCACATATTATCAGTACTATCATCGCCCTTTTGAAGAACATCATGAATGATGGGCTATACAGCCCACATATGCAGACACTTTTGTTTTTTTTCAGTATGTAGATACAGACTTTACTGTACATCTTTTTGATTATATATAGTATATATTGCTCTCTGCGAAGAGCAAGACATAAATTTTGATCTTTTGAACTGACATAACATCATGCTCCCTGCGTGGAGATATAATTAGCTATCAGTGAACTCGACAGGCACACAGCCTGCTTTTGAATATGCTACGACATCTGCAAAATGTAATTTTCTTAATCATTAATGAAAATTACGACTTTTTCCCAGGGGAAAAAAAATATTTATGATAAGTTTTATCACCTTCTAGTGAATTTGCTTGATTGTAACTTTTTTAGTGGATAGGGAAAACCTTATCCATCAACAACCTTTGAAACTTCTTGAAGAACCCTTTCTGGCAGTATATCTTCCTCCCCTTATGTCAGTTGAAGGACTTGCGTACCCTTCCTAGAGAAGGGACATCGTTAGCACTAGATTGTGTTTTTTATCATTAGTGTTCTCTTTGGTTGTAATCACTTCCTCAAACCTACATTGAAGGTCCATAATCACCATGGAGTTTTTCGATAACCATAAGGAAAAACCCTATTCTACTATGTTTAGATCTTTTTTTGGTGGAAAATACCTGAAGAAGAGTAGGTTTGTGAAAATAGTTTAAGCCATCCCCGAGTTGTATATGACTCTAGATTTGAAGAGGAAATCCATAATGTTGCACAAGGAAGATCATATTGAAAAGTTTACAGGAATTTTCTGGACCCTCAAGAAGTCCAAGTATGGATCTCAAAGCATCAAGCTATTGTCCCATGTCAAATATTTGGTTATTATTATGTCCAAGATTATTATTTTTTTTATTTGACAACAAGGAAGAGCAGGATAAAATATTCAAATCAAGTCCCTACTTCATCAATTCGAAGGGATAATTCCTTACCCACTAGACCTTGGACTTTGATTCATTTGTGGAAATCTCAACTATCCTAGTGTGAGTGATATTTCGACATCTCCCAACCCTTTTATAAGACAAAGATTCTCTTAAATCCAATGGAAACAATTTGGGTCGTTATATAAATCAGGCTTATCTTAAAAGGAATATTTACTCTTGTGCTAGAATTTAGTTAGAAATAGATCTAGAAAAGGGTATGCCAAAGGCAATCTAATTCAATATGGAGGGTTGGAGATATGCATAGACCCTTGATGATGAATAAATTCTCTTTAGGTGTAATTCTTGTCATAATTATTGTCACTTTGTAATAGTTTGTTAAAAAATCCAAGGAACAAGACATAATTTGAAGTAGGGCCTTGTTTCCTTAAACAAAGAACATGATCCAAATAAACAAGTATCTAGAATGTATAAAAAGTGATAACCCAAGGGATATTTGTGTGCAAAATGACCTCCCAACCAACAACATATTTGGTGTACTTGAGCAAGAAGATGAGGAAAATGAAATGGTGGAAATAAATAAAATTGATCCACCAAATCAAGAGGAACCCACTAGAATCGAAGCCCATGAGGACCAACTGGAAGTGGTAGAGGAAATTTCAAAGACTCAGTCACTTTCTTTAATCAAAAGCTCAAATATTTCAATATCAAACAATTTGAAGGCATCTACAATTGTGGTTTTAACACCCTCCCTGTTACAGGTCATTTTGTGACATCCAATCAAATGGCCTTGAAACTGGATCAATCAACATCCATTAACACTTTTCATTCATCCCCTGCAAATCCAAGAGCATCCTCTCACTAAAAGTTCCAAGAATTATGGGTTAAACAAATAAAAACCCTAATTTTTGGACCCATCGCACTTAGCCTTCATGCAAACTGCACTGTTGCAAGTTGTACATAGAGAAACAACACTGACCAATGCATGTTGCTTTCACTGCAAGTGTGATGGCCCATGGAATTCAGTAAAAATAAAAAATAATTTTGAATCTTCTCTTTCTAGAAGCTTCCTGAGTGGTTTTAACTATTTATTGTTTGAATACATCTTGAACTCCTACTCTTGAGGTCTTATCTCTTATCCCTAGAAATTATCCTCCCTCTAATGAGGATCTAAGGGTAAATCCAAAACCGCCTCTTTTACCCTATAAATTCACTGCCTCCCATAGAGTATGGGTTGGATTTTGGAGACTCTTATTTATGCCCTCATGTTGTTTCTTTGTGCCTAAGGATTGATTATCCATCCATGCACTTGAGTTGTGATTGAAGACTTTCTTTGTGGCAAAGGAAGGACAAGATAGTTGGGAGACATCTACAAGGTCAAGATTCGAAAGGGTTGCATATTCTCGTACATTCATTAATATAAAAAGTGTTTTGTTTTCCTATATATATGTCTCATTTTTGCATATGTAGATCAATGCCTTCTTGGCTCGTTGTTTAGAGATGTTAATATGTGTCATTTCTATATTTTGGTTCTCGTGCTTTTTTTAGTTGTTTTGTAGGTTGCACTTTTAGCATTTGGATTTGGAGCTAGAGATTACAAGAAAGGAGAAGAGGAGATATTGTGTTGGATTTCAGGTAAGTATTTCTTCCATATTCTAAACTTTCTAAGGAAAACATAAGCCCTTTTGTCTATGTTTTTTCTAGATCAAGCCACTAGATCTAGGAAGTTTTCTTTTGTCCATAGAAGGAAATTATTCGTCAAACAACTTGGCAACCACACTAGGGAATGAGATGCTCCTTTACTTGTTTCCTTTGCCTAGTATTTTAGGACCTTTGACAATGACACTTTTGACATGTTTAGACAGTTATAAGTCTTAAGAAACTATAATTTTTAGGTGGTAGTGTTTGTTTTTTTCCTTTTGAGTAAAATCAGCCCCAACACACATTTTGTTCTAAGGCAAAGCGACCCAACCCACTTCTCTCTCTTTGTAAGTGTGATGACTCACATTGGTTGTCATATATAGACTGCGATGGTCCTGTAGGATGCAAATATTTGCATTTGTATGCCTTTCTCTTAGTTCTTTTTTGATTCCAGTGGTTTTTTGTGAGTCTCTCAACTAATCAATGTCTATGGAATGTGAGTAGTCCATTTAAGTTTGAGTCTGATTTCCTTTTGATGAGAGTTTGATTGTTTTTGTTTCTTCTTGTCAATTAAGGTTTTTTGTCACTTCGCTTGATTGTTGATTTGATAAAATATTTTCAGATTACAATTTTAGTTTGTGTGAATTATTTTAATTCAATAATCTAGTCTCATTTCATTTTTCATTGCATTTGAAAATTGAAAAGGAAAATAAAATAAAATAAATCATTTTCTTCATGCATTAGGGCTTTGAATTGAATTGGAATAGTACATTTGAAGATATTAATTAGGAATTTCTTGTTTGTTGCATCATTGTTTGAAAATTCTTCCTTCCCTTAGATAGATCTTGATTGAATGAAAAAGAGTTATTTTAATCATGCTAGTTGCATTATAGGAAGTTCAGGTGAATTCATTTCCTGAGCCTTGAAACTGAAACTTTAATCAAGATCAACTTTGAAATTTATTCAATTAACCTAAGGAGCACTTGGAATATTAATGACACACATAGTGGTCTAGGTTAGAAAACGTGTTCCGGTGTCATTAAACGTAGGTGTTGTTGTTACTTGCCAGCGTTACATCCCGATGATGGTTGGTTTTTTACGTACATTGTAGTATATCAGAATGTTATTCCACATACCTTCAAGTATATAGGACGATGATCCACATATATCTGAGTATATCAAAACACCCACATCATACAGTTATGCATTAGACAACACTACTGCGGACTGTGCTTCCACATACCTCCAGGTATATTTTGGAAGTTTGCACTAGGTTGCAATCATGCCATAGGTAACCAAGCTAGATGCCTTGTTAATTGTGATACGTAGAACAAAGCATTTAGGGACATTTCTTGCACGTACCGACAACGGTAGGTAGAAGTTCACAATGACTTAGAAAACCATTTTTCCCAGTTACCCCTTTTTATTTTTATTTATGTCTTTATTTTTCTAAAATTAATTAATCCGTCGTGGAAGAACACCCTGAACACCCCTGTCATTCGCATAGAATGCAAATATTGCCTCCTCTACCTCCATGGGAAACACCTAGTTGTCGTAAGAACAAGAAAATACAAACTATTGAACTTGGTACATCAGAAGCTACCCCTTCTGGAACCACATCTGGGATTAATCAACCAGAAACATCAATTCCTACCGAACCTGAAATTACATCTTTACAAACTGGTGAGTTTGAAGCAGTGGAAACTGAAACTCTTGAGTCATTATAACCTGAAATCATTGAACCTATATTTGTAAATTTAGACACTTTACAACCTGAGGTTATACAACCTAAGGAAGCACAAATAACTAAACCAACTACTTCAGGAACTTATTCTTCTTTTTTTCCGCCTTTATCTCAACCACAACCTGTGTTTTTTGGTCCTGACGGAGAACCACTTCCACCTTGTCTTTTGAGTATTGAGGAAATTCCTCAGGAAGAGTCTTATTGACCTTGATATCCTGTACAATTTACATAGAATCCTCTCTATCAAGGCTTTCCTTTTGGTACCCTTGATACTCATTTAGAAGCTCCTTTACATCAAACTCCTCATTTTAATTCATCTTTGAACTTTCCTTGGAAAATTCCTTTGAAAAGTGTAACCGTGTCTAAGTCAGCGACAATTTATCGACCTGTATCTTCTATCATGAGTGAATTGACCGAAGTTGTAACAACTTCTATGTTTGCCACTTCACTAGAAAATCACTTGTTGGTGGTCTGATTGTGCCACCTGGCTACCATTCATTGTCTTGGACCTTTCCTGGTGTGTCGACTAGTCCTTGGACTTCTCATTTACCATCTTCATCTGGAATACCATTTGTCCCTCCTTAATGAGTGCCTAGCAACCTATTACGCCCCAACCTCCTTTAGAGAAATAATCTGGTGTGTTTCTTAGTGGATTAGGACACCTACAACAACCTACTCCATCTTGTACTGGGTACCCTCCCCCTAGGGGGCAGTTTCCTCTATTCACTCCTTATCCTTCAACTGGGGGTCAACCTGTTGCTAGAATTTTCTCGTCTGCTGATCAAATGCTACATGTTGGTGCTCTACCTTATTCGAGTCCTCTTCCTATGGGTTCCCCATTTACAGGAGTGGTTGCTCCTTGGAATCCTACCTTGTCTATTCAACTTGGTTTGGTCTTAACTCAAATCGTGACCTCTCAACCTACTCCGGTTATGCCTCAGGTTCCTACTTGTCAATTTGTTCTATCCATACCTCAACCTGCCCAAGTTATGCTTCAAATGAGTCAACTTGTTCAGGTTGTATCCCAAATACAAACTAGTCAAATGATACCAAGGATTTCTCAAATTCCCTCTACCCAACCTATTCAAGGTGTATTACAAACTCCATTTAACCCACTTGGTCAAACTATTCCATAGATGTGAGTTAACCAACCTGTTCAAAGCATGCCACAGGTGTCAACTAGTTAGCCTAGTATTGGAATGATGCAAATTCCATCTGGGCAATCATTCCAAGGCATTCCACAAATTCATGTTGGCCAAACAACTATACCACAAATACCTTATCAAGGCCAACATATCCAAAGTCAAACTTTCCAATCTTACCAAGGTTTTCATGGAACTAGGCAACTTGGTCTTGGTTATCTTGTTTACCAAACTCCTCTTTATCTCGAGGGAATGAAAGTGCCCATAGCTCAAGCCATTCCATCGTATCCAAGATACCCTCCACCACCAGTTAACCTTTACCCACAAGGTCAACCTCTTCAAACAAACTTTAATAGGAAATTATTGCTCATTGCAAGGCTAGAGTTACCAGATCTCTCTCGGCTAACAAATGGTCGGATTTGACATTATCCTTGGTGGTTTTCTATTCCAACCAAATTTTCAAGAGATTCCAAATTTTAACAAAAACCTTCGAGAAGATCTGTTAAATCACATTGTGACCTATCATTTATTGTCTTCGTCGAACTCATTAAGTGATGACTCCATTCATTTACGACTTTTCTAGTGAACTCTTACTGGTTTGGTAGCAAAGTTGTATGTTGAATTGCCTAGAGCTTCATTTAAAAACTTTAATGCATTGGAAACCATGTTCTAACCCATTTCCAACTACCCATTTGTTACGAAATTGGTACTGAGATTTTGACCTCCTTAAAGAAATATAACTCTACTCATATATTTGATCATATACATGAGTGGGTGCGTTTATGCCTTCTGGTCAAAACTTATATTTTTGATCAGTTGTTGGCATAATGGTTCATTAAATCCTTGTTTCCTTCTATAATTGAAGATATTTCCAATGACGAAGTTGTTACTGAAGAGCAAGTCATTGCTCGTGCTCAATATTTGGATTTAATTTACACTCAATATGACACACTCTATGACAAGATACCCAATGCTCCACGACCTTCGAATATTGTTCCACCTGCTCCTTCAAAGGAATCACATGGTGTTGATGGCGTGATTAGTTCCATCAGTCAACAGTCAGTGAGAAAATATTCTAATCAAACTAATTCGAAATATGATCCAACTGTGACCAATCAAAGCCCCTCTAATCTTGCTCCTGTGAGTACTTTCGAGATAAATGTTGTTTAAGCAAACAAAGGAAAATATCAGCAACCTAGAAGTAAGAAAAAGGGTAAAGGTAAGAAAAAACAGGAAAACCCTCCACATGATAAGCAGAAGAATTAGTCTCCCGACGAGAAGCATAAGCCTCGTTACCCTTGTCTTATCTGTAATGACGAGCATTTCACCAAGGATTTTCCATGTCAAGCGGAAATCAATTGATTTTTGAAAGCTCCATCCACTACACCTCCCACGTTGATAAATCCTTTCCCCAACCAGGAGACGAAAATGGTTTCCCAAGATGCATCCTCTTATTCCCAAAACACTTCCAACGTATTCATGTGTCAAAAAGATGTCTCGGTGGCCACTAGAAACAAAGATTGTAGTAATCTGAATCCTTCAACTAGAAAGGCTATTGATCAACCTTCTAATTCTACTCCACCCACATATGGTCCTCTCCAAATCAAGAAAACTAATCTTGAGCTGAATATTAAACCTCCCAAAGGGGTGATTCATAAATTATCATTTAACCCCCATGTGAGAGCTGCACAAAACTATAATATAGCTAAAGATTTAACCCAATCTCCTTCAGTTATGTCTACTCTCAAGGTTTTGCAAAATTGTCCTACTTAGAGGAAATCGGTATTAGCATCCATTGGAGGAGTAGATCCTTCATATTCAAATCTCATTTTGTTCAATCACAAGAATTATACACCTAAACTTCCACCCCAACTTGCATTTATGATTCAATTTGTATTTAGAGGAAAAAATGCCTTCCACACCATTGTGGACGAAGGTGCCTCTACTTGCATCATGTTGATGTCATTTTGGAAAGATTTAGGTTCTCCTTCCCTTACTTAGTCACTAAAAACACTCAAATATTTTGACGGAAGAGGATTTAAACCTTACGAAAATATCAATTCCTTTCCAGTAGAATTAGTTGGTAAAACAGTCTCGATAGAAGTCAATGTCATCGATGGACAGTTAGATTACCCACTTACTAGGACATATTTGTATTTATGCTATGGAAGTTGTGGTCTCATCCTATTTTTGGATGATTTCCTTCCCCCACCAGGGGGGCATTGTGGGCATTGATCAACTTTCCTTTTTTGCTACTGATTCCCAGACTATTGGAAACATCCCTCTTTTGGGAAAGACCCCACTACCTTTTGAAAATGTTGGAGTAGGATTATTAAAAGACTCATTCTTAAGGGAAAATTCCACGCTTCCTCCTTCTGACATTCCCACTACGGTGTCTCTTATCAACATGATTTCGTCTACTACTATTGCATATGATCCCTGGATAATGCTTGATAGTCCCAACATTGAATCTTTTGGTGACCTTATGTTGCTCAACCTCGTTGAGTTATCTTATGAGGCTATTCACTTGGCCTTTTCAACAATTTCTGAAAACAATAACTTAGTTAACATGGTTTATTATTCCTCTTAAGATCTAGGTTTAGTTTCGCATTCTAATCCTTTCAACGACATCTTTTCCATCGATGAAAACATCATGATGTCAAATGAGAAACCCTGGGACGATATTCATCATCATTCATCTTTGTTGCCTTAACCCGACACTCTTGAGATTAATTTTCAAGACCCCCACACCCCCCCCGGGCAATTTTACTGAGGAACCTCATAATCCCATCTCCATTTATGAGGTAAATTCTGAGAAAAACCTGGCAAATATTTAGGACACTATTCCCCTCGACATTTTAGTTAAGCTTGGGATTACTGAAAATGTCCATATACTTGCTTCTTTCTCTCTAAACAAGATTAATATTTACAAGGACATTTTTTAGGAATTTTGTGACGTGTTTGCTTGGACATACGAAGAGATACCAGGCATTGATCCCAATATTGTGGTGCACGAAATTAAAACATATCTGAATGCCAAGCCAATTAGACAACGTTTATGTCTGATTCACCCTAAGAAATATTTTGCGATTAAGGCTGAAGTTGAAAAAAATTTGGGTGTTGTTTTTATTTGTCTTGTACCTTTAATCGATTGGATCTCAAACATTGTTCCCATGATGAAGAAACAACGTATGATCCAAGTATGTGTTGATTATTGGGATGTTAATAAAGCTTGTCCCAAGGACAGCTACCAACCCCTTTTATCGACCAAATTGTTGATGATTTCCTGGGAGTGAAATTTTCTCATTTATGGATGGCTTCTCTAGCTACAAATAAATCAACATACTCCCATTTGACCAGCATAAGACTGCGTTCATTTTTCCATGGGGTACATTTTCTTATCGCAATGTTCCTTTCGTTCTAAAGAATGAAAGAGTACTTTACAACGGGTAATGAATTGTGATTTTACCTTGATGATTTTCCTGCTGACTCTAAGAGTCATTAAGAACATCCCATGCATATCATAGCAATCTTCTTACGATGTTGACACTATAATGTCCGACTAAACCCACATATATGTGTATTCAGTGTTCAATTTGGTTGACTTCTAGGATTCATTGTCCAAACAAGGAATCTACATTGATCCCCTGAAAGTCTAGGCAATCCTCGATTTGCTAACTCCTTCTCTCATTCAGTTACAATGCCTACAATGGAAGGCTAATTGTATACGATGTTCCATTCCTAAATATGCAAAACTCACCAAAGGATTTATTCATTTATTGAAAAAATGGATTCCCTTTCATTGGGATGATACCACTCAAAATGATTTTGATGCCTTGAAGAGTGTATTAGCCCAAAGCATCATTAACATATCCCCTAATTATCATCGAGACTATTTCTCATATCTTGTTCTGATTGTTACCACTATCGCTATGGTATTGGTACAACAGGATGACTTAGGTGAAGAGCACCCTATTTATTACTTGAGCCGTAATTTGATCGATATTGAAGGCAAGTACTCCCATGTTGAAAATTTAGCTTTGGAAGTTGTCCAAGTCGTTCATAGATTTCTCCACTATATTTTGCTTCGCAAGATTCTTATGGTTTCTAATTGTAACCCTATGACCTATATCCTGTCACATCAATTACGGGGAAAATACTTGAATTGGATCGTTATCCTCCAAGAGTTTGATTTGGAGTTCATCAAATCCAAGTATAAGAAATCTCTAGTATTTTGCAAATTGATTTTGTGACCTTCCCTCTTGTACCTCAGAATCAAGAACTGTTGATTTTATCCCTCATGAAGCATTCATTATGATCGAATCTTCTAATCCTTGGTATGGACATATCATAATTTATCTCCAAACCCAAACTTTCTGACTTGAAACCACTCATTTTGATCAAAATTGTACTAGGTATCAAACTCGCCATTATATCATAATTGGCCACACCCTTTATCGACATGGTATCTACACGGTCTTTTGACAGTGCCTCACTCATGAGGAGGCCGAGAAATCTTTGAATGATTCTCATGCTAAAGCGTGTGACGAACATATGTCTGGATATGCTACTGCCCATAAAATCTTACGTGTCAGTTACTTTTGGCCGATTATGTTCAGATATTGTATTGTAGTGGTCCAAAAGTGTCACGCATGCTAGATTCATAACCATAAATCCCATGATCCACCTTCTCCTTTGCATCCAATTGTTGCAAATGGGGCACTGACTTCATGACCTGTAACCTTGGCTTGACTGAGGGGCATGGTTATATAATCGTTGCAGTAGATTATTTTACTCAATGGGTCGAAGCAATGCCTACATATGACAACAATGACAAAATTGCTGCAATGTTCCTCTTTAATCACATTATTTCCATATTTGGTGTGCCACAAGTTATAGTTGCAGACCATGGTAAACATTTTCGCAATTACATGATGATCGAACTAACTGCCAATTTGGTCTTGCAACATGATAGATCAACTCCCTACTACCCATAGGCCAACGATCAAGTAGAAGCCATTAATAATGTTTTGAAAACAATGCTTAAACACATGGTAGGGATTCATAAAATGAATTCGCCTTCTATTCTTTTTTTTTTTCAGCCTTGTCATCATACCACACCTTTGTCTAAAGCACGACTAGATTCACACCTTTTGAGTTGGTGTATGATCTGGAAGTCATTCTTCCAATTGAATGTGAAATTTCGTCATTGAAACTTGTCACTGAACTTCTTCCCACTACCTCTGCCAAAGAAGAACATTTTTTGCACTTAGCTCATTTAGATGAGACTCGACATAATGTCATGATGGCCAACAAGGCTCACAAAACACATGTCAAGGCACAATATGAGCAAAATGTTAAACCTCGTGCCTTCTTGGAGGGTGGTTAGGTCCTTTTTTATGACCAAGAAGCCAATAAATTAGGAGTTGGGAAACTCGAACTAATATGGTTGGGTCCATATATAGTTAAACATATACTTGCAGAGGGGGCCTATGAGCTTGTAGACTTTGAAGGAATTCCCTAGGCGCAACCCCAAAATGGTTTGTACCTCAAAAGATACTATGCTTAGAAATTTTCTACATAGTCGCTATGTACATACTATATAAGTTTGTTGGTGTGTTCTTAGTGTTTTTTCTTGAGAGTTTTCTACCACCTATATTTATCTTGGATTATATTTGATTTGCAGATTTCAGTGTTCCCTCAACAATATGTTGGTTATGCTGATGGTGCTAGTCGTAGTACCCAGAACCTTTCCTCCAGAACATGGGCAATCTATGCTCTTAATGATGAGTTAATGCGTTTGCAAGGAATTTGCATCGGTCGCTCAATTAATAATATCGTTGAGTATAGCGCAATGATCAAACTATTATCTGATTCCATTTTTCGTGATATTCATCATTTAGTCGTCAAAATTTATTCACAACTCATGGTGCTACATCTAAATAATGTTTATTTCAGTAAAAATTCTAATTCTGTTGCATATGTTTTTGAGAGTTCAACTTTTTGAGAGACATTTTGACTACATTTCATATCAACATGTCCCTTGAAGTATAAATACATTAACAAATGCATTGGCTAATCATGTTTTAGACAAACATTTGAAACATTTGTAAATATACAATCATCATCACATATTGTACAGGATAGCAGAATAAAGTAGAAAACATCCATAGATGAAATTCATAAATATTGTTTGAGTTTTACAAAAATTGTGTCTGAGACACATTTTTCTCATGGCCTACAATATCTGAATACATGCAAAAGACAAAATGTGACTTTAAAGCCTAAGGTGACTATTCTCAGTGGAGATTACAGTAACACACAACCGCACAGGAAACCTTGCGCAAAAGTCAGTTGATCCGAGTTGGCAACCCTTGATCTGAACTTAAACAGGAATGCAACAAATTACAGATATAACCATAAAAACTGAGATGCAACAGAAATAACTCTACATTAATTAATATCAAATACTAAAATATGCTTACAAATAGAATAGAAATAAGACTAGCTTGGGGGATGGTAGCTTATCTCTTAGAAGAGATGTGGTGGCTACATGCCACTGAACTATGTTCTAATGAGGCTTGAAAGCCTATTTATTATTGAGAAATAATGGAAAACCCTAAACATCCAAAAACCTAGCCTTAGGAGATGAAGCGCCAAAACTATGGGTCCCATGTGTAAATTGGTACATCAACTTCCCGGGGTCGTAACTTTAGCATACGATCTCCATTGGACGCACACAATACCTCGTTAGAAATATATATAAGAGAAATACAACTTTCGAGTGTCCAATATCGAGCAAAAGGCCATGTTGGCCCTAGTTTTTCCAAAAAATGTCGTTTAGGGCCTCAAAACGACTTCAGAAGTTCAGGACCCGAAAAACTACCAAAAATAATAAAATGTGCTACAATTAAGGAAACTGAAAAAATGAAAGAGACAGTGGTGGGGGTCCAAGTGGGATAGGTGTGTGGCCACCAACATCCACCTCGATCACCCCTATAGTGTATCTCTATAAACATATTGAGATATCATCAAGCCCAATGTCCGGAACAGGACTAGTCAAGCCGTCCACTTGGTGCACAAACCAGCTAATGTCTCTGCCAAGTTTGGGTCTCCTAACTCCTCCATCCCCGCCTCATTGAATCTAGCGTGTCCCAGTTGTGGCCATGCTCATCGATGAAGTGGGGACATGCCCACTGGTCTCACTGGTATGATATCTGCATGTAAAACCAATAGTTAGTCTCAAATACATTAAAAACAAATACAGATTGTAAAACTTAAAAAACCAAAAATATCCAAAATGACATTGCTTTTACCTACACCACTCCATTGCTCGCCTTCAGGTAAAACTAGCTCTAGATCTCCATAGAAATCATTGCCAACATACGGGTAGTCCTTGATCATAATCAATTGTTCCCACGACCATCTAAAGAAAGTGGGAGTGAATGTCATCATAGACCCTTTGTCATGTTGAGCCATTAAGTCTACCCATTGCCTCATCTGAGGCTCTCTAGGTCCAAGTAGCTCACAGGATATCCGTTGAGGTCGCAATAATGGTACCCTTTAGAAATTGAATGACACTATGATAGAACCATACCTGGCATTTTCTCTATTGAGTTGTTCCTTTAGATTGACCAAGACCCCCTCACACGAGTTGAAGATCGTAGATGCCAAGTATTCTAAAGCATACTGCATTTGGGACTTGGTAGCTAAATGTAGAGGAGCACTGTCAGCCAACTGAGTAATGGTAAATAGTATTGTATTAAGGGGGAGTTGAATAACATCCTTTATTTCGATTTTCCCATCCTTAGTTTCTTGAGAGCGAGGCTAACAATGGATAGCTATGTAATTCCTCATTGTCTCTCCACCTCTCCTGTATCCAAATAATGAAATGGGAGCCCCTCTACATGATAACCCTGTCAGAAAATAGATGTCTTCAACATCTATAGTGACAATGTGCTCTCCAATCTTGAAATATCATCCTTGTACATCCCAGGCTTTTACCAAATATTCCAGCAATTCTAACTAGGCCCTCATGCCTGGAATCTGGAAGAAATTCAGTAGCCCATAATTTGTTAAAGCTTGCACTGTTTCTTGATCATTTGCAACAATAATGTCTTGAGCCTAGTGCTCCCTTTCTCTCCAGCTTAAATCCATTTTTACTCTAGTAGATATCTACAAAATAACATGGATTCGGTGATACTTTGCCTATGGAGGAGATAGGGTTTTTTGACCTACTGCCGTTGTTGCGCCTGTGGCGACAAGGCCACCTTTGCTCTGCAGTTCCTGCTCTGGCTTCGGCGGGGCCATCTTCGGCCTTCTCTCCTTCCTGTTGAACCAAACCGTTGTTCCATTGCGCGGCTCTATTCCTTTTTCTCGACTTCGGCTTTGACGTTCCAGGTTTGGAGGTCCGCACTTCCTGCTTTCTGAGATCATCTGAAGAGTTCCCGGGGACTTTCTTCGTGCATTAAGTCGGGAGGCGACGACGTGGGTATTTACTTCCTGGTTCTCGGCGGATACTGCTCGCCTCTCCGCGCTACTCTGTTTTGGCGGACTATAGCAAGGTTTTTGGCCTTTGGCGTACTTGGAACTGAGCCGCGACGCGGATGTGGAGTGCTTCTGATCTCTAGTTTTTCTCTTCTTGGGGGCGAGGTGGCTGCCCTAGCCGCCTCTGCCCCCGGATCGCCTCTGCTCTGGCTGGGACCTGATGGTTTCCCCTGCCGAGGCTTTTGGTCCTATTTTTGGTCGAATGCAAGCATTCCTCTGCAGTTATCTGGAGCGTTGAGGGAATTGGGCTGTGGAGTCTATCTCTGCATCGTTTCGTGCCGCTTCATATGGTTGTTTCTGGTTTATTTTTCTGTAGGATGCTGAGATATATGGGTGGCATCTTCCTATGGTTTCTTCGGTATTAGGAGGAGAGTTTTGAGGGGGTGGGGGAGGAGTGGCTATCTTGCTGCTCTATACCTCATTTTGTGCCTCTCCTCCTTGTCTTGGCGGCCATTTGAATCTTCTACACATTCCTCTGGAGCTGTTTTACTTTTCTGCTATTTTTGTTTGTAATGGGTATGGCTATCCTCCTGGTCTGTCCGCAGACTAGTTTCGGGTTTTCATGACCTTTTTTCTTGCTGCCCTATCTGAGGGCTTTTCTGTATACTTCCCTTGAAGTATAGTTATTGTAAGTAGCATTGCCCACGCTTCTGCATATGCGCTTAGCATCTACAACATGTAATTTTCTGAAATTAATGGAAATTACGGATTCTTTTCCTTGAAAAAAAAAAAAAAAATAGCAATGTGAAAAGTCTTGGGAGAAAACTATTGAAAACAAAATTTTGGAACCCTTATTGTGCCCATCGCATTGTTCATTCATGAACAAAGCGGCCCATCACACTTACCCTCCTTGGTAAGTGTGTTGGTTCACACTAATCAATGTAAACTAAGTTGACCCTTCACACCTCTCGATATAAGAAGAGTGTGATGGGCCTAGGGCGAATTCCAAGTGCCAAAAATTCAAAAAATATTCCCAAAAAATGCATCAAACAAGAAACAAAAACCGTGAAAATGATGAGAAAAGATAGACCTCTTACCTGGAACTAATGGTGCTAGAAATGGTTGACCAGATTGGCCGCAATCACCCACTGAAGATTCAAGGTAAAAACTACTCAAAACATGAAAAAGAAGTCGATTTATGCCTTCGTTGGACTCGTAAAACTATTAAACAATGTTGGACTTGTCAAGCATAACGAGACCAAACCATTCCTTCTTAAGGTTCGTTAAAAATACTCGGAAGGATTCATCCAAAGGATGAGCTTATAGATCAAGCATATGTTATCCTCCTCAAGCTTGTCAAAAATAAAGAGGTACTGGCTAGAAATGGTCGGGAAATTGGGAAAACAGGGCATTAAATGATCAGATCTTGTGGGGAGGCCCCTAAGATCTAAAAATTTAAATTGGATCTTGGGGGTAGGCCCCCAAGATCTAAAAAATTGAAATGCTAGAAAGAAAATGAGAGAACACACAATAGTAAAACCACAAAGAAACTTTTTATTAAAACAGATAATAACTGTAAGGACTACATTGTGGTGGACAAACTATCCTTTTACAAATGTGACTTGTTACTTATAGTATTTTCCAGTTACAATACCATGGGTCAATTCCATGAGCGAATGAATACCATGGGTGATGTTAATTACAATACCACGGGTGGATGTCACAATACCATGGGCAAATACCATGGGTGAATGAATACCATGGGAGGATGTCACTTACAACACCATGGGTGGATGTCACAATACCATGGGTGAATGAATACCATGGGTGGATGTCACTTACAACACCATGGGTGGATAAATACCATTGGTGGATGCCACTTACAATACCATGGGTAAATTCCATGGGTGGATGAATAACATGGGTCGATGAATACCATGGGTTGATGTCATTTTCCTTTCGGATCATTCCTTCCTCCTTAAGAACCAATGGTCCCTATTGCGTGAAGTTCCCTCCTGCAAAGCCCTTGTTGAATATGAAGAGCCACTGAAGAGAAGGGTTTTATGTGGTTAACCCATAACCATGATGAACGAAGATCCGAGGATAGAGATACCTTGTAATGTTTGTGACCAACTGTGATACTGATAGTGTGCGGCCTAGCAAATGGACTTCGATGAAGTGTGGGTTTGTGGATGACCCATAACCATAATGAACGAAGATCTGAGGATAGAGATACCCTGTAATGCTTGTGACCAACTGTGATACTGATAGTATGCGGCCTAACAAATGGACTTCGATGAAGTGTGGGTTTGTGGATGACCCATAACCATGACAAACGAAGATCCAAGGATAGAGATACCATGTAATGCTTGTGACCAACTGTGATACTAATAATGTGCGGCCTAGCAAATGCACTTAGATTACAAGGATTTTATGTGGCTAACCCATAATCGTGATGTTGGTTGTTGATGAGATAGCATGTGCCTACATAGCCTGGGGTGGGAGGGAATGTCTCCAAAGAACCCAAGCTGAATGCTGCTATGTTGAAACGGATGAATGTGAAGCAGGTGCCTACTAAAGCAGGGTGGGAGGGCACGTCTCCAAAGGGAACCCGCTTCGAACGCTATTCTAGAATTAAAATGGACACAAATTGGTCAATATTACTCAAAATATTTATTATAACCTGTTTTTGGAAGCAAAAGGACCATTTTTCATATTCTGTGTGGTAAAAATCGTTATCTGGACACTCTAGAATCTCCGATTCGCGTTGCAACTTTTTTGTCATCACAAAAGTTCTTCAAAAATATCTGATCTTAAATCAACAATATCTCCCACATCCGATCTCCGATTCGACCCATTTATTTTTGAAATTGAGCGATTTTTTGAGAGGAGCTTAGATCTACAATCACTTTTTCTGAGATTCTACACCAAAATTGCATAAAAATATAGGAGAGCCGCCGTCCACGAATTTTCATCAAAAACATTTCTACAACATAAATGATTTTAAATCAGCGATATCTCCCTCATTTGAACTCTGATTCGGCCGATTTTTTTTTTGAATTTGGGTATTTTTTTGCAAGGAATCTATATTTGTTATTTGTTTTGTAAATTTTGCACCAAAAATTTCAGATATGATCTGCAAACTTTCCTCCCAAAAACATTCCTGCAAAAAGATGAAAAAATAAAAATTCTTCCCACTTGGCCCAAGAAAATGCTCTGTGGAGGATGTAGCACATGCCTAAAGTTTGTTGAATATTGCTGCAAATTTTGAGACTGAAATATGAATCAAACCTCATTCCCATGGAATCATAACCTGCTCTTATACCACTGATCTGGATCTTGCGGGGAGGCCCCCAAGATCTAAAAAATTAAAATGGATCTTGGGGGTAGGCCCCCAAGATCTAAAAAATTACGATGCTAGAAAGAAAATGAGAGAGCACAAAATAGAAAAAACACAAAGAATTTTTTTATTAAAACAGATAATAATTGTAAGGACTACATTGTGGTGGACAAAGTTTCCTTTTCAAAAATGCAACTTGTTACTTATAGTATTTTTTAGTTGCAATACCACGAGTCAATTCCATGAGTGAATGAATACCATGGGTGGATGTCACTTACAATACCATCTGTGGATGCCACTTACAATACCATGGGTAAATTCCATGGGTGGATGAATAGCATGGGTTGATGAATACCATGGGTTGATGCCATTTTCCATTCGGATCATTAAACCTATTAATGGAAGAAAGTCACTCTTGAACATGATACTCTTTCAGTTAATCTCTGCGATTCCTTTGGGTTGGGGAATCTGCTTGCCTCTCTGTTGATCACACCTAATTTAAAGGCCTTCATGATGGGTCTTTGAGTCAATGTTTCCAACTCATTATCAGTGTCATCGATATGCTCAAGAGAAATTCCACCCTCAATAGACATATGCTACAATACCCTTAATCCTTACTTCATGTCTATCGCTCCTGGACTAGCTCGGCATCATCACATTCAGTCTCAAATCTTGATACCCATTTCATGTCGTTGATGAGAGATACATTAAGGCCCTCTTGTGATGGGTCGCTTCCTGTCAACATCAACACATTATCCAAGATGTTGACTTAGAAACTCCCTTCAGTGTCTTGGAGATTGTATACCTTAATGGAAAGTTTCCTTACTTTTGGCGATAAGTTCTCATCATTGGCCTTCGATCGAAAGATTTTTGTGGTGTTTGACTTCAGCCCATTTATTTGCACCACATATATTGTATTGTAGTACCTTGAGGGCCATTATCATTGTCGGTGGTTCCTCTCGCATTTGTTAATAACTTTCATCATTGGTTGGTAATCATATGGTGTCTACCATGTTTGACTCCAACATATTTATTCACATGGTTAGACTCATACCATCGATTGATGAGGTAGGAGACCTCAGATCTAGTTTCATCTATCCGGGAAGCAATTTCAGGATTCATACAAGATTACAAAGTATGCTTTCTACGATCATTCATAAAGTTATCCTAGCATGGGTCCACAATCTATCATCAGTGGACATGATTCTAATTATTGTACATGTACATGTAAATTGACTTATATGCCGAGTATGGGTATTCTTACCTCAACAATGATATCATTATGATTATGTATAGTAACAAATAGTTGATGATCTCGACCAATATATTCTTGATCCAGACTTGTCACATGGTAGAGCACCTCGGTCCTCAGCCACTATGTCTTACTTTGTACTTTAGGGGGGGAATTTGTTACAGGTCATTTTGTCACATCTAATCAAATGGACTTGAAACCAGATCAATCAACATCCATTGACACTTTGCATTCATCCCCTTTAAAGCCAAGAGCATCCTCTCTCTAAAAGTTCCAAGAATTATGGGTTAAATAAATGAAAACCCTATTTTTTGGACCCATCACACTTAGCCTTCATGAAAACTTCACTATTGCAAGTTGTACACAAAGAAACTACACTGAACAATGCATGTTTCTTTCACTACAAGTGCGATGGCCCCTAGAATTTGGTAAAAATAAAAAATAATTTTGAATCTTCTCTTTCTAGAAGCTTCCCGAGTGGTTTTAACTATTTACTATCTAATTACTTCTTGAACTCCTACTCTTGAGGTCTTATCTCTTATCCCTAGAACTTATCATCCCTCTAATGTGGATCTAAGTCCTAGAATGGTAAATCGAAAACCACCGCTTTTACCCTATAAATTCACTACCTCCCATGGAGTCTGGGTTGGCTTTTGGAGACTCTTATTTATTCCCTCATGTTGTTTCTTTGTGCATAAGGATCCATTATCCATCTGTGCACTTGAGTTGTGATTGAAGGCTTGCTTTGTGGAAAAGGAAGGACAAGATAGTTGGGAGACATCTACAAGGTCAAGATCTGAAAGGGTTATTTCTTCTCCTACATTCATTAATATAAAAAGTTCTTTGTTTTCCTATACTTATGTCTCATTTATGCATATGTAGAAAAATGCCCTCTGATATTATTATGCCCATTAATATTTTCCCCTTATCCTTGTCTACTTGATTGGATCAACGTGGAAAACACTGAAACATAAGGAACTGAGTGTAGGAATGAGGTTACTAGAATAGATACAAATATCATGGTTCGACGCAAAGCTTTCCTTACACAAGTATTATATTTTCCATCAAAACATCATCGACCAAAAGGTGTAACCAAGACGAAGAAGAATGACTAAAAGTTAGCCAAATGTTGTAGTGTCATAAGGCCCTTTTCATTTTGCCACATACATTGGAACCAAAACACACTTACACACAAATCTTATACTCAAAACGAAAAGACAAACTAAAAATACTGAACATGACAAACAAACAAAACAACAAAGTATATACATAGGGTAGGGCACAACCCTAGATTGTCATTGAAAATACTATTTCAAATCTTGGCCATTTACAGGAAGAGAGTTAGTCTTCCCATCCAAAGATTGGAGGTGATAAGTGTGGTGGCCAAGTTTCTCATGAACAATGAAAGGTTTGATCCACATGACTGGAACTTCTTGTGTTTCCCCTTCTATTTGTGGGCTTTGTCTTACTTCAATACCAAGTCACCCACACTGAATTCCTTCTTCCCCGTAGACTTCTTATCAAACCATCTCTTGATATGGTTCTGATGAAGAACAAATTTTTCTTTCTCTTTCCTGCTTTCTTTCGGTAAATTCAAGAGCTTGTTTATCCTACTCTGAACCAAAAGACAAGGCTCACCCTAAGACTCTTGTGATAGTTGAAGGGAAGGAAATTAAATGTTCAAAGGCAGGATGGCTTCTTTTCCATATAGCAGAAAGTAAGGGGAGGTATTTAGAGAAGGTTTAGGCATGACACGGTCAACCTAAAGAGCGTTCACCAAAGCATTGTGCCAGTTTCTCTGTTTAGAGAAGACAATCTTCTTGATGATGCGAATAAGCTTCTTATTGGTTGACTCGGCAAGACCGTTCCCGTGTGGATAATAGTTAGCTGAATGTTTCAATACAATGCCATTTTCTAATGAAAAATCATAAAGTTTCAACAATGAGAAGTATGTTACATTATCAAAAATAAGTGATGACGGAATTCCAAACTTGTTAATAATGTTCTTGTTGAGGAAGTTGATGACTTCCTGATCATTCACTTGCTTGAGAGGAACCGCTTTTATCCACCACGTGAGGTAATATGTAGCAGTGTTGCTTCGATGAGTGTGGATGGATCTCACTGATAACATCTAAGGCCCATTTTTGGAATGGTTCTTCTACAACAATGGGCTACAATGGGGCAACCGACTTCTTATCTCAGTTAGCACTTTTCTAACAAACCAAACACTTGCAAGCATAAGCATGGGAATCTTTAAAAAGTGTGGGCCAATAGAAAATGACCCACATAACTTTGCACAGTAGTATCACCCGTGAAATCTCCTCCAGATAGTCCATCATGGAGGTCATGCAATACCCTTTCTGAATCAGGTGCTTCCAAGCATCTGAGCAAGACCCCATTGTGATGCTTCTTGAAAAGCACCTCATGTACCAATTGATAAGATATAGATTTCAGTTTAGGAGCCCTCTTTTTTCTCACTAATAAATGAGAGGGTATGGTACCATGCTCAATATATTGTCGCACATCTGTGTACCAAGAGGTAGATGCATAAGTGGGGGTAGATTGTTTGATATTATACAGTTCTATTTCCTACTCCCACCCAGAAGAATAATCTTCCAGTGAAGTGGTTTCTTTTGTTTCTAGCTAGCATAGACCATGGCCCTTGACAGTGTGAACCGATTTGAACTCAAGATCATATTCTTTCAAGCTAGTCATCTAGTTCACTTTTCTTTCACCCAACTCTTGTTGAACAAACAATTGAGTGTGGCACATAGATAATAACATGATTCTTCAGAAGATAAGGCCTAAAGTGTTTTACCGTCTTGTAGACTGCATTAGCCTATTTATTGATGGCCAAATAATTAAGTTCAGGTCCTTGCAAGTCAACACTCATGAATGATATAGAATTCTTGTTATCCTGATCATCCTTTTGTGTAAGAAAGACACAGAGAGAAGTATCATAAGCGAAGGTGTACAACAAGAAATCTTTGCTGAAATTGGGATTGTATAACTTTGGCGTTTTTAATATCACTTTCTTAATAAGGGTGAATGCTTCCTTTCCCTTTTTATCACATTTATAGATTTCATCCTTCTTTATCATCTCTTGCAACGAATTCACTATCGATGTGTAATCATAGATGAACTTGTGAAGGAAATTGATTTTCCCTAAGAAGGATTTGCATAGCTCTCTTATTCACTGGGAAGGGGATATGAGTAATAGTTCTGACCCATTCAGGGTCCACCTTAATCCTTCTCTTTGCGATGATATGGCCCAAGAGATTTCCCTTGGACACTACAAAAATGATATTCTTTGGATTAAGAGATATCCCATATTTGTGACATGGATCGAAAATTTTCAAAAAATGGCGTAAGTCGTCAAATCTTCTTTTCGAAAATATTGTCACATCATCCAGGTAGACAACAATTCTTTGTCCAATTAAACCGTGAAATGTGATGTCCATAGTGCGTTGAAAAGTTGCACCTGCATTGATAAGTCCAAAAGGCATTCTTTTAAAATCAAATGTACCCCACTTGTCTCTAAAAGTTGTCTTATCTTTGTTGGGTTCTGACACCAAAACTTGGTTGTATCCCTAAAATACGTCCAATAATGAAAACATTTTAGACCCCGATACTGTCTATAAAATATATTCCATCGATGTCACTGGATAATTGTCTTTGTCCGAGGTGTGATTCAGATTACGAAAATCCTTCCTCGGACTTCTTCCTTACCGAAACCAAATTTGAGACCCACATTGAATGACAAACTTTAAAAATGATTCGAGCCTCCAAAATCTTTCTCAACTCTTTCTGAATGAGGGGCTCAAGAGTCAGATGAACTTTCCGTAGCTTCTGTTGAAAAGTCTTGGCCCCTTCCTCAATTGGAATCGCATGTCGGATAACTCGCACGTTTTAAGTCTTAAGATCATTGTATGTCCACGTGAAAACATCTTGGTACTGCTTAAAGAGGTTGATGAAAACATGTCACTCTTGAGGTGTGTAGCAAGTACCGATATTCACAAACTTCGGCTCTTCCTCTATACCAAATTTTCTCTATTCGTATGACAGGGTTGAGCTTTGAGTCTTTGTGTTGACTGGTCCCTTAAAGTGATTTTACAAATCGTACATCTTTTCCAATGACACCACACCCTTGGGAATGGGGTTTCCTTTGTTTGCTTGAGTTGCATCTTGCAAAGTTTTATCGTGTTTGTCTTGATTAATGGTTGTGTATTTGAATACATCAACATTCGTCATAAAATCCAGAATCTATTGATCATCATTGATAACGCAAAAATTACTGGTATTTTCCGGAACATATGGCCTATAAATAATTTCAATAGAAAATCCATCCCTTAACGATGACAACCTAGCCATAGCATTTGCTAATGTATCTTCAAAAAAGTTTCATATTCTAGGAATAGAAACAATATTAAAAACTTGGAATTGCGAAATTAGATGCCATACCTCTTGTTGATAGCTTTTGAGATTAGGTGACACACAGTGTATCGTATTGCGTACTTGAAGTGCGGTGATTTTAGTGTCACCTATTTCTTTGAGCACCTCAACTTTGAGGTTAATGGATTTCTTCAAACCTAGAATGAGTGCTTCATATTCTGCAACTTTGTTGGGGCACTCAAATTCCAAGAGGCAAGAGATAATATTTTTTCTCTATCGCAGGACTATTAAAATGCAACTAGCTCCATATCCCTCCTACATTTTCGAATCATCAAAGTATAAGAGCCAAATGTTAGAAATGCTAGAGCTATGTCCTATACTACTACTATCTATATATATTGTACAAAGGTCATTAGCACAAGTTATATTTCGAGGAAGGAGTTCCAACTGTGTATCAGGTGGGACGAGTGAAATATGTGTCAGATAACATTTGTGATCTGATTCCAGAAAACAATTTCCAAAAATCACCTCTGCAAAACCCATTGGTTCATTTTTCCCCTCAAGTTGTGTCACAGTATGCTTCATGTAGGGCTCTCTTTCAACTTGAATCTGGTTATTTATGCCCTTGTATGGAAGCCATAAGTGAGACGAGTTTGTCACAAAGCATCCTTCGAGTTTTTTGGACTAATATCTGCTAAGCAATAAGCCATAAGCTTCGAGAATATCCACAACTACGATATTTATACATTGGTGAACTCTATGATCGGATGTCAAATGAATAATAAAATTGTTGAGTTCACCAATTGTCTGGACAAATTATATGTCCAGTTGTATGATTTGTGCATCAGTTTTATCCTATTTAGCATGTAGTTTCTTAACAACAGGCAATGGCATAAAATTCGCATATGCACCAAAATCAACCAAACACTTGTGAACATTATAGTTAAATAATTTAAAAGTTAACAAAAATGGAGGGTAAAGAGTGTTAAAACTTAAATTACAATATATTTGATCATTTCGCGAGAGATACCAGACATTACCTGAGAAGCATAAACTTATTTACCTGTTGAAGTGTGCAATGAGAGTGCTTGGATAATTGGTTCTCGTTGTCCCATTATCTTTTAGAGCTTGAAGATTAAAATGATAGTGCGAGCTATTTTCATATCTTCAACAATGTTATAGTCAATTCTTTTTGCCTTAACGAGCTGTGCTGATGAATAAGGTGGTGTAACTTTATCCACTACAAGAGGAGTGGTGGACTTGTTCTTATTGCCGTTGGAAGTGTTCTTGGAAGAAGGAGCACTTCCAGACTTGTTTTGCGAACTCTAAGCTGGATTAGAAGGTGGTAGAATCCTTTGCAACAACTTCTTCTTAATTTCCTTCTTATAAACAGGTCCCTTGCTCCTCAAGTTGTGTCATCCAAATCACTACTTGGGAGGAGTTTCACTCATTGATGGTTGATTGACACTCTGTTTATCATCGTTGTATATGAATCTAAACATGTTCACTGATTGTTGAACACCTGATCTTTCTTTGGTCACAACGGGTTCATTTGTTTCTTCACTTTGCTCAGGTTGCTCTTCCACTAATAGGGTATCAACCAAATTAGCCATCATAGTGTTCATGTTGTGGTTCCATTGTGGGCATATCTTTTTGAATGTTTATGTTGGTGAAAAGTGCATAAATTATCCATGCCCAAGCTTTTGATATTGAACACTGCATTATAAATATTAGCATATTTGGACATCTGAGCAGATTTGGCTAGTTTAGAGTTGTTGTTCTTTTTAAAGAAAAGGTGTCCTAAAAGACTTGTTGTTGGTGGTGGATGCCTCACTTGACCTTCTCTTCAACTCTGATACTTTGTTCATGAGAAGCTTCAGAGACTTGGTCAAGCTTTCCACATCGAGAGATTATTTGTCTTTAGCCTTACTAGAAGAGGCTTGGTTTTTCTTTTAAGCTTCTTTGGAGTCTTTGGGATCATGAGTGTCTTCAGTAACTCTAATATAATGCTAATATTTTTCAACCATAAGAGCTTCTACAAAGCTTAAGGCCAAAGTGTTATTCACATATATTTTAAGAAAGACAAAAATGTTGGTCGAAAAGGCATCTATGTAATAATCCTGAGTGATATCATCACGAGGTTGTACATCAATAGGGAACTTGTTCAACAAGCGAGTAAATCTCTGGTTAAAATCTTTAACTCGTTCTTTGTCCCCCATTTTCAAGTTCCCAAGTTCTTTTAATAACATGGTGAGAGTCTTATCATCAACCATTTTTTCCAAAAATAACTTCTTAAACTCCCTCCAGCTATGGATTGAATTAGTTGGAAGACTGTGATACCATATAGAGGCTCTACCTTCTAAAGTGTATGAAAAGATTATGCAAGCAACATTGTGGAAAAATACCTCAAGAATCCATAAATGCATGTAGAACTCGTACAGATGGTCTTCAAATTTGGTCTTCTTGTCTATATCAAACTTTGACAACAAATTTTTTGAATGTTTCAGAATCTTTTGAATATTTTCCGGAAGAATGAGTAGCCCTTGGGTCATCCAATCCAAATCTACATCAGCCATGTCTGTTATCATGTGAAAATCATACACTCATATGTACACATTAGAATACTCTCAAACTCAGTGATCAACACATAGATAAGTTACATTTTCAGCTAGAAACACCATGAAGACCAAAAATTAAAAGCTTTCCTAAGATTCAAGTTAAAAAATTGAACTGTGTGGTCTCGAAAAGTATAGTCAACACCTCCCGCCACGAACTTGCTTGAGGAACAGTCCAAATCTTGACATGATGGGCTAACAAATTCGAGCCTTGAACCCCAAGAAGCCTTTAAGGCAAGGAGATGGTAGCTCTCATCTTGTTTATGAGGTGAACCACCACATTTATGAGCCAAGGAGGGAAGGAGTGTCCAAAAAACTCTATAAATACAAGTTCATGGAGAGTTAAGAAACAAGAAGAAGTATAACATTATTATGTTGCCAAAATTGCTCCCTATCAATTAAGCATTTCATTGAGAAAATAATTCCATCATTGAGAGTGCCTTCTATACTTCTTTGAGAGAGAGAGAGTTTGCAAGGAGATTGAGAAAGGGAATTCCATGTTGAGGATTTTTTTAACAAAATTGCTCAAATAATTCTCTCCAAGTGTCACATAGTCATCAATTGTAACTCTTCTACTTTTAGCAGTCAATAAAGAGGACCCTTTTCCTAATTTTTTTTTATTTTTTTGCTTCATTAAGCTTGTTTATATGTTACCTAGTGTATTTTTTAGTTTATTATCATTTCAAGCATTGTCTCCTTTACTTTCAATATTTTGTTTATCCATGTTTTTCCTTTAACAACATCCAATTACTAGTATGCTCCTTGTAGGTAACAACCAACTCCAAGGACCTGTCTTTGGTACTCGCAAGCAACAAACACACTAATACAAGATGGTGACTCCACTTGTTGCCTTTCTTTGATCTAATGGTTGTTTTGCAAGACCTTTCTCTTTGCATTTTCACTCCATTGTTCCTCTATTAGTTTTCTAGAATTTTTGTAGCCCTCCTTAGACTTCTTTCCGGGCAGGAAAGACCTCTTCTTAATTTTTTTCGCTGGTCGTATGACTTTTATCACAGAAAAACGCACGATTCTCACACCTGTGTAGAGCATAACCCACATTGGTTACAAAGAGCTCAAAATTTTGCTATAATTTTTCTTTCATGAGTGATAGGCAACCTTTTGTGAACTGCCTTCACTTCTACAATTTTTTTACATTTAGTTATATTGTTTAATTGCTTTATTAATCACTATTGGTAGGGTAATTACTTAGTCTTTACTTTAAAAACTTGCATTCCAAACATAGCTTAATTAGGAGAAGAGAAAGTGGCCAATGATCCACAAAAAATTTCAACTTATTTTTCTTACTTTACACAGACTAATTAGGGGAGGAGTAAGTGGCCACAATCCACACATTGTTTCAAGTAATTTTGCTATTGTTTCACAAGTCACATAGCTTAATTAGGAGGATAGTAAGTGGCCCAAAATCCACATATATTTTTTACTAACCAAACCATTTTTTCATTATAATTGGGACTAGGACCAAGTGTTATTAAAGAAATGGAATAGCCCCTGCTTTCCTTGCATCTTTTAGATGACATTGGGCTTGCCTCTAAAAGATTTCTTAACACACTTGGTTTTTCCATCTCCCATTTAGGCACACATAGTATAATAGGAAGGAAGTAAGTAGCCCACTATCCACATATTATTTATTTTAATGCAAGGAACAAGCACACCTTAGTGTAAGTAAGGGATTTATTAAATGATCATCGCATATCCACATCTTTACACACTTTTTATGCTCTCTTTGTCACTTGCAGACACATTGCACTCAACACATTAAGGTACTCTAAAAATTTGTACAAAGGGCATCCAATTTCAGGAGCTTTTGTACTTAGTTTATTCTAGCTTAAATTTTCACCCCATAAGTGAAGTAAAACTCCCTCAAAGCAACCATAACCTTGAACACATTAAATTACCCACAAGGGCCATAAAGTAATTTATAGTTTAGGTTAGGACCACTGGGTGTAGGCATCCCACAAGCTTCCATGGTCACCTTACAATTTGAAACATAGAAGTTTTCTTTTAGGGTGCTCCAAATCCTTCATCATCCCACGGAAAAGACTACCCGGGCACGCCAGAACTCGATTCATAGGGGGTTCGAGTTAGGTCCTAGTGTGTGCAGTACTATATGAGGCTACCCGACCTATATAGTGCTTCATACTGACGATTGACTACTGTTGGGTCTAAAATGTAGATGCAAATTAGAGTTTCATTTACCATCAATACGGGAAAGTAAAACTTCAAGGAACATCTAATATATATGGACTTAGAGACAAACTAAACTAAGTTAGGTGAAGAAATGCCAAAGCTCCCTTACAAGAGGTCTTTCATTGGGATCTCCAACACCTATTTAGTCATTTAACAAAATGAAATCTAAAAATTAAAAAACATTATGACAAGTGTAAGAAATATTGAAGCTCCATTACAGGAGACTATTCATTAATATTTCTAACCATCTTAATCAATAAACTAAGAAATGAAGGCATTTAAACATAATTCAAATTGATTACAGGAAATATTAAACCTCTCTTAGAAGAGACTATTCATTTTATATTTTTAGCATAAAGATCTTTAAACTAGTGAAATTATAAACATAAATGAAAGCTTTATTATACCAAAACAAGTATGCAAGTGAGGCAATGGGGGCCCTCCATAGCTCCACAAGCACACCTAGAAAGAAGTCAAATGTAGAAGAAAATCCAATCCACTTTACTTCTTGTAATGGTTAAACTTGGCTTACAAGTACAACTTGTTACTTTGGTGATCAATGATGATAAATGTTATTGAATTTTCAATTCTGAAAGCTTGAAGTTGAAACTTTAATATTGAATTTGATGAATCATGATTTATAAGACTCAATATGTTGCAGTTGTAATATGTATTTTAATTTTACTAAGGTTGATGACGATTATAATTTCTAGATGATTGATGTGATATGGTTCAATGATCAATTTATGTTTTTTTATGTTTTTTATGTCTATTTCATCATTCTACATGTTTTTGTTGACATATATGTATCAAAAATTAAAAAATATAAAATATATATATATTTTTAAAAAATCGCTCCGGGATTCGCTCCCAAACCGGGAGCTTCTGAAAATGGTCGCTCCCGCTCCCGCTTCCGCTCCCGCTCCCCGCTTCTGCTCCCGCTCCCAAGTAACATTGTTACCGACACTTGATCCGTGGCTTGACACCCGATTGGTACATGAATTCTATTTAAAGCGCATGGAGGGTCATTTGTAGGGTAATCCGTGCATGAGAGAAACATATGTAAATTTTCATTCTTTTATTAATAAATTGCCTGAAGTGGCCGCGTTGGCTCAGGCCGTGGACTGTTTCCCTCTTTGAGGGTTTTAACCACGTCAAAATACTGGTGTATTGATCTGCGATCTGGTTGTGAGCGGTGTCCTTTTGGTGTTCTATCTGAGGAACTTACCCTGTAATTTCCTACAGCACTTGAGTTGGCTTGAGTTAGGCTGGCTCGCGTTAGGTGGAACGACTTGGTTGGCACGAAGGGCGTTCCCGAGACGAGTTCGATAGAAAGACTTTGGTGAGACGAGCACACGCAGAACGCACCTGAGATGATTTTGGTGGAATTATTGGAACAAATTTGAGAGTCGACATAATGAGGGTGCATAGACATGGTGTGCCTAACTGAGACGCGCCCAACTAATATGACCCTGACTGAAGACAAGGCATGCCTAGCTAAGATGCGCCTGCCCTAGTTACAAAGGTACATGACCGAGGATGAGACATGATGGCACACGACTGACAATGAACTGAAGGAAGGTTTGTATGCAACAAATCGTGCGACATATTTGGAGTTTATGGTCGGCTCGAACGCCCAACTGACACATCCCTTGGAAGAGACACGAATGTTCATGGAGGGTGACTTATATATATAAGATGATAGGAGTGGAGTTTGAACATCAATCAATCGAATATCAACAACTTTTCATCGCAAGAAAAGGAGACAACGAATGAAGAAGAGAGTTGGGTCTCATGAAGGAGCTTGTAATACCTGATTTTTACAATTAACCAGAAATGCAAATTTTGTGCCGGAAATTTAGGAATGAACTTAGATTCAACAATTTAAACCAACTCTGATGACCTAATTTGAATTTTATCCAAACAAACTGAATTTTTACAATTTAAATGCAAATACTTACTTGGAGATTGCGTTTGAAGGCAATTCTGGACTGGCGTTGCTCCTGCTCCCTCTCATGCTTCCAAACCGACCCTTTTCTTCCCAGCCTATCTGCGATCAACCTATCTGGTTCCCAGACCCAAAAGACTTTGTATTTGAGCTCTTCTGGCGCCCGTGCCGAAAACACCAAGAAGAATTACTTAATTATCGTGTTTCTCTCCACAAATTTCCTCTGACTACTACTTCTTTGTATGTCTTCCTCAGTCTAAGCTTCTTATGAAAGACCAAAAAAACACTCCCCCTCTCATGTCCCCTTTGTCTCCTTATATTCTCGAATCCATTGATGCCTCTTGCTGGCATGATAATGACTAATCTTTAAAAAAGAATTAAAATGAAGTTTGTCTTTATGCATTTTAACCAAGGTATAATCATTAATATACTTTATTAATGTTATGCTTGCATTAATTAATGAGTATACTAATTAATAAGGTTAATTATTATATTTACATTAATTAATGATTATGTTAATTAATAAGGTTTATTATTATAAGAGTTTTATTAGTCAATAAACTTTATTAATTGAAGTACTACTTTAGAATACACCCATTGGATGATATTATAGAGTCCTAAGCTTAATGCATTTATTACTTTAAGTAGTCACATATTTAATTTGGGATTAACTATATATTATAATGGTGGTATACATATCAAGTACCCCACTCAGTTACTCAATATATTCTCATGAGTTATGTATTTACTTAATATTTCCAATAATTAATTCCTTGTTGTATACTTCGACATTTAGTTAGTATATATACTAGTGCAGCACATGCGATGCATGCATATGTAGCTATAATATGCATGCCTTGTACACATGCTAATATCCCTATGCTCCCTTTAATTCGAGATGGGTCAATACAGAGCTCGCAAGTTGTGCAAGCTTGTGGAACGAAGTATTGCTAAGGGTGGTACATTGTGTATTTGTGTATTGAGTTGTGTGTAGTCAATTGGCAGCAACATGGTTATTTATTGGGTTTGGTTGTGGGTTTCTAGTTGAAAAGTTGTAAATGGGTTATTGTATATTTGTATCTGTGAAGGGTTGTGGCAACGAACTATTTGGAGATCCTCCACCCCGAACCGAAGTCCATTATAAACCCATGTTTTGTGTATTGAAGTTTTATAGTTAAAGAGTAGTTGGGAAATTGTTTTGGGAATTCCCCCTCGTTTATTGAAGTGTTATTTATGTACATGATTCGTGCTCTTTACGAATGAATGTGATTATTGCTAAACTTAAGTTAATTGAAGTAAATTGTAATTGAAGTTAAGTTTTGAAGTGGCTATTGTAGTGAGATTTGATTGAACACCAATTTAGCAAGTATAAGATATCGGTCTCGGTATAGGGTACATGGGCTAGAGGCATAGTACGAGCATTAGTAAAATCAAGTTGGTTTCATCATTGAGGAGAAAGCATGCTAGTGTCGCACACCTCAGGGAACTCGAGAATCTCATAGCTTAGAGGTGCGCCTTGTTGGTGCGACACTCATATTTCAAGGTTACACATTGGCTTGCTTGAGTGAAGTTATTTCTAGGAGGGAAACCTTACCATGTTTTGAGGCTTATACCATGCCTTAGGGAGGGATATTAAACCTCTTGATCCTAGAAGATTTCATCCTTTGGGAGACGAACCGCTATATTCGATGGTTTTTTTTACATTTGGCATACCTTGCTTATTGTCTTAGTCTCCTTTACCTTGTGGATGACAAGTGACTTTCTTGTAAATTCTCTAGGCCAAGGAGCATGGTGTTGCCTTTGCCTCTACTTGAGCCAACCTAAAAATATTATCAGTGGAGACATATAACTTGCTTAGACAATGAGATTACCATGTTTGAAATTTTAGTATGCAATAGTAGTCTCACACTTGTGAGTACTTCACACCGATGGCGGGAATTAGTCTTTCCCATTTTTTTCTTTTTGCCTCTCTCCATATTTTCTCGTTTTGTCAACTCTATTTTTGGTCACGTCACTAGTGATTGATTCTCTCTAAGTCATTGTCATGAGTAGGGACGAACTTGAGATACTTCTTCGTAGATGGTTCTAGTTAACATGCCCCTTCCTCCTTGTTACTTCCTTGGAACATTGGTATCCCTAATGTCGTAACCAATTTTCTCTTATTCTATATTCTACCATTTTCTATTGTTTTCATTCTTCTTTTCCCATTCTATCAACATCTACATACTCATGTTAGATATTTTTGTCTTCATTAGTATGTCACTAGCTCATCACAACTCACACCTTTTCTTGTTTTGTGCTAGCATTGTCTTATGTAGCCTTTGCCTCTAAAAATTCACTCCTTCGCATGCTAGAGCTATCATGGTGATTGTATTTCCAAATCTTGCCTTCTTTGGAGCTTCAACAGTCTTCGTATTTTTTGCACCCTAGGTAGCTACACGTGGGCATAGCTATCTTGTAGTTTCATATCTATTTCATGAAATTTGTAACTTTAGATGCCCTTTATTTCCATCTATTTTGCAATTGACGATGTCGCTTGGATGATTATGAGGATATATTCTTATTGTGGGAACCCCTCCCTTGGACTTATGAACACTTTTGGAGGAGTTGTCCACCTATTTATCCCCTTTTCACTTCACACGTGGACGTTTGAACTTCTAGGGCCAAACATTGGCTTCGTTGAGGGAATTTATTTCTACGAGAACAACCTTACCATGTTTTGGGGCTTCTAACCTACCTTTGGTGCTTCACTAGTATTCGTATCTCTTGCATCCTAGGTAGCTACATGTGGGCATAGCTACCTCTTAGCTTCATAGCTATTTCATCAACTTTGTCACTTTATATGCCCTTTATTTTTTAATATGGAAATTTCTGCCTTTTATTTTGATGGTGCTAAAGTAGTGTCAATACGTCCCATGTTTTCTTGTCTTGATTTTGTTCACCTCGTGTCCTTGCTAGGGAGTCAGTGTCACCTTCTACCCCCCTAAAGGTAAAACTCTAACATGAGCATTGTAGGATTATAACCTATTTTTGTAGCCATGTTACCATTCTCACATCTTTCACATACTTCAACAAGTTGCAACATGAAGACACCTCTTTTGTTAAATATAACTATAATATTTCTAACTATTCATCCTTGGTTTTTATGCATTTCACTTATGCTTGCTTCTTAACACCATTCGTATCTATTTTTTTAAGCATGGACCCCACTCTTATGGATTTGACACGTTTTGGCCAAGGACTCTTTGGGATGACTCTATGATTGTTCAAGTGGTGTTGCATTTTGTAAGGTACTTTCATAGGTGGTATGCATTGGTCACATTATTCGAGGGACATTTGGGAAACTTTTGCATATTTGGGCATCCTTCTTACATGCCAGGTGCTCAACTAGTGTTAATACCTCCCTTGTTTTTTCATCTTGATTTTGTTCACCTCCTATCCTTACTATGTAGCCGATGTCACCATCTCTCCTACAGGTGAAACTATAACATAGTCAATCGCAAGATTGTATCTTATTTTGGTATTGAGATTACCATGTTCACATATTTCACATCCTTCAACAAGCTTGAACATCAAGATATCTGTTTTGTTCAGTGAATTGCAATTATCTTAATTATAATTATTTTTCCTTGGTTTTTTGTATTTCTTTTATGCTTCTTGCTTAACACTACTCTTATCTATCTTGTTTAGCATGGAACCCCCTTTTATGTATTCCGCACATTTTGTCTTGGGCATTTTGTAGATGATTCAATGATTGTTCATGTGGCATCACATTTCATGGGGCAATTTCATAGTTGACATGATAGTACACATATCCCAAGGCGTTGGCATTCCTATCTATATTGTTAAGCGTAGACACCCCTCTTATGTATTCAACACGTTTTGGGTAGGGACTCAAGGGGATCACACTATGATTGTTCCTATGGAGTCACATTTTGTGAGGCATTTTCATACTTCTTGTTGTAGTACACATATCCCAAGGCATTGGTCACATTTTTCGAGGCACATTTGGGCAACTTTTTCATGCACAGGCTTTCTTTTGACATGTCAAGTGCTCAAGTAGTGTCAATACCTCCCTTGTTTTACCCTCTTGATTTGGTTTGCCTTGTGTCATTGTTAAGTAGTTGGTATCACCTTCTCTCCTAGATGTAAATGTATAATATGATCTTTGCATAATTGTAACTTATTTTGGTATTTAGATTATCATGTTCACATCTTTGACAGTTTTCAACAAGCTCCAACATCACGGCATCTGTTTTTTTTCAGTGAATTATAATTATCGTAATTATAAGTATTCTTCGTTGTCTTTTTGCATTTCATTTATGCTTCTTGCTTAACACTACTACTCTTATCTAGCTTGTTAAGCATGGACCACATTTTTTGTATTCGACACGTTTTAGCTTGGGGTAATGGGAGATGATTCTATGATTGTTCATGTGTCATCACATTTCATCGGGCAATTTCATATTTGACATGGTAGTACACATATTCCACGACATTGGTTACATTATTCAAGGCCAATTTAGACAAATTTTGCATGCATGGGCATCCTCTTGACATTCCATGTTGAATATCCTTGAATGGCCTCCTATTTCATCATCATTCTAGTTATTTTGCACACGAATATAAGCTCCAACCACTTTGCGGACACATCTACTTGCTATTTGTGAACATGTGGCTTCATTATTTTTGACTTGGAGAGGGTCATTTCACAATTTGTGATGAAGAGTGCTCCTAATATGAGTTTAGTGAAACAACTTTGGTGAGATGAGCACACGAAGAGCTCGCTTAAGATGAGTTCAGTGGAACAATTGGAATGACTTAGTGAGTTAGCATGACAAGGGTACCCAACTGAGGCATGCTCTATCAAGACATGGCGCGGCCAACCGAAGACAAGGTGCACCCAATCGAGATGCGACCGTTTGATTTGCGAATGCACACAATCGAGGATTAACGTGAAGGGTATATTGCAGAGAAGTATGGGAGGTTCATACTAGGTGTGGGCGGATTCTTCTTGGAGACGAGGGATGGCCTTGTAATGTGGAAAGGGAATTCGTATAACTTCCCTACACCACCATCTTTTTGAAGCTCATAAAGAAGATGGGCTTACTGTCACTCTCTCGAGATGATGAGACCCTTGGGAGCTTGCGATGCCATCGAATGGCGCCTGATGATCAACATAATCGGAGGAAAGATTGTGTGACATTGAAATAGGTGACAATTGTTGAACATGTTTGGGTGCCTGTGTTCTTATGGAGTTGATGCTACTTTTAGATTAGCTACCAGACTAGCTGATTGCATGAGGGGATCCAACATATTTCATTCTTATAGGTTGTGATACCTGCATAGACATGGGATATATGTTAGAGACGAGATTCTTTTGTATTGATCAAGACAGTTGATGCGAAATTTTCTTATGATGAGGACAACCTTAAAAATTTGGTTTAGAAGTTTGCTGAGGGGTGTGTTGTCGAGGATGACAACCATTTTGACGTGTGGGAGGATGTTAGGGCTAGGCACCTGAGCACGCCTGAGTTAGGTCGAGTCGAGTTCGGTGGAACGACTTGGTTGGCATGAAGGGCACGCCCAAGACAAGTTCGATGGAAAGACTTTGGTGAGACGTGTGCATGAAGAACACACATGAGATGAGTTTGGTGCAATTATTGGAACAAATTTGAGAGTCAGCACAACGGGGGTGCCTAACCGAGGCGCACCCGACCGAAGACAAGGTGCGCTCAGCCGAGATGAGCCCGATCGAAGACAAGGGGTGCCCTCTTGAGACGCGCCTGCCCGAGTTGCGAAGGTAACCGATTGAGGATGAGACGCGAAAGGACATGTCCAACAATGAATTGAAGAAAAGTTTGTATGCGACAAATGATGCGACATAATTTGGAGTTTATGGTAGGCTTGAACAAAGGAAGGTTAGCTCGAACACCTAACCGATACATCCCCTGGAAGAGACACGACTGTTCATGGAGGGTGACTCATATATATAAGATGATAGGAGAGGAGTTAGAACATCAATCAACCGAAGATCAACGACTTGTCATTGCAAGGAAAGGAGACAATGAAGGAAGAAGAGAAATGGGTCTCACGAAGGAGCTCTCTCTTTAAAGGAAGTTGTCGAAGAAAGTTGTGCAAGATTGTGGAATGAGTATTGCTGTGGGTGGCACACCATGGGGTATTTGTGTATTGAGGTTGTGTGTAGGTCGAAGGGTCGCAACTTGGTTATTTATTGGGTTTGGTTGTGGGTTGCTAGTTGAAGGGTTGTAACAAGGTTATTGTATGTTTGTATCAATGAAGGGTTGTGGCAGTGAATTGTTTGGAATTCCTCCCAACTGGAGCAAAGTCCATTATAAACCAAAGTTTTGTGTATTGAATTTTTATAGTGAAAGAGCAGTTGGGAAATTGTTTTGCAAGTTCCCCCTCTCATTTATTGAAGTGTTATTTATGTACATGATTCGTGTTGTTTATGAATGAATGTGATTATTGTTGAACTTAAGTTAATTGAAGTAAATTGTAATTGATGTTAAGTTTTGAAGTGGATATTGTAGTGAGATTTGATTGAACACCAATTTTGCAAGAGAAGATATCGGTCTCGGTATAGGATACATGGGCTAGAGGCATAATACGACCATTAGTAAACTCAAGTTGGTTTCAGCATTGAGGAGAAAGCGCGCTGGTGTCGCACACCTCAGGGGACTCGAGAAGCTCATAACTCAGAGGTGCGCCCTCGTGGCGTGACACTCATATTTTGAGGCTAGACATTGGCTTGCCTAAGGGAAGTTATTTCTAGGAGGGAAACCTCACCATGTTTTGAGGCTTATACCATTCCTTCACGAAGACCCTCTATCTTCGAGATTTTTGTTTACATTTGGTGTACCTTGCATATATTCTTAGTCTCATTTGCCTTGTGGATATCAAGTGACTTTCTTGTACATTTTCTAGGCTAAGGAGTTTGTGTTGCCTTGCCTCTACTTGAGCCAACCCAAAAATATTATCAGTGGAGGTATATAGCTTGCTTGGAGAATGAGATTACAATGTTTCAACTTTTAGCATGCAATAGTAGCCTCCCACTTGTGAATAAGTCATGCCAATGGAGGGAATTAGTCTTTTCCTCTTTTTCTTTTATCCTTTCCTTTTTTTTTCTCGTTTTTTCAATTCTATTTTTGGTCACCTCACTAGTGATCGATTCCCTCTAAGTCATTGTCATGACTATGAGTAGGGCCCAACTTGAGATACTTCTTCCTAGATGGTTCTAGTCAACATGCTCCTTGCTCCTTGTTACTTCCTTGGAACGTTGGTTTTGGTTTTTGCATCTTAAAGACTGCAGCTATGGGATTGCTTAATCATTTATCCAACACATCCTTCCTCTAATATTTTGCTCCTTGACTTAGCTAGTACCACCCTAGTGTTGTAACCAATTTTTTCTCATTCTACATCTACCCTTTTCTATTGTTTTCGGTCTTCTTTTCTCATTCTTTGAACATCTACATACTCATGTTAGATATTTTTGTCTTCTCTAGTATGTCACTAGGTCATCACAAGTCACACCATGGTGATTGTATTTCCAAATTTTTCCTTCATTGGTGCTTCACCAGTCTTGGTATGTCTTGCACTGTAGCTAGCTACACGTGGGCATAGCTATCTCGGAGTTTCATAGCTATTTCATGAACTTTGCCACTTTAGATGCCCTTTATTTCAATCTATTTTGCAATTGACGAGGTCGCTTGGATGATTGTGAGGATGTATTCCTGTTGATTTTTTGGGTAGCATCGGATGTGCTCTAGCTCCGAAATTTTGTGGAGGGGTTAGAACACATGTGATCTCCAAGACCCAGAAATCGTTTGGTGAAATTCCACCCGGATTGTGTTTTATTAAAATAATTAATATTTTTAATGGGGTTTCTAAGTCTAAACTTAGGAGAATAAAAATGTTAATGGGTATTAATGAAAATATGGGTGAGAAACTTCTAAGTGACGAAGATCGAGTCTAATTTAATCTTAGCCGTTGATTAGGGACTTAATCTTGGCTGTTGATTCATCAATAGGGAAAGTATAAAAGGAGGCTTGAGGGCCAGTTGGAGATACACCAAGTTGATCAGTGAGTTCCATTTTTCTGGGGTGTGGTTTGTTGAGAACCTCGAACAAGTGATCTGAGTTACAGTGAGGGGCAAAAACAGAGATTTGGATCGGAGAGGAATTTTCGAGCTAAAGAGTACGTAGCAGAGAGGCAGCTTGAGCATCAGGGAGGCAGCACAGAAGCCTACGCAGCCCAGCAGGGGCTCAGTCAGAGTTGACACACTCCAGAGGGGCTCTTGCAGTGGCAGTGCAGAGTATTTGTCAGTATTCTGAGATTTTGTAGGAGAAGCAAGGCTCTGAGTCGGGAGGGTTGAACAACAATCTTCATCCAACATATCGATCCAAAAGAAGGGGTGACACAGTCTTCTAGAGGCAAGATGCTGGCCCACGTAGTCAGTGTTGGACACAGATTGTCATTGATGACAATATGGCAATATTCGAGGAGCAGATGGAGCCAAGAGGAGCAGATGGAGCCAAGAGGAGCAAAGAGGAGTAGATGGAGCCAAGAGGAGCAGACAGAGCCACCGGAGGAACTAACAGAGCACAGAGCAGATAGAGTCATCAGAGGAGCTAACAGAGCACAGAGCAGACAGAGCCATTGGAGGAGCAAACGGAAGCAAGCAGAGCCATCGGAGCAATAGAGGACGCAAACAGCCATCGAAGCATAGACATATATCTGAAAATACACTATCGGGGCAGAAAGACTGAGTTATATGGAAAATACACTATCGGCGCGGAATCTCGGCAAATATACTATGGCGAATACTTTATCGGAGGAGTAGAGCTATCGCATATGCCAAGAGTAAGGTGCATAAGCGGAGGAGCATATAAACAGAGTTAAAACAACGGAGCAATATATATATATATATATATATATATATATATAAACAAAGTTAAAGGAGCGGAGTATATTGATGCGATAATACACGGACCCGAATGTAACATTATAACACTGCCCTATTGTTATATCGCATCCGCCTATCGCAAAGTTCAAAAGGGTTGTCAACCTCGAAACCCTCCGATTGCGATAATATATGCGCGGACCCATGGGACCATTGCAATACGTTGCAATTTAATATCGCGTCCGCCGCGTCGGGATTATGTATCGCAAGTGGTTAAGGCCCTACCACATTAAAACCTTTGATTGTGATAAAGTATGTGGACCCGCTGCGACATTGTAATATGACTTAATATATTATTGCATCCGTCGCATATCGCAAGCCGTAAAGCCTTGCCACATTGGAAGTGCCGACTGCGATAAGGCTGTGGACCCGACGGGTATATTAACTATGGTTTAATACCATATTGCATTCGGTCCATCGGAGCAGGGGAATCGGCCATCAGCCATCGGCTATGCAATAGGGCATGACTTATTAAAGACCTTCAGGAACGCGCCGATTGCGATTTCACTATGGATCTGATACAGTATAGATGTGGGTATACAATTTCTTGAAGTCCGCCCTTTAGCCATTTTGCCTGTTTTTCCTGTGTAAATGAATTTTTGGCTTGCGCGGCATTTGGAGGCAGAAATACACTACGGAATGCTCCCGATAGTTTAGGAGGCTGAACTAATGTCGATGGCAATTGCGATCAGGATGTGGTAGGTCTGTTAAACGAAACAATCCCTGTGTATGCCTGCTATCATGAGAAAACAGGAGTGTTACAGTTTTGGAATATGTGTCCTCTGCGTATGACGTGATCCTCGCTTTTTGAATCAACGTGTCTTAGAAGTGCTGGTGAAGTACGAAGAGACAAAGGAAACCACAGAGACCAAAGAGGAAGCCACAACGACCAAGGAGGGAAGCCAAAAGATCAAGCGAGTCAAAGGAAACGAAAGCGAGCAAGGAGGAAGCCAAAAAGCCAGTGAAAAGAGGAAACTAATAGACAGAGGCATGTGGAATGCTTTGGAAGGCTGTTGAACGTTGTGGAAAATAAGTTGGAGGAGACAGAGGCATGTGGAATGCTGTTGGACGCTGTGGAAAATAAGCTGGAGGAGACAGAGGCAGTGAGAGGATCCAACAAAACAGAAAGAGGGCCGAAGGGCCAACAGGACAACAGACAGTCGAAGGGGAGAAGTAGCCAGCAGAGAACATAAGCTTGAATAGAAAGTTGTTCTTTATGCAGAGCTTAGTGCAGCTAACAGTAGACTGACTAAAGCTGTGTGAAGACATTATCAGAAGTCATGAAGGGTACTGGACACTCTGTGTGGGCAGTATGAAGAATTGGGAAGACTACTTCATAAGAATACTGGCTATCATTGATGCTGTAGCATGGATACTGCAGTGAAGCTATAATCAGACAAAAATCAGTAGAGAAGAGTTATGAGAGCAGAACATTACTATCAAATGAACCTTGACAAGATTGGGTCAGAACCATTGAGGCTGGTGCCTCAGAAGTAAGTAGGATTGGAGTCTTTGGGGCTAGTGCCTCAGAAGCAAGAAGAATAGGGGTCCTTGAGGCTGGTGCCTCAGAAGTAAGTAGGATTGGAGTCCTTGGGGCTAGTGCCTCAGAAGCAAGAAGGATAGAAGTCCTTGGGACTGGTGCCTCAGAAGTAAGAAGGATTGGAGTCCTTGGGGATAATGCCTCAGAAGTAGGAAGGATAGGTCTCTTTGGGACTGGTGTCTCAGGAACTGGAAAGGATTGAAGTCTTTGGGAGTTGGTGCTCCTAAGTCCAAGATTGGTACATTGGCGAAATAGAGTTGGAGCTCTGGAGGTTGGAGCCTCACAAAAGTCCAAGTTGGTTCTTGGCAACTGATTGCAACCATCTATATATTGTATCTATTTTACTGCACAATTTATATTAATAAAATCATTTATTCTTGTTCTTCATCTAGCGTTATGAATATATATGTTTTAACTGGTAAAACAATAGTCGGAAAAAGAAATACTGATTCAACACCCTCTCAGTATTTCCAACAATTGGTATCAGAGCAGGTTCCTTCATTCAAAGCTTAACAGCTTAAAGGCTGACCTTTAGAACACAGATGACGAAGTCAAGGAAGAAAGTCTCCAATCCTCCTAAGGATGTGTCTCCCTCTACTAAGAAAATAGAAGACAATCAATTTGAGGAGGCTCCAAGGCTTAATGGGAACTTTAATTTATGGGAAGCAAGAATGAGGAATTTCCTACAGACTCAAGGCACTGAAATTTGGAAATCAATGATTGCTGATAGTAGGATGGATGAGGAATCCAAGGAGTACAATGCAAAAGCAATGAAGGCAATCTTGAATGGGCTACCTGATTCTGTAAAGAACAATCTAGGAAAATGTTCATCAGCAAAGGGTATATGGGACAAACTTCATGACCTTCACTCAAAAGGGGCATTGACCATGACCATTAATCAAGAAGATGATGGAAATCAAGAAGGAAATCCAGAACCCATCATAGAAGCTGAACATGAGAATGATGACATCAAGGCTAAAACAGACCTAGAAGATGAAGAGAATGAAAAAGATTTTGTAGAAGAACTCCTCGCTCAACTTATGACTGCCATGGAAGAGATTAACAATTTGAAAAAAGAAAATGAGGAACTTAAGAAGACGACACTAGTTGGTAACCAAGATAAAACAAGGAAGAAAGTTGACCTCATCAAGCTTCAAGTACAAGAAAGGGATGAAGAGCTTGCCAAGCTTAAGAAGGAATTTCATCAAAGCAAAAGAAAGCATCATGAAGAAGTCATATCCATGACAAATCAATTGAATAAAGCAAAGAAGCAAGAAGATACCTTGTCAAGTCAACTTGAACAAAGGCACAAGAGCTTGAACAAACTTGAAGAAGAGATTGGTCAGTACAAGGTAGAGGTATCCTCTCTCAAGTCTCAACTACAAGAAGCAAGGAAACAAGCAGAAGGCGCTGAAAAGACCATGGAAGCATTGGAAATCATAGAAGGACAAGTTGATGAAGCAGGAAAGGAAAGAAACACCATGATCTGTCAGCTGAAAGCAAAGAATAAAGAAATCTTCAAATTAAAATCTAACAACAAGCTTCTCAAGGCTGAAACATGTAAAGCTACAAGGATCAAGGAAGAAATGGAGAGTAGTCAAGCAAAGAATGAATAAATCCTCAAAATGAAGTCAGATATCATCTCCCTTAAAATAGTAGCAGATGAAGCTACTCGTAACAAGGAAGAAACTGAGAAACAACGTGCCAAGAAGAATAATGAGTGTGAAAGATTGGAAGAAGAGATTGTCTTCCTCAGAACAAAGGTTGAAGGGATGAACAAAATCTTGAAGAGCTATTAAGCCTTGGATGACATGCTCAGCTATCACAATTGTCCATCTGATAAATCAGGTCTCGAGTATGCTGGTGAATCCTCAAACAAGAATGAAAATGCTTTAAACAAAAGAGATGTGAAGAAGCCAGAAAGAAATGGTGATGCTCCTAGTTCCAGCAAAGGCAAGGAGAAAAGTCAAGGCTACAATAGAAGAAATCCCGCTCCAAGAAGAAATCTTGCTCCAAGAAGAAATGTAGATGATGTCAAAAATGCAAGAGGCAATGGTTATCATCAAAGGATCTCAAGGCAGAAAGGCTTCAGAAGTACATCAAGGAAACCTCCATCTCCCAGGTACCAAAGTTCATTTTTTGGTTATTGTTATTCTTGTACAAACTTTGGTCACATGGCAAAAGACTGTAAAGCATATCATAAAGATAGATGTTATGGTCCCCAATCATCTCATCGAGATAGATATTATAGTCCCCAACAATCTCCAAGAAACAATTTTGCAGGAAGAAAACATGAATTCTTATTCATGAACAATGTAGAATGCTTCAAGTGTCATAACATTGGTCATATTGCACGTGACTGGAACTTAACTTGGGCTCTTACACAAGCTAGAACCATGCAAAATAAGAAAGTTACACAAGTATGGAGAACGAAGGAAATACAATCTGAAAGTCCCTTGAGCTCTCCAGCCAACAGCTCAGAAGCCCAACAATCACGTCTATTCATCCTCAACGTTGCATATAAATGGAAGGTGACTTAGCCTCATTTGGACACACTCATCTTCACACTTCTCTCTCTCTCTCCTCATTGATTGGGTATGGATTTTTGGGCCTCTCTCTTTCCACATGTCCGAAATTTTAGGAGGCCGAAATTTCAGGAGACCAAATTTCTGAACAGTTTGACCAAGCATTGACCAGCATGCATTGACCTCTTTTGACTGCGTTTTTGTGAGGGCTATCTCTGTTTGGGCAAGCCGCATTTATGGGCACAGAAATTGAGGCTAATCGTTGACTGCAGCTAGGGCTGATCGCAGGTGGGATATTTGACCAGATTTTGAGTGGGTTGTTTTTGGGATGATTTGAGGGTTGATTCATCTCGCTGTTTGGAGGCCGAAGTTCATTGAAGTTGACCAATTAGTTGAGGGTCAAATATGCCTTGTTGACCAGCGTTAACATTTTTGGTTAGGGCTCTTTTGTTGCTGTCATAAATTATCAGATTTGTAAATTGTACTATCTCTCTGCTGAACTATTGAAGACTATAATAAGAATTGATCAAAGGTTTCCCCACATTGGGGTTTGTCCCTGGCTAGTGCCACATCATGTGTCCTCTTGTCTTGGCTTGTCTTCTATTGTTTATGTTTATGTTTTATCAAAGTAAAGAAGATTATCAGGGATTCCATTGACAGGCATCTAGTGGCCTACATCTTTGAATTGAAGACCTCCAAGGAGATCTACGATAGGTTGGTCGACATGTTCAAGGTTAGTAATACTAATCAACTTCTATTTCTCAAGAATAAGTTGAAGGATATTGAGAAGGGCAAGGACAAGGATATTCAATCCTATTTCTTGAGGATTACTGAGATCGAGAATGACCTACTCTCGATTGGAGAAGTCATTCTTGTCAGGGAACTTACTCTCACGACCCTTGGAGGACTCCCACCTGAGTGGTATGTATTTAGAACCACCGTGCTCAATAATGATCGAATTCCAGGGTTTGAAGAATTGATGTCGAGATGCATTCAAGAAGAAACAAGAATGGTGGAGCAAGAAATGCCTTGTAATAGGAGCAACCGCACTACATTCTCCGCTCATGCCAAAAGGAGAAATAATGCAGTGTGTAAAGGCCATTTCCATGGAAAGCCTGGATCTAAGGGAGGAAGGAAGGGTAGGTGCTTTGTTTGCAATAAGTTTGGACACTATGCGAGGGAGTGTCCAAATAGAAGGGACACATCGCATGATGATGATCACAATCATTCCAGGGGCAACTTCAACACTACGATCAAAGGAATGGCAGGTCCAATGTCAAAGGAAAAAGGAATGTTGGACATCAAGGAAATGGTCGACCCTCTGAGAAATCAAGGAACTCCAGGTGTTAGTGCTTGGAATTCACCTAGGCTGAGATAGACAAACTCTCAAGGCTACATCAAACCATTTCACCTCGTAGCTAGCCCTACGAGGTATGAGAAGGCTCTCTCGGGTCAGATTTGATAGATCTTTCAATATGATTAGGCTGACCAATTAAGAATAAAGATTTTAGGCTAGTAAATTGATAGGGGGGTTGATTTAATGATTTTTGGGGTTTTTGGTGGCAATTGGAGGGAGTGCAATTCAGGGTGCGGGGATTGAGCACAGTTTTTGCAGGGGGATCTTTGGGGCAAGGTAGGAGTGAGCGCTGATACCTTAATCTGAGATGGATGATCAAGGATGATAGAGGAGGAGCTACAGAGGGCAAACAACCATTTTGAATCCTCTCTAGACAGTAGAAAACATAAATATTGAACAAACTAAAAAGCTGAGCATGTCAAAGCATGAATTCAAACTTTACCACTTCATCTGTCCAATTAGAAGCAAAAGAGAGATGTGGAATACATAAACAAACTTACAAGAACATGTAGAGAACACACCATCAACACATCAATCCACAAGAATCCACAATGATGTCTGCAAAACCCTGGCCTTCCTTTCCTTAAATTGCAGAAATAGATGCACAATATACAATAAAGCTTCCTTACACAAGAGTCCAACCATGAAAATGAGAAGGAGAGAGCATAATATAGACCATCTAAACCATCTAACTCCTTTCCCCACCTCTAGGGGTCGAGCTCAGCTTCCTAGGGGCAGTTTGAACTAATTCTAAACTAAGAACTAGAAAATAGGCAGCCAAACAACTTGCCTCTATTACTTAGCTAACTCATCCATGCATTAATTTTTCACTTTTTACATCATGGAAGCTTCTAGAAGGGTAAAGAAAGATAAAATCTACCAAAGTGCCATGAAAATATTACATTTATCCATCATCTACAAGTAATAATAGTCAACCATAGTCAAAACAGTGTTTTTTGACCGAAAATGTGAATTCTGGCAAATCTGGAAGTTCTGGTCGCGCCCCTTCACAGCTGTTTTTGAGTGGGTTCCACTGGTCCAAATCAGGTGCAAGATGGCTCATTGGAAAGCTTGGCCTGTCTACTTTCCATCCCAAGTGGAATTTCTGAATTTAGTGTTGATTTGACCCCTCAAAAACCATTTCTCCCAAGGTCACTTTCTGCAACTCAAAAAGTGGGCAGAAAGTCATTTTTTTGATGTATTTTGAGCTTTTGGAGGCTCAAAACTCAAAACCAGGCTTCTCCCAAGCATTGGTAATTTTTCTTTTTGCATGCCCTTTCCAAAAATGCCAAGTTTTCAAAATTCCGAGCAATCCTCCAGAATGGTCGCGTGCGGGGCGCGACCATTTCATGGGCAAAAACCTGTAATTTGCACAAAAAATTCACAAATGACAAAATTTTCTCCAAATTTCTTGAAATTTGGGCTGGGAGTCCCCAATCAAGTACCATGCTCAGTCAAAGAGGCTTTGGCCAAAGTTTGAAGTGGATCGGGCGTTTTCCTTTGTTTTTGTGCTTTGGCCAACCGTCCTTGGAGCACCTTCGTTCTCGCCGGTATTTTTGACATTTCTCTCAAACCATGACACCTGTGTAAAAAGTGAAAGAGGTTTTTCTTCCTTGGCATGTTGTGGACAAAAACCTCTCTCGGTTTTCCAAATTTCATCTTTTATTGCTCTGAAACATCATTTGAGTGCGACTTGTCCCGATGTGTGAAGCAAGGGATTTTGTCGAAATGGAGCGAAATGAAGGGGATAGAGGGCTTCTAAATTCTTGGGGAAATTTTTGGGAGTGGGGAGGGATGTTAGGAAGCAGGGGAAAGTGGAATCTCAGAGATTGAGTGAGGGGAAGGGGTCGAAAAGAGCAAAACACAGGCCCAACCTAGAAAATTGCCAGGTTGTAGCTAGAAACTAGGGTTTGTACAAAAATGAGGAATTTGGCGGATCTAAGGGATGGGGAGTGTTTGATAAGGTACTTTAAGGATAGGGGAAGGTGTATGAACATCAGGAAACAAGTTTTGCCGGTGATTTGACCATCCAAGAGAAATTGCCTTCAAAACCCTAGGAGAGGGAAATGACCTTGCCTGGGCGCAACATGAAGCATGAACAAGGTGTGAAATGACTCATTAGACACTGAGATGATAATGACAACCCTCTGAATGATGATAAACTCAGCTGAATAATGACATGGACCGCCATTTGGGCAAACCCTAGACCTAATGCCTAGTGACCAAATTTTGCTTGAAGACTCACTGAAATGACAAAATTTGACCTTGACACTTCAAAATCACTTTGTAAGAGCACATTTGATCACTGTAGGAAGGCTGGAAGACTGACACTAACACCAGGTATGAAGAATCAAATGTTGTTAACAATAAGCAAAAGAGTACTGTCTTATATTGACCCTCTCTACTACCTCTCCTCCAAACACTTTGGGAAATTGGATGATTGATAGTGGTGCCTCAAGGCACTTCACCGGAAACAAGGAAGCCCTCTCTAATCTGATAGAAAAGGAGACAAACTTGGAGATCATCCTTGGAGACGATGCCACCCATCCCGTGAAGGGAGTAGGGAATGTTACCCTTCAATTGAATCAAGGTAACACTATTCATTTGCAAGAAGTACTATATGTACTTGATCTCAAGAAGAACCTGGTGTCCATTTCAACCATGGAGGACAAAGGATTCGAGGTGGCATTCATTGATGGAAAGGTAAGTGTTTGGAAAAGAAATTTTTAAGATGCTTTTACTCTTAAGTTCAGGGTTGACACTTTGTATCAAGTTGGAGGAAGTCCATTGGGATCCATGTCTTGCGACACTTATCAACACTCTGAACTATGGCACCAAAGGTTTGCCCATCTTCATTATAAGGTCCTACCTGATGTGAGACAGATGGTTACACGTATGCCCGAGTTCAAAGTAGAGCATGAAGGTGTATGTTCGGGATGTGCTGAAGGAAAACTTACAAGGGGACCATTCCCCTCGAGTAATAGCAAGACCACAGATATATTGCAATTGATCCACTCCGACATATCTGGTATGATGCTCGTAAACTCTTTGGGAGGATACTTATATTACCTCACCTTCATGGATGATTATTCTCGCGAGACCTAGATCTACTTCTTGAAGAAGAAGCATGAAGTGTTCACTTGGTTCCGACACTTCCAAGCCTTTATCGAAAACCAATCCAAGAAGAAAACCAAGATATTGAGGACTGATAATGGGACCGAGTACGAATCCAATGAATTCCAAGATTATTGAAGAGAAGCTGGCATTAAGAGGGAGACTACAACGCTATACGCTCCTGAGCAGAATGGTGTGATTGAAAGGAAGAATCACTCTTTTGTAGAAGCAGTTTGTGGCATGCTTGATGATCAAGGCCTTCTGAAGTTCCTATGGGCTAAAGCTGCAAATACTGCCGTGTATGTTCAAAACCGATGCCCTCATCAAGCATTGGATTCCAAGACTCTCGAAGAAATGTTCACTGGTAAGAAACCCGATGTCTCTCATTTTAGAACTTTCGGAAGTTTCGTATATTTTCATGTGCTGAAAGAGAAAAGAAGCAAATTGGGTGCATCTGGGAAGAAAGGAATCTTTGTGGGCTATAGTGAAAATTCTAAGGGATATAGAATTTATGGGGCTGGTCAAAAAGAAGTTGAGATAAGTCATGATGTCAATTGGGAGACAACAAAAGCTATGCTATTAGAGGCTTGGGATCAACATCTTTGACGCTAGAGAATGGAGCAAAATTGTTGGTGAAAGTTGTCATTGATGTCAACATGACATTATTGAATATGGCTAACCCTAGAGTTGGATTTTGGTTGCCACATATTGCCCTAACTTTTGTGATGGATGAATATCCTATATGTGATGTTGCCCTAGGCTCATTGACGACTCTCCTTATGCTTTAGTCCTTGGAAACTCTAGGTCTATGTAAAAGATTTCCTTATGTTAAATGAAAAACCCTATGAATGGAAAACCCTAATTTATAATGAAACCCTTGTCCTAAATGCTTACACTAATAAAATAACAAAGACCTTAGTACCCTTAAATCCTATCCCTAACCCTAGAACCTTAATCCTTGACAAATGATCATTGACAACTAAGATGATGATGTTTTCTCTAACGCCCGGAAAAGTAACAACGACTATAATTTTCATTGGCAAAGGCATTCCAGAAAACTAATACTTTTGTCTCATTTGCGGACGATGCAACCAACATTAATTACATCAACGATGAAGCTATATTCATGAATAATAAAAATATTTTAATGAGTGCTAGTTTCTTGGGGCAAGGCATCCATCTAAGGTAAGAGGCAGTCTTTATAAATGCCATTATACCGAAATGAAAACTTGTCAAAATATCCATAGAAAAATTTGAAAATATATATAGGATGCATATGTCGGCCCTCAAGTCAGCTTTATTTAAATCAAACGTGTCTCTTCGTATTTCTCAAAACCACTATAAATATAATTTTGGCATGATTTATTCCGCATCGAATTTCAACGAAGAATTTAGATAAAAGGGATAGAAGCAAGAAGGAGGACAAGGAGAATAAAAGGAGATTACAGTTTGGGTAGTTTCTGTGTTAAGGTATCCTTGAAGCTCGGACTGGACCTGTGGATAATGTTTGATCAACTTTTGCATTAAGGTGTGTGGATAGTCTGTGCGTGGAGTTCATTTGTGAAGCTCAAAATTAATATCTGAAGGATCTTAAGGCTCGGATTGGCAAAGCTTGTGAAGCTTAGACTACACCTTACACATGTAGAAGAAGTGTAGACCTTGACTTGAAGGACAGTCCTGTGGAGAATTATTTGTGAAGTTCGGAGCTACAAGAATTTGTAGAGCCTTAGTCCTCGGACGTGTAAGAGGCTTGAACTGTGGAGACTTAGAGGTTGGATCACAGGACTAATAAAATTCGGACCTGTGGAAAAAATAAGAGCTCGGACCAGTGATATTATAACTTAGACTTGTCGAAAAAATTCTACAACCTCTACCCTAAGGAAGTGTGACACTATAACTCAGACTTTTGTCAAATTTATGGAGCTTGGTGGAGTCTCCTCTAGGGAACGAAATTAAAGAAGAGGATCAGTCTTTGAAGTTTTTTGTTGCAGACCATTTGAGGCTTCCCAAGAATCTTGGAGATCCCTTGGAGCTACTCTTGAAGAGCTTGTTGAATCCAATTGGAAGATAGTCTTGTTGGAGACAACATTGAAGGCTTGTTTTTGAAATAGTGATTTTGAAACAAATTTATAGACACCTTTGAGCAGACTTGAAGATCCTTGGAACAAACCCTTTAGAGAGGAGTTGGAGAAAACCTTGAAGACCGTTGTGTAAACAAATCCTAAAGCAGTCTTGGAGGAAATCTAGAGGAAACCTTTTGAAGCATTGCTTGGAGCATCTTCCCTTAAAGTAACATTGTTGAAGCTCTAATGAAGTAGCCTTTGAAGAAGCTTACTCGTGCAAGAATGAAGAGATTTGGAGACCTTGATGCATGATTGAATCCCTCATGGAGTAACCTTGGAGAATTTTGTTTGGGTATCATGAAGTGATGTGGAGATACGTACTGAGAGTCAAAAAGTTGTCATTGATAAATGAAGGGTCACTGAAGATTGATTGAGAGCATCGTTGAAGATACTGTCAAGGCTTGTTGCAGAAGACAATGGAAGCCTTGAAGATTCATTGACCTTATCTTGAAGAATTGAAGCATAGGTTAGAGCCCTAGAGGATAGGAGTCCTCAAGAGATCAGGTTGGAGCCTGTACCAGTGAGAGCGTTGGAGCCATAGAGGTTGGTGCCTCATAGAGACAAGGTTGGAGCCTTGGAAGTTAGTGTTGGATCCTCGTGAAGTCCAAGTTGGTGGTTGGCAAAGTACAGGTTGGAGATTGGTGGACTAAAGATTGGTGTCTTCATCTAGGGTTGGATCCCTAAGCATTATTGTACCTAATTTCTTGTAAAGAAGAGGATTGAAGTCCTCGTTATTTTTTGTTAATAAAATCATTGATTCTGTATTGTTCATTTTGTGTTTTGGTCATAAGTGATCTAAAAACTGGTAAAATAACAATTGTAAAAGAAATACTGATTCATCCCCCCTCTCAGTATTTCCAACAAAAACTACATCTCAACAACATACTATATGTTCCAAGTTTGTAAAAGAATTTGCTTTCAATTTCTTGCTTAGAGGATAAAGGGGATAGATTTGATTTTGTTGATGGAAAGGTCTTGGTTTGGGGAAAAGATTTAAGTATTGATAAAGCTAGGGTTATTGGAGTTCATGAAGGAAGCTTGTATAGAGTCATTACACCACCTCCTCAAGCCCTAGTTCATATGGAAATCAATCCCATTGAGCTATGGCATAGAAGATATGGTCATCTTCACTACAAGGTCATTCCCACTCTTAAACAACTAGTTCATGGCATCCTCGATATCAAAGAAGATCGTGAAGGAGTTTGCAAGGGATGCTCTTTGGGAAAACATACAAGAAAACCATTTTCAAATAGTGAAACAAGGTCTAAAGAAATATTAGACCTCATACATTTTGATGTGTGTGGGCCCATGTCTGACAAATCACTTGGAGGTCATCTTTACTATGTAACATTTATTGATGATCACTCTAGAAAGACATGGCAGAAAAAGGATGAAGTATTTGAGAAAATCAAAGAGTTTTGATGTGAAGTGGAAACCTTAATTGAAAGAAAAATAAAGACTTTGAGATCCGACAATGGTGTGGAATACACTTGTAAAAAATTGATTGTATATTGTAAAAAAGCAGGTACTTAAGAGGGAGCTTATTATTCCCTACTATCCAAAACAAAATGGAGTGGCCGAAAGAAAGAATAGGACAATTGAAGAAGGTAATTGAATAATGCTCCTTGATCAAGTCTTACCAAAATTTATATGGGGAGAAGTAGCAATGACTTCCGTATACATTCAAAATAGAAGTCCTCATAGAATTCTTGAAAATATGACACCTGAGAAAACATTCACAGGGAAGAAACCAAGTGTGGACCATCTCTGAATCTTTGGGAGTCCTGCCTATATCCACATTCCAAAGGACAAACGAAAGAAGTTAGATTCTACAAGCATCAAAGGGATCTTCGTTGGCTATAGTCTCTCCTCAAAGGCATATAGAATCTACATCAAGGAAGGGAGACACATTGAAGTAAGCAGGGACGTTATATTTGATGAAAATCAAGCCTACAAAAGATCCAAGGACATTCCTATTGATTCTGATGACGAAGATCTACCTATATTTGAAGAAGAAGAAGTACAACTCGACAATCCATCTATAATTCAAGAAGAGGAAGAAGGACCAAGTGAGCCTATTCACCTTGTGATCATACCGAACACAAGGAAGCGGCCAAATGAGTAAAATTCTACTCTTGAAGATGATGAAGGACATGGTGTTGAAGAATCTAGGGAAATCAGTTAATGAGATTCTTCTTGACATGATAACTATTTGTGAGGTATTTAATTTTTTCTTATTAGCACAATCTTATCTTGATATAATTAGTGTGTGTATTTCTTACTTCCTGAAACAGTTGCCAAAATACAAGAGACAAGAACACAAGATGTTGGTTTTATGTCAGGGCCAAAACCTCTCCCTCTTGGAGAGGAAAACCTGCACACATTTCTTCTTATAGAGTTTCCAATCGACGAATACTAAGATCTTGACCCTTGACCTACTAGGCCACTCCAAGACCAAGACATCAATCCTCTTCCTCGTTACTGCTGAGATCATCATCGTTACTGTTGCAATATTGAGGTCATCTCTGTTGCATCATTGATATCATTACGACTTCACCATTGCTACACCTTAACCGAGATTATCATTGTGTCTTTATTGAGGTCATCTTCTGTTGCACCACTGAGATATTGATTGTTGTTACTTCTCCGTTGCAAAACTACTACATCTTCTTTAACAACGAGGTCTGGATATACATATAGGAGTGTTGTACGAATATCATTATCAAGATTATGATCTTGAAGCAATGTCTTCATTGAGATCATGGTCATCATCGTCCAGAATACATGCTGAGATAGAGTGTCATTTTAGGATAACCAAGATCTTTCTTGTGACAGTGAGGACCAAGATCCTTCTCCCTCCTTTATCGAGACTATGGCTATGCACTGCTTGCACCAAGTTCATTCTTGTCAATGTGCCAAGACAGTCATCACTATGATGCTGCTTCGAGACTGTACGCAGAGACATTGATCATGATGACTACTCGAGAAACACATAACCATTGTACTTACCTGAGATTTGAAGGCACTGCATCATCCGAAAAACTGTAGGTGTCCTCTTGAACAATTGTGTCTCCGTCCGCAATTTCTGTGTCTCATTACTCGTATGAGATGACAGAAGAGAATGCGAAGATGTAACTATGTTGATTACCAAAATTTCCGAGGTTCTGTCCACTTCCGCAATTACAAAGGCTTTTCTGAATCCCCTGTCTCTGTGGTGACTCTAACTGCGAATTTTATAGGTGTTATGCTTCCATAATAAGCCGACATGGCAGGGAATCGTTGTGACACTTTATTTGAGCCGACTTGATATTTCTTTTAATCTATTTGCAGGCCGACATGACTATTCTCTTCATCGTTTTGCTAGCTGATGTCTTCAGGAGGATTGCGCTTGTATTGGAGGACTTTCCTAGACCTATGACATAAGAAAGAAACTCATTTTTATAATTTACAAAAATAATATTTCTTTTTCTTGACAAGTACAAAGATAAAAATTACATTTGTAAATATCGAACCTAGTTACACTTTCTTCAACACATGGAGCTGCGAAAGGAACCTTTAGAGAAAGCAAAAGGCCGAAGAGATATTCTGGATATGCTGCATATATGAGAAGACTAATTGATATTCTTCATGATGGATTGATATTATTCCTGCATAGCTCATCAAGAAGTATGGAAGAAAGCTATGCAGGAAGAATATCAATCCATTATGAAGAATGGGGTTAGGGAAATCGTTTCTAGACCTAGTGACAAATCAACTGTCACCTCAAAAAGGATTTACAATATCAAACATACTATTGATGGAAGTATAGACAAATACAAAGCTAGATTTGTTGCAAGGGGTTTCTCTCAAAAGGAAGGCATAAATTATGAAGAAACCTTTGCAACCACTGCAAGGTATACTACCATTAGATCTTTGGTTTCATTGGCTGCTACAATGGGATGGAATATCCATCAAATGGACATGAAGACAAAATTTTTGAATGGAACCATCGATGAGGAAGTATACATTGAGCAACCCGAAGGCTTTGAAGTAAATGGAAAAGGTACTCTTGAAAAATACAAGAATGCAAGAAGATGCTAGCAACCGAATTCGAGATGAAGGATCTAGGACTGATGCACTATTACCTATGTTTTGAAGTATGGCAAAATCCTGGGGAGTATATTTGGGGAAAGCAAAGTTTATCATCAAGCTGTTGCAGAAATTTGGGATGATGGATTCCAAGCCCATGATTACTCCTATGATCACCAATCTCAAGAAGTTGAGGAGCTCTGACTCAAGTCTCGTGGATCCTACCTCCTATTTTCAGTTGGTGGGTTCTCTGATGTATCTGGTAAATACTAGGCCGAATATATGCTTTGTTATGAACATTCTTAGTCAGTTTCAATTGGAGCCTCGTCATGATCACTGGATAGTTGCCAAGCATATATTGAGATGTCTTTGTGGCATGATACATCACTGACTAAAGTACAATAGAAAGGAAATCAAGATGATTGGCTTCACAGATTCTGATTGGGGTGGCAGTGAGACCAACGGAAGAAGCACTACAGGTGGATGCTTTATTTTGGGATCTGTCGTGATCTCATGGATGACTAGAAAGCAAGATCTTGTTTCTTTGAGTAGTGCTAAAGTAGAGTACGTGGTTGCATGTGAAGTAGGAAAGGAGGATGTATGGTTGAGGAAGCTTCTGAAAGATTTGTTCGAGAAGCCTTTGGATCCTACCGTGATAAACTGTGATAATCAAAGTTGCATCAAGATGTCTGGAGATCCCATGTTTCATGCTAGGATGAAGCATATCAACAATAAGTTCCACTACATTAGGAACTTGGTGCAGGATGAGATCATGAAGCTACAGTGTGTCCCGACAGATGATCAGGTAGCTAATATACTAACAAAGTCTCTTCTTAATAAGAAGTTTGAATATCTTAGAAGCATGCTTGGTTTAGTTGATATCACTGATCTTTTTGATGATGATAAAAATTTGGAAGAGATTTGTTGAGGCTTTGTGTGTGAGACACATTCCCTGGGAGGATATCTTGCCGACACTATGTGTTGATGTCTAGTTCCCGAAGTAGGGAGGGTGGCGTTGATCATGGAGCTCTGACCTCGGATACGCACCTAGATCCCTAGGTTGAGAGTTAGCAAGTAAGCTTGATGGTACCTAGAGAGGATGAAAGCTTTAGTCCATCTTAGTCCCCTCAGATAGATTTCCCTAGTCAGGAATCTAGTCGTGGCATTGCGGTGCCTAAACTATTAAGACACCTTGGATAGAATTCCTTGGTCAAGAATCTAGTCCATGGCATTGCGGTGCCTAATCTCTTCATAGTTCATATAGTTTGAGATCTTCTTGTACTTGTTATGAATACCTCCCTAGTTAAGAGGGAGTGTTGAAAAATGTAACTAGGTTTGGTCTTCATAAATGTATTTATCAAAAGAATGAAAAGGAATTTTTTATTATCGTTACAATGACTTATTAAAGCATGGGTTTCATGCTTGGGTCATCATTTTATTAGTCAAAGTCTCCATTGTGGACTCCTAGGATTAATATTGAGTCATTAGAGTCATTGTATATTTTATGAGACCCTTCTTGGGCTTTTGAACGTTGTAAAAAGAATTATTTTTGAGTCAAAGATGAATTATGTAACCTCCACACCAAGTCAACCTCAATTGGGCAATTCGACCTCACCAAAAGCCTATTGGAGCAGATCATATTCATTTGGACACACTCTCTCACAAGTTCGATATCCAAGAAAGAGCTGGGAAAAGTACGAAGTTGAAGAAGGAGGCTAAAAGGACGCGAAATTGGTCAAGAAGGGAAGGTCAAAATTGAAGTTTTGGGATGTTTCTCTCTCTCTTGTGTGGGCTACTTTAGGAGATCGAAGTCTCTTTATCAAAGTTGAAGCTGTTGTTGCTAGTTCAAAGGTTGGATCGAAGAAGGAAAGGCTGACTTGGTGTGGAGGAGGTCTGTGTCTAGGTTGAAGAGTCTCAGGGAAAACTATTGATGGAAGAGATTTTGACAGGATTTTCCCTTAGATAGGGGTTTTTCCTTGGCATAGTGCCTACGTCTTGTGTCTTGTGTTTTTGTGATCTTCATGCACACATAATTTGGTAATTGCTTGATGAAAGATAATATAACAAATAAGTAAAAGAAGACAACATAATTCACAAGTAATTATCAAGAAAGAGAAAAATAACCCTAATTCTACTAGCATTGATTTCTCAATAGCTAAGTCTTTGATGTCACCTTCTCTCCTAGAGGTAAAACTATAACATAGTCATTGCAGGATTGTATCTTATTTTGGTATTGAGATTACCATGTTCATATTTTTCACATTCTTCAACAAGCTCCAACATCAAGACATCTGTTTTGTTTAGGAAGTAAATCTAGGTCTTCCTGGAGTGGTCATTAATGAAAGTCACGTAATTCTCACATCCACTCAATGAAACATGGGACATGGGACCACACACATTAGAATGAATCAAATCAAGGATATTTGTAGCTCTACTGTCACTGCTCGGGAAAGGTGTGTTGGTGTACTTTCCCAAAACACACCCCTTGCACACATCATGATGCTTTGTGTTGAATTCATGAAAACCTGTAAGCATCTGTCTCAACATCTTGAAAGCTCTATGGTGTAAGTGGGCCATTCTCTTGTGCCATAAATCACACAACTCACTGCTACTGGTCTGTGCTACCATAGCTCTAAAAGGCTGAAACAAGTTTGTATAGTCTCCCACTACGAGCTCTAATTACATGAATAGATTCAATATTGGATCCTCTAGGATATATCAACACTTGTGCCTCTCGAAACAGTACCTCAAACCCTTGTCCTCCTAGCTAGAGACTGATATCAAACTCTTCTTCAACCCCGAAACACAAAGAACATCTGTCACCTTCAAAGGAGGTGATGACTCCTTCTGAAATGAAACTGTCCCCACTCCTACCGCTTTGACTTTGGAGTTGTCTCCAAGCACAACCTCCAAGTCTACATCATCCTCTAAAAGGCTTGTGAAGTGCTCTCTCACTCCGATCATATGGCAGGATGCTCCACTGTCAATGAACCATGCACGGGAAGATGTAATATGATTGGCTAAACTCACCACTAGTCCACACTCTGAATCAAATCTAGCCACAAAATCATCCACTCAGTTGAAGTTGCAACTCCCTGTTTCTTCTTGCCCTTCTCGTTGGGATACTGTACAACATAGTGACCCATCTTCCCACAAGTAAAGAATTTCACTTTTCTCATGTCCTTCTCCTTAGCCTTCTGCTTCCACTACCCCTGCTTTGCTCCACTAGAAGACCCCTTCTTGGCCTTTTTCTTCTTTTCCTTTGCCGCAAGAGCAACATTCTCCTTTTCACCTCCCCCAGCACTCTTGTTGCCCCCCTTTTCACTCCTTCTGTTCTTCTCCTGGATGAAATCGTCCCACATCCTCCTCCAACGAGGAAAATGCTCTTTGGCCACCAAGTCATGGATAAAACCATCCCACTTCTTGTGGAATCCATCCAAAGAAATTCTAACCAATTGTTCATCTGGAATAGCCTCTCCAATGGCAGCTAACTCATCCTTCACTTGTGAGATCCTGGTGAGATATGAGGTCACATTGTCGGTCTTGGTCATCTTGGTGTTGCGTAGCTTTTGTCTCAACACCATCTTCCTGTTCTCATTAGAACTCTGGTGTAAAGAGACCAAGGACTCCCACATCTGATAGGAAAATCTCATCCGTACATGTGGGGGAATAAATGGTCTTTTATGGCATCTAGAGGGATCCTCTTTGCCTTCACATTCTTCTTGTTGAACTCCACCAACTGAGCTGGATCAGTGGGTGCTTGCACAACTGCTTCAACAACATCCCACACTTCAACTTCCTCCAGTAAAAGCATGATTCTCTCCTTCCATGGGCCAAAATTTTCAGACCCTTCCAATCTGTCTTCTACTCTTAACCTTTTTGACATGACCCCACAATCAACAATTTGGAGAAAATCTGTGAGCTAGAACCTTCCTCCTTTTGAACTACTGAAGTCTTTGTGTTTTTGACAAATTTTCAAAAGGTTTTGGTTCACTGTTAGCAGAATTTAATGCTTGCTGCCCTCTTTATTAGCTGTATGGAATTTTAGATCTGAGGCTTTAACCTTTATCTGATACCATGTAGAAAATTTAATGCCCTGCACCCTTAACCTAGTTTACAATATTGCGAGTGTTTGTTTAGGCCCTACCCACCTGTTTTGACATGTTGCTATAACTTATACATGCATTTGTTGCAAACATAAATAATGCATCTACACTTTTTCACTTTTCTAACAACTGATAATTAATGTAAAATTAATGCAAGCATTCATCACATAAGAGACACTTATTTTTTGGTCAAACTGACCCTGGAAAAACCCCACAGCCTCTTGGGGAAAACCAGTCTTCAAAGGAGGATTTTATTGCTTCTTAAGGAAATAATTACACAACAGAAATAAAACTACTTATCTCCCTTTTGTTTGCTTCTCAGAGGTTCCTTTCACTGTAATTTCTGGGCTGATGTTTTCTTCTCACAGTCCTCTCATTTCAGTGAAGAAGTCGACTTCCTATCGGCTCATAGTACAATGTATTTCATTTTCGAACGGGCTCCTCTTCACTTAGAAACTCGGTTTGTCTGCATGGCTCTCACACAGATTATTATATGGCTATTCTCACACAAAGTCTGAGCTAAAATGCACTCAGAAACAACACACAGAAGCATCCTCGATTTTTGTGCTGATAGTCCAGAAATTTTCGGGATACCGAGTTTTGTGCTAAGAGTCCTGAAATTTTCGGGAGCTCGAGATTTATGCTACTCAGGCCCAAAATTCTAGGCCTCTTATCCGCTGACAAGTGGGTGGGAGGAATAGAGTTTGTACACTGCCTCTAGATCAGAAATTAATTTGACTTGGGTGCTGAAGATTAAGAAGTTGCTCCTTAGATATTCAAGCCTCCTCCAAGGATCAAGCTCATCCAACCTCTTGAGATTCGAACCACAACGAAATTATGCCTTGTTCTCTTTGCCGTTAAATTTCCTTCACACAAAACCCTTACTCCTTTTCTCCTGGTTTCTCCACACTCTCTTCTCAATGATCTCTCAAGTGTGTAGTGAAGAATGAACTTCCCTTTTCCTCTTTTGTTTCCTTGGAAAAGATTGAATCCCGAAATCTAGGATCCAATGGCTGAGATCATATTTCCCAAATGACCCCCCTCATACATTGGCCCCATTGCTTAAAAGTCTCCTAGTACCTTTTTTAAGTTGTGTACCTTTTTAATTTCTCATAAAGTGATCTTTCTCCTCACTTTAATATTATAAAACTACACTTAGTAGTTTTAACATAAAGTCACTTTATAAAGTACAAGTGACTTTAACATTAGAAAAATTACATGGTACAACACTTCTAAATACCTTTTCCCACCATGAAATTAATATAACTCATAAATGTCATCAAGACAAAAGCCATTAATATGCTCACTAGGCTAAAAGGGATAAAAGCCTAGTAACACCTTTCCTTGGTACTCTTTTCAACACTTCCTTGGAATGTTGGTTTTGGTTGTTGCATCGTGTAGACTACAACTATGAGATTGTTTAATCATTTATCCAACACATCCTTCCTCTAATCTTTTGCTCCTTGACTTGCCTTTATTGATGCTTCACCAGTGTTTGTATCTTTTGCACCCTAGGTAGCTACAAGGGTGGGCATAGCTATCTCATAGTTTCATAGCTATTTCATGAACTTTGCCACTTTAGATGACCTTTATTTCCATCTAATTTGCAATTGATGATGTCGCTTGGATGATTATGAGGATACATTCTTATGTTGGGAACATCCTTCAACAATCTCCAGCTTCAAGACATCTCTTTTTTTTTAGTGAATTATAAGTATCGTAATTCTAACTATTCTTCCTTGGATTTTTGCATTTCATTTTTCTTCTTGCTTAACGCTACTTTTATCTAGCTTGTTAAGCATTGAACCTATTTTATGTATTCGACTAGTTTTGACTTAGGACAATGGGAGATGATTCTATGACTTAGGACATTTCATGGGGAAATTTCATGGTTGACATGGTAGTACACATATGCCATGACATTGGTTACATTATTCAAAGCCCATTTAGGCAAATTTTGCATGCATGAGCATCCTCTTGACACTCCATGTTGAATATCCTTGAACGACCTCCTATTTCATCAACTTTCTAGCTATTTTGCAATGGAATAGAGCCCTAAACCCTTTGCGAACACATTTAGTTGCTATTTGTGAACATGTGGCTTCATTATTTTTGACTTGGAGAGGGTCATTTCATAAGTTTTGGAAGTCACTTGCATGATTTTGAGGATATATTCTTACATTTGAAACCTCTCCTTGGAGTTATGAGCTATTTTGGAGGAGCTTTCAACATATTTGGTCCCTTTCACTTGATGCGTATGGAACACCCATTGTCAAGCCCTCAGGCTTATGCGCTCAAATGTGCTCGAGTTAGGTTGAAGTCAAGTTTGGTGGAACGATTTGGACGACATGAAGAGTGCGATCAAGATGAGTTCGGTTGAATAAATTTGGTGAGACGGGCACACAAAGAGCACGCCTAAGATGAGTTCGGTGGAACAATTGAATGACTTGGTTAGATGACACAACAATGCTATCCAAGGCACACTCTATTGAAGACAAGGTGTGCCAAACAGAAGACAAGGTGTGCCAAGCGAGATGTGCCGGTTTGATTTACAAATGCACACGATCGAGGATAAACGTGAAGAGGAGTATATTGCAGAGAAGTATGGTGAGTTCATACTAGGGATGGGTGGATTCTTCTCAGAGTTGAGGAGAGATGGCCTTGTGATGTTGACAAGCAAGTTGTATGTCTTCCCAAACCACCATATTTTTGAAGCTCATGAGGGAGATGGGCTTATTGTCACTTTGTCGAGATTGTGAGACCCCTGGGAGCTTGAGATGCCATGAAATGGCGCTTCATGATGAACATAATCAGAGAAAAGATTGTGTGACATGGAAAGAGGTGACAATGGTTGTACATGTTTGGGTGCATGTGTTCTTGTGGAGTTGATGCGACGGTAAGATTAACTACCTCACTAGTAGATTGCCTGAGGGGACCCAACACATGTCATTATTACAGGTTGTGATACATGCATATAAATGGGATATATGTCGGCGATCAGATTCTGTTGTATTGATGAAAACAATTGATGTGAAGGTTGTTCATGATGAGGATAGTCTTTAGGATTTGGTTAAGAAGTTTGCCGAGGCGTTGTCAAGGATGACAACCATTTTGATGTGGGGGAGGATGTCAAGCCCTTAGGTTAGGCACTCGAGCATGCTTGAGTTAGGCCAGGTTGAGTTTGGTGGAATGACTTGGTTGGCACGAAGGGTGCGTCTGAGATGAGTTTGATGGAAAGACCTTGGTGAGACGAGTTCATGAAGAACACACATGAGATGAGTTTGGTGGAATGATTGGAACAAATTTGAGAGTCGGAAAAATGAGGGTGCCTAGCCGAGGTGCACCTAACTGAAGAGAAGGCACTCCCAGATTAGATGCATCTGACTGAAGACAAGGCTTGCCTAGCTGAGACACGCCCACCTAAGTTGCGAAGGTACATGATCGAAGATGAGATGCGAAGGCACACGACCAATGGTGAACTGAAGGAAAGTTTGTATGCAATATAATTTGGAGTTTATGGTCGGCTAGAACGAAGGAAGGTTGACTCAAACACTCAATTGACACATCTCTTTGAAGAGACATGACTATTCATGGAGGGTGACTCATATATGTGGAAAATCGGTTACCTAATTCCTACTGCAGCAAATTGATTATATTTCTCTTACTTGTTAAATTAATTGAAAAAGTTATTTGAAGTTTTCTACAGCAAATACTGAACTACATACACTGCAGCCCACACAAAAATAAAATTGCGGAAACTAAATACAACACAGGAGAGAAATAACCATACACACATCTACATAGTTATTTTTGGATAAATGTCCCCGGAAAAGCCCAATGCGGGAAAACCGGTGCAGTAGCTCTGAGGGTTTTATTATTATGTAGTAGTAATTTATGAATACAACTTCTGGATGCCTTCTCGGCAATCCAATTACAAAGAATATCATTGACAAAGAGATTTGTGAGATTACCTCACACCATCACTGGAAGTCCTGGTTGATCCAACCCTTGAATGAACATCCTCTGTCTACCTTTGCGCTGCCTTTGCGCAGTGGTTGTGTCAGCCCAACGTCACACTGTCTAGGACCTATATCTCACTTCCTGGCTGATTGATTTGCCTCTAGAAATGCGACTTCTGCTCTGTCGATCTAACAACCCGGAATCCAGCCACAGAAATCGATCTCCCCAACAAATTTTTGGACTTCCTCAAGGCCCTGTACTGCCTCTGGGTCAGCCTCTTCTGGCTCAGCGCTGCCTTTCCCAGATCTCTCTCTGACTCCTCTGCTGAGTATTCTTGGATCTAGAGAAATATCCAACCTGGACTATCCCTTCCCCTCACTGCAAAAGCTCACTTCGAATTTCTCACTGGCAGCTGCTCCACTTCAGAGATTCGATCTTCTGAACTCACTCTGTGTGCTCTCCATGTGCCCATCAAGCCTTCTCCTATAATCGTCTCGTTGATCAGTCAACGACTTAGATTAGATTCTAATCAATGGCTAGGATCATGTTGACTTGATCTCCACCTTCTTCCTAGAATTTTCACCCACAGTTTAGATTAATACCTATTAATTATTTTAATTTCCTAAGTTTAGACTTAGGGTCCCATTAAAAATAATTAATTATTTTAATAAAACTGTCTCCAGGTGGAATTTCCCAAAATCATTTTTGCGTATTGGAGAAAACATGTTGTAGTGTTCTAGCTAGGGTACTAGACTAGACTATATTTATTATCGACCAGGATGCGTAAGCTTAGAGGCATGCGTCTAAAGTATATAGACATAAAGGATTGTTGGCTAAGTGGTTATGATGTAGGTCACAGTACTTCCTTACAGAAGATTGGGGTATGTTACCTATCATGCAAACACTCAGGTCACTCTGCTAACATACCTGATTACAATACTATCACTAAATGCTTTTACCAAATTAAATACTGAACCTAAACAATGTGTATCACTGCAAACCAAGTTTTCGATCTCCTTACAGAGACATCACACATAAAACCCTTGTTCAGCAAACACCCAACATTCACTAATATTTACACAAGGTAAAAATATACAGAGATCATAAATGGATTTTGAAATAAAAATAAAGTTCATGACATTGCTTTTAAAAGACACACAGGGATCGAATCCCTTACAGGATGCGCTTCAAGATCTCAGTGATGATTGTTCAAGCATTACCATAAACGCAAACCATATACATCCAATTGAAATCAAGAGCTATTGAAATCGAAAACCAATCGTAACTATTGTGCAAACCATATGATAACCTAAGTGCAAATAAAATGAAAAGAACAGTATATCGGTTTAACGCAGGGCCCGTCCGCGTTCCAGAGGTATACTGGACTATATTCAACCGACTAGCAAATCAATGCACAAGACACGAGTCGTAACTGTAACTGGATTCTTAGTATTTAGTTCAAAAGCTCTGTTTCAGAATGATACCACTATTAACCATCGTCCATTACATTGAACTGTATTTACATATGTCTATTACAACCATGTCATTTCAAAAATGAATGTACATTTGGAATATGGCTGTTGCCGCTTTTACTACATCGAGATTTTCAAAATGTTTCTATCCTAACTGATTTCAAAAAGAACAAAAGCTAAATCAAATTAGAATGCGCTGTTGTTGCTGCCTTTGTCGCCAGTGTGCCATGCTTTGACCTGTGTTGACCGCGCATGAAGGAGGGTTGATTCTGCTGTGGGATAGGTATTCGTCTATGCTTGGACATTCTACTTTTCATCCATGCCTTTCGCTCCAGCCCAGCTGTTGTGCCACATGTCAAACAATGAGCTAATTACAGGATGTTGGAACTTCCTGTAACCATTTCACCAAAAACTTCTAATTCTTTAACATAAACTTCCCAAACCAATTTCAATGCATTTTAATAACTATAGGACTATTAATTAATCAATTTTCAAGGATTCTAAGAGATATATGATGAAAAGGAATGGGCAAATGATATGTTTTAGGAGGAAAAAGGGGGTCATGGGATGATACCAACATCTCTCCCCGACTTAAGGAATTAGCATGTCCTCATGCTATCCCCGAAGTGCTTCCCTTGAACTCTGTCCCTGCCTGGATCTCTGCTATCTTGAGCAATGTGTCCACATTCTTTTTCACCTGGTTATCTTTCTGACCCTTGAGCTCCTGCTTTAACCTTTTGTATTTTTCTTTGAGGGTCTTCTTCTGATTGTACCACTTAGTGGCCCAGTTAGAAATCTCCGTTTGCTCAGCCTCCAGTTCACTGATTCTCTCCCTTAACTTTTCATTCTTCTTCTGAGTTTCTTTACTCTGCACCCAGAGCATTTCATTTTCTCTCTCGATAACTTTTTCTAGCATATTAGCCTCCATGAGCTCTTCCTTTAATTCTTCAATTTGTTTCTCCAATTTCTTCTGTCTCTTAATGGGAGGTGGTGAACATTTTTCCTGCTTGTTATTGCTTTCTACCTCTATATCAACTTCTGGTCCTGGTAGTGAGTGGTCACCACTCTCAACATCCATTTGTGCAGGTGCATTGGATTCAAGATGGTCTTCTTGTAACTGGGCTTTTGGTGTCCTCCTTGTTCTTCGTGAGTAAGTGGTGAAGATTTTATCTTGTTCGACCCTCTTAGCATCTTCCTTTCTTATGTTCCTAGTCCTTATGCTGCCCACAGGTAGAGTTGCCTTGCTGGCTTTGGATACTGGGATTTCTTCATCAATATCCTTCATGAACCCTGAGTCCTCTTGCACTTCTTCTTTATCTTCCTCATCTCTAATTTGATTAGCAGCTAGGAATTCTTTCCACGGTTTCCCTCTTCTCTGCAATTCATGCTCAATAAGAATTTTGATTAAGCCAAAGTGATATATGCTCTTGTCTTCATTCCCCTTCTGCTTCTGGATAGTCTTGGACATCTTGGTTAAGCTTTGTAATAGAAAATATGGTAGATTGATAACACATTGTTTCTTCAAGTGGAGCAGTAGTTTAATATGGTATAGGTAGACAATACTGTAACGGCCTTCACAGGTTATGAATTTTTGAAGGATGTAGACCATCTCATCCCAAGGATGCATCAACCAACTTCTTGGAACACCCTTCTTCTAGTTAACTGATGAGATTCTGGATCTAGACATAAACTGCGTCCACGATTTCTCTTTAAATTGCTTGGTTTTAAAATACTTCTCCCCTTCTGGACTAATCCCTATTGACTGAGCTATAGTATCCTCTGAAACCCTGAATGAGAAGTTACCTATCAGGGCTTTTTCTCCATTGAAGGTGAAAGAAAATTGCTTGGTAACCTCTTCATTACTTCCATGAAATTTCTCTAAGAATGGTAACCACTGTATCTCTCTGAGAATTTCAATGCAATCTTCATGATATTGTGAACTGTCGAACAAACTCGGCTCGACCCTATTAGTCATAGTGGCAGAGGGTCATGCTCTAACCCTTCTCTGTTTATGTTTCTACAATTTCAACAAAGAAATTTCAAATTTGTTACCTGGTGTATCACTTCCCTTAATCTTCAATATGATGCTCGGTTGGTCAATTGTCTCATGACTGTGGTGGGAGTCGAAACAGAGCAGTTATATTTCCCTTTCTCGGCGCTCACTGCTTCCAATCCTCACTATGTAAGTCGAACCCAAATGGTAATACTTCTTCGGCGCTCACTGCTTCTGATTCTACTTTGAAAGTCACGGAAAATCAAATGCCAACGTAAGGTAACCCGAAAATGATGGTGGGATAACCAGCTGTACTTACTCACAGTGTATTCATTTTTTTTAGAACAGAGGGGTGCTGTACGCTTGCATAGATGTCACCACAAGAGCGCTGGGAGCGTATATATATAATGCTGGGTATGATTTCGGGGAGTTCCTTGAATCACTTGGGTACGTCGGGTGGTGGAGTCATGATTTGGCCGTGTGGAATACAATAGCCAGGCTGCTTTACATTTGTTTCTTTCCCTTGTATTTAAAACACAATCCGCCACGTGTCCCGTTTCAGTTGGCATTCGGTCAGATAGAGGATGTTGGTATGACTGTAGGATGTATGACAAGGTTGATGTGTTGGTAATGGGTTTAGAAGTATGAATAGGTTGAAGTATGAGAATGATGAGAATCGGTGGAATAAGGGATGATAGGAAATGTAGGTGTCCTTGAAATCGATCATAACAGTTCACAGTCATCAAATTTACATTAAAAATCAATCTAAGAAATTAAATGTTTAAGAATAAGAAACATATTACTCTTTTGTTGGTTGTTGTTGTATTGACATGCTGAGTAGGACTAGTCCCTTTTGACTGTTCTTTTGCTTGTTGTAACAGGTCCTCTAAGAAAGATTGAATGAACAGGTCCCTTGAGAAAGATTGAATGCAACAGGTCCCTTGAGAAAGATTTGAAGATGTTCATGCAGCTCCTTATATGTATACAGGTTCATTGAACTTGGGCATTTGATGGAGTCTTGGTGCCCAAATCCTTGTAGAAACTTGATGAAACTCTTGTAGAAACTTGATAAAACTTTGTTGAAGTAGCCCTTGGTGTCAATCTTTTTAACAGGTCCCTTCTGGGTGTCTTAAACAGGTCCCTTTACTGCTGGTGTTGGTAGCATAGATGTCTGGACAGAACAGGTCCCCCTGCATAATGTTTATAACCAGGTCCCTCTGAGATAAAACAATGACAAAACAATTTATTTATTGAAGTTTGGAATGCTGGAACAAGCTGCTTTGGAAATTTACAGTGAAGATATAGGATAAGAAATCTTTAAGAATTTAAAATGGAGAGATAAAAGAACAAAATGTTGATGCCTCTCTCCCCGACTAAAATTTTGACTTTTCCTCAAGTCATGATTCAACTGATAAATCAAACAGTGAACAAAAGAAAGAGAATTCTTACCCGCCAACGAATTGGTTTTCAAGTAGGAATTCGGGGTTAGAGTGTGCCAGAGGCTGGTTTTCACATCTAACCCATTATTATTTTTTTTATATTTTTTTTTTTATATATATTTTTTTAGTTTTTGTTTTATATAAATTTTTTATTTATTTATTTTTATTTCTTTTTGACTCTGAAATTGAAATAAAATAAACTAAGGCAGTGATACTGCAGCTGAGGGCTGCAATACCTCAACCTCTCTTTGCTGAGATACTATATGGAGAAAGTCTTGCTTGCTGATGGGCTTGGTGTATAGTTTCAGGCAATGACCATTGACAGTAAAGGAGTGACCTTTCCCATCAATAGTTTTGAGCTTGACTGAACCATTGTCATAAGCCTGAACAATTTCATAGGGGCCCATCCAATGGGTGGTGAACTTGGCTTTATGATCTCTGAATTTTGAGTCAAAAAGTAAAGCCCAGTCACCTTCCTTGAACTGCTTCTTCTGAATATGTGCATCATGCCACTGCTTCCTTTGTTTTTGCATGAGGATTGTGGTTTCCTCTGCTTGCTGCCTCATCTCATCCAGCTGGTTCAACTGCTGAATTCTTTCTTTTTGTGCTTGGTCCAAATCAATTTGTAAATCTGCAGCCAGTTTAAAAGTATGTATTTGGAACTCAATAGGAAGCATTACCTCTTTGCCGTACACCAACTGATATGGTGTAAATCCTGTAGTATCTTTCCAGGTAATCCTGTAAGCCCAGAGTGCATCTTTGAGCTTCTCTTCCCAATTTTTCCTGTTCATTGCAATAGTTTTAGTAATGATGCCTTCCAAGGTTTTGTTTGTGGATTCCACCTGCCCATTGGCCTGTGGATGGTAAGGGGTACTTTTCGTATGCTTGATTTGATATTTGTCTGTGATGTCCTTCACTAGATTTGAGGTGAATTGGGTACCTTGATCAGTCACAATTTCCCTTGGTACTCCATACCTCACAAAAATCTCTTCAAAAAGGAAATTTACTACTGTGTGTTCGGTTGCTCTAACCAGTGCTTTTGCTTCAGCCCACTTTGTGACGTAATCAGTACATACTAAGATGTACTTCTTACCATTGGAGGTTGGGTTAATGGGTCCTATAAAGTCTAGAGCCCATTTGTCAAATGGCTCTAAGTGAACTTGGGGCTGAAGGGGCATATCATTGGTAGCTGTGGGCCTGCCCATTCTTTGGCAGCTGTCACAACTCTTTACATACTTCTTGGCATCCTTGAAAATGGATGGCCGGTAGTATCCAAGAGTAAGAACTTTGAATGCTGTCCGCTTCGCTGCAAAATGCCCACCACACGATTCATCATGGCAAGATTTTAAAATATCAATTACCTCATCATTTCTTACACATCTTCTAATAATCATATCCTAACCAGTGTAAAATAAATCGCCATTAAGCCATGAATATCTAGCACTTTGTTTGACTAGTCTCTTCCTTTCCTTTGCAGTAAAGTGTGGAGGTGTCCTTCCTGTAGACAAATAATTGGCCAAATCAGCATACCAAGGAGTTACTATGGAAATTGCAAATAAGTTTTCATCTGGAAAAGAATCTTCAACTGGAACAACCTCACCTGGATTTTGCAGTCTAGAGAGAAAATCTGCCACCTGGTTCTCTTTGCCTGGTCTATCTAACACTGTGATGTTAAATTCCTGTAACAATAGTAACCATCTGGTAACTCTGCCACTAGTTATTGGTTTATTCATTAAATGTCTAATGGCCGAATGATCAGTATGTACAAAGACCTCATAACCAGTTATGTAATGTCGGAATTTATTCACAGCATAAATGATGGCAAGTGTTTCCTTTTCTGTAACTGTATAGTTTAACTCTGCAGGTGTTAGATTTTTGCTAATGAAATAAATGGCATAAGTACAAGATTCCTCTTTTTGGCCTAATGATGCACCTACTGCAGTTTCAGATGCATCTGTAAAGATATGAAATGGTAGGCTCCAATTAGGCCCTCTCAAGACTGGTGCGGTTGATAACTTCTTTTTGAGTTGTTCGAATGCTTGTTGGCAGTTCTCATTCCAGTTGAAAAGTACATCTTTGGTTAGAAGTTTAAACAAAGGTAAGGCTATCTTACTAAAATGTTCAATAAATCTCCGGTAATAGCTTGCATACCCAAGGAAACTTCTTACCTCTCTCTGATTCTGTGGAATTGGCAAATCAGCAATGATCTGGATCTTTGCTGGGTCAACCTTGATGCCTTGAAAAGAAATATAGTGGCCTAACACTATCCCTTCGTTTAACATCATAAAGCACTTTTCATTGCTGAGGGACAGGTTAGCTTCAATACATCTTTTCAAAACTCTCTCAAGATTTTCTAATGCATGTTCAAATGAATTGCCATATACTGAAAAATCATCCATGTAGACTTCAACACAATCATGAATTAAATCAGCGAAAATAGCTAACACAGCTCTCTGAAATGTAGCTGGAGCGTTGCAAAGTCCAAATGGCAAAACATTGTAAGCATAGGTGCCCCAAGGACAGGTGAATGTGGTTTTGTCCTGGTCTTCTGAGGCGATCCTGATCTGGTTGTAGCCACTGAAACCATCAAGAAAAGAAAATGATGATTTGCCAGCTAGGGTGTCTAACACTTGGTCAATAAATGGCAGTGGGAAATAATCTTTGAGCGTTGCTTTGTTCAGCTGTCTGTAATCAACACAAATGTGCCACTTACCATTTTTCTTGGGCACTATAACCAATGGGGATACCCACTGACTGTCAGAAATAGGATATATAAAATTAACTCTCAAAAGTGTTTGCAGTTCCTCTCTGACAATATCTTGGAGCATGGGGTTCATTCTTCTATGTGGTTGCCTCACTGGTTTAATGGTGCTATCTGTATAGATATGGTGAGTGCATGTGTCGGGGTGAATCCCATGCATATCGGTGTAGTCCCAAGCAAAGGCTTTTTGGTATTTTCTCAAGAGTTTAATCAATTTCTCTTGTTGAGATGAGTCTAGGTGGTTGCCTATGTTCAGAGTTTTCCCTGGACTAATCTCTATGATCTAACTTTGTGTATTGGTGATGGATTGAACTGGAAAAATGTCATGAAATGTAGTTTGCAAAGATTGGATGGTGCATGTTTCCTGAAAGTTTTGGGTCAGAAGTACATCTGCAGCATGATATTGTTCACTTCTCAAATTTTCAGACATATCAGGTTGAGAAAGGAATAATTCTACCAAATCATTATTGTCTTGGTCCTGGAAATCATAGATTTGGTCAATGCTAAACACAGATTGTACTTCTTCTTTATCATTGAATTTATCATCAAGCCACAAATTGTGTGTTACTGCTGGTGATTGTGCCGATGGATAAAGGGTGAGTTGTTTTCTTTCGGTCCCTCTTGAAATGATCATGTTGCCCGATCGACATCCTATAAATGCATCAGCAGTCGCTAACCATGGTCTACCAAGGATGATAGGGTGTCCTCCTAAATTGGATTTTGGTTGAAGGACTAAGAAATCCACTGGATACTCCCAAGAGTCCAGTGAGACAATGATGTCTTCCAAAATCCCTTCAGGAATGACTTTGGACCTATCAGCGAGTTCTAGAACAATCGTGGTATGTTGCAAATTTATGAGCTGGAGTGTTCTCATGGTTTCAAGAGTCATGACATTGATTGCGGCTCCAAGATCTATCAAAGTGTTTGGAATCCGTATGTTGTTAATGATGGTGGTCACTTTGGGGATGCCAGGATCAACATACTTCTCCATGGAGATGGTATTAGTCATAAGGCCTGCTAAATTTCCTAAAACATGAATGGTTTGAGGATCAATCCTTTTTCTAGCATGCTTCTTGAGGCACATGTCTTTGATGGCTTTGGTATAGATAGGAATGTCTTTTATAGCTTGCAGCAGTGGAATTTTTATGTAGACATTTTAAAGTTCATCTAAGACATCAAATTGTGGTATAGACAGTGGTGGTTTTATTTGGACCAATCGGTCTGGAAAAGGTGGATGCAGTGGTTGCATCTGTTTGTCTTTGGTATCATTGTTTGGTTTTGTTTGATTTGTCATTTCATTTTCCCTTTCTAAGTTTTCTTCTTGCTTATCTGTTATTGGTGAATCTTTGTGGAGCACCCTACCAGACCTCAAATTAATGTTTTGCAAAGGCAGTGTGGAATATGAGGTTCCTTCTTCTACATTGTAGGCTGGCCTCTCTGCTCTATTATTCGGATTTGGGACAGTTTGAGCAGGAATTTGAGTGGGTCTGGGAGGTTGTGAGTTAGCTGGAAATTGCAGTTGTGGTGCATTTATTGGTGGAGGAGCTGGCAGTGCTTGTTGAGGACGTTGGGGCTGATAGACAACTTGCTGAGGATACTACTGATATGGTTGAGAATGTGATGGATACAGCTGTTGGTATTGTTGATATGGTTGTGAGTAAGGTGGGTATGATTGAGGATATGTATGATAAGATTGGGAGTACTGTTGAGACGGTCTCCATTGGTGTTGTGGTTGGTTTTGGCGCTGCCATGGCATGGGTACGTTCCATGAGTTTTGTGCATACATTTGATCATTCATAGGAAATTGCAGATTTTGATTTGGAAACATACCTTGGGGTGCTGGCCTTGGCTGCCATGGTCGCTTTGTGCCCATGTAATACACGTTTTCCATCTCTGTATTGGCTGCCATATTACAGTTCTGCAAAACTTTAACTTTAGGACAGTTAAACATATCATGATGTTCAGTACAGAAAGCACAAACTTGGATGTTCTCTAGAGGGCACTCTTTTAATGCATGTTTCTTTCGGCATTTTGGGCAGAAGATAGCCATGATATGGTCTTCATCTTCTTGTTTCTTCTTGGCTTTTAAAGTGTCAATTTGGTTCTTTAGAGTGCTTAACAGATCTGTTTTAAACTCTTCTAAAAGATTCCCTATTTCGGCCCTTGTGACACTTGCAGAGGCAGATTTTGTGACCCTTTATGACAGGCTTCTCTTTCCCATTTTAGCTTTACTCCTTGAATAATTCGCACAACTCAGCGATTTCTTCAAAGGGTAAGGCAGAAATGTCACCTTTGCCCATCAAGTTGAGATCATCCATATATTACTCTCAGATACCTTTCAAGAATATTGTGCGGACCAGATCAGGAGGCATAGTTCGGTGTTTAGATTTTTGTAAGTTGTAGACAAACCGTTCCAAATATTCCTCTAAGGTTTCATCCTCTTGCTGACTCATTCTAAAGATATCATCTTTAGAGTCTTTGGATCTGCAATAAGGCTGATATTTCCTAAGAAATATTCTCCTCATGCCATCCCAATCAACTATAGCATGCTCACCAAGCCCCATGAACCATTTTAAGGCTGATGCCATTAATGTGGCTGGGAACAATCTAAGCCTATGGGCATCATCTGTATAGCCATAAGTTCGACATACAATGTCAAACGCGAACAAGAATGAGTCTGGATCCTCCGAAGCCATACCATAGAAATTTGGTAGCACGGATGGGGGTATGTTTTTCATTTTGATCTCCTCATCCTCCTGTGGTTCATGTATAGGGAACTTAAAAGTTGACTCCTCTTCATCTCCTTGGCGTGGTACTGATCCAGATCCTTCCTCAGCCATTCTAATTGGTCTCTCTGTGTCAGTGTCACTTGGTGGAAAAAGGAGAAAGGAAGATTGTTCGGTAACTGTACTACTTTCTCCTTGTGTAGAAGGTCTAGGAAAGTGCTTCTTCTACGATTTATGTGTGAATAAAGTTTCCCTCTCAATAAGAGTAAGTTTCTGTCCTGAATAAAAATTTTCTTCCAATGTTTGGATAACTTCCTCGGCTGGTGTTGTATTCCCTAGAGAGTCTGCTCCTGATGATGATGGGTTAGTTTTTAGATGGTGGGGGGTTTTTACAAATCTCCCTTGACTGTCTCTAAATCTAGGCATAAAAGAACATGATTTCTAACTATGTTTTTGTTTATTTTTGTGTGTTGAAATTTTTTTCTTTTTGTCTGAATCCTTTAAGTACGCCTCCCCGGCAACGGCGCTAAAATGTAGTGTTCTAGCTATGGTACTAGACTAGACTATATTTATTATCGACCAGGATGCGTAAGCTTAGAGGCATGCGTCTAAAGTATATAGACATAAAGGATTGTTGGCTAAGTGGTTATGATGTAGGTCACAGTACTTCCTTATAGATTGGGGTATGTTACTTATCATGCAAACACTCAGGTCACTCTGCTAACATACCTGATTACAATACTATCACTAAATGCTTTTACCAAATTAAATACTGAACCTAAACACTGTGTATCACTGCAAACCAAGTTTTCGATCTCCTTACAGAGGCATCACACATAAAACCCTTGTTCAGCAAACACCCAACATTCACTAATTTATACACAAGGTAAAAATATACAGAGATCATAAATGGATTTTGAAATAAAAATAAAGTTCATGACATTGCTTTTAAAAGACACACAGGGATCGAATCCCTTACAGGATGCGCTTCAAGATCTCAGTGATGACTGTTCAAGCATTACCATAAACGCAAACCATATACATCCAATTGAAATCAAGAGCTATTGAAATCGAAAACCAATCATAACTACTGTGCAAACCATATGATAACCTAAGTGCAAATAAAATGAAAAGAACAGTATACCGGTTTAACGCAGGGCCCGTCCGCGTTCCAGAGGTATACTGGACTATATTCAACCGACTAGCAAATCAATGCACAAGAAACGAGTCGTAACTGTAACTGGATTCTTAGTATTTAGTTCAAAAGCTTTGTTTCAGAATGATACCACTATTAACCATCGTCCATTACATTGAACTGTATTTACATATGTTTATTACAACCATGTCATTTCGAAAATGAATGTACATTCGGAATATGGCTGTTGCCGCTTTTACTACATCGAGATTTTCAAAATGTTTCTATCCTAACTGGTTTCAAAAAGAACAAAAGCTAAATCAAATTAGAATGCGCTGCTGTTGCTGCCTTTGTCGCCAGTGTGCCATGCTTTGACCTGTGTTGACCGCGCATGAAGGAGGGTCGATTCTGCTGTGGGATAGGTATTCGTCCATGCTTGGACATTCTACTTTTCATCCATGCCTTTCGCTCTAGCCCAGCTGTTGTGCCACATGTCAAACAATGAGCTAATTACAGGATGTTGGAACTTCCTGTAACCATTTCACCAAAAACTTCTAATTCTTTAACATAAACTTCCTAAATCAATTTCAATGCATTTTAATAACTATAGGACTATTAATTAATCAATTTTCAAGGATTCTAAGAGATATATGATGAAAAGGAATGGGCAAATGATATGTTTTAGGAGGAAAAAGGGGGTCATGGGATGATACCAACACATGCGTCTAATCCTCCCCGGAAATTTTGAGACTTAGAGCACATCCGATGCTACCAAAAATCAACTCTCCCTCTTAACGAGGAATTTGCTCTAGCAGTGCACGCTGCTGAAGCATCAATTTGTTATGTAACATCTCCTTTTGCACTGCTGATGTCTGACATCTTGTCCACCAACTATTGCACAAATGCTGCATCTGTACTGTTGTTGACCCCGCCACTGTCAACACTGCATCCACACCGCAACTCCCTTTCAATTCTGCATCTGTGCTCTTGTTGGTACTACCAATACAAACTGTGTCTGCACTGCAACCTTCTCCAACTGCTGCTGCTTCTGCATCAGCAATGGAAAATCATCCAAAATTACTGAACTGGTGTTCAGTATTATGCATCTTGTTGTTGGAGTCTGACTGCTGCTAGTCTCTATGTTGACCCTCTGAAGCCTCTGCGTCACTGCTGACCTCTTCTCGGTGCCATTTGCATTGTTGCCAACTTTGCTTTGCGATTCTTAGTCTTTGGTGCTTCTAGCCACTACAACTGTCACTCCGACACTCCGCTGCACCAATTGACACTGGTCCATCCCGCTACTACTGATCTGTGCTCCTGTAGCAAGGAATTGATTCGATAGGTGGCCTCCTCAAGGATCTTTCCCATTTGTAGCTCTTTAGAACTACAACTCTAAATCAACCCACCTCCATCTTGGAGGTATCTCAACTGTCATGGAAAACGCATCCTCCTCGATTTTCGTAGCTGCAACTTTCAGATCATGTTTCTCATCGTTGTCCTTCTTTCTGAGAGGACATTGTGTTGCGTAGTGACCCATTTCACCACACCTGAAGCATTTAATATTTGAAACGTCGTTCTTCCGCTTTCGCTGCTCCTATTGCCCCTTGGATGCGAGGGCTGCATTCTCATCCTCCTCCTCCTTGGGCTTCGACCCACTGTCGCTGCTTCCGTGAAGTTTGCACTTGACCAAGTCCCTCCTCAGCTCCTCTTGCTTAAGAGTTGCCCACTTCTCATCCTAGTTTGGCAAAGTCACGCTGCCCAGGATGCTCTAGACAAAGACTTGCCACTCCTCTGAGACTAAATTGAGGGCCATTCTAACCATCTTGGATCCTTGAGGTGTTGATCCCACAGCGGCTAACTCGTCCCAGGAATGGATCAATTCGTTCCCTTTTCTACATCTTCTGCTCCAAATACATCTTCCGTTGCTTGGAAGATCCTTGATAAAACGTCGGCAATGCATCCCACATTTCTTTGACAGTATTTCTGCCAGCTATGTTACAGACTATATGATCCTTCACTTTGTCGAGGATCATTCTTTTTGTCTTCGCCATTTCTCCCTTGTACTTCTTGAGCTGATTTGGATCTGTAGCCTCAGCTACCACGCTATCAACGTAGACTTTGAGAAAATGCTCATCCAGAAGGCATGACATCCTTGCCTTCCAGCTCACATGGTTGGATGCCCCATCCGACCTATCTTGATCTCTCAGTCCACTGATTGCCATCTCTTCCAATATAAAAAGTCAAATGAATTCCTCTCTCCTTTTTGCAGAGCTAGGCTTGCCTACGCACTCCCTGCTGGAGCTTGTAGATCTGCCCTTCTCGCTGCTACTCAGTTGATGAGAATTCGAATTCTTTGGCTAGGAATTCTCTAAGGAAGAAATCCCCTCAGTGTGTCTTCTTCTCTCCCATTGATGCTATTCTCCCAGCAACTGTCATGCCCTATTTTCTCGAAATCGGGCCAACTAGGGACTTTAAAGTTTCAAGGCGTAGTTGGCCAAGATTGGGCCTACCAGGGCCGGCCAAGTGTAACACTCTGTTTGCTCGAATTCGGCCAACCAAGGCATGTCAAGTGTCATGCTTTGGTTGCCCGAGATCGGGCCAACCAGAGCCTGCCAAGTATCACATTTTGGTTGACACGAGTCCTTCAATTCCCATCAAAGATAAATCAAATGAGATCAACAAAGCCAAGTGTGTTTGCTTGTAGTAGCCTTCTTCTATCATGAGACTTCTTCTCATCTACCTCAAAGCCTTGAGGTAGCTTCATGTACACTTCCTTTTGAGAAAAATAGTCTCTACACCCACTTGATGCATTTTCAAAGAAATTATAATAATTTTTATAGAAGTGTACCTTACAACAGGAGAAAGTATTTTGTCATGATCCTCTCCCTCTTACTAGGATAACCTTCTATTCTCAATTCTATATTGTCAACTTTTTGCATTCCAGATCTTGGCCAACTAGGGATTTCCAAGTGTCACACCCTAGTTGGTTGAGATCGGGCCAACTGGGGATTGTCAAGTGTCACGCCCTGGTTGGCCGAGAACTAGCCGACCATGGCTTGCTAAGTGTCATGCCCTAGTTGGCCTAGATGGGGAAAACCAAGGCTTGCCAACTATAATTCCCTTGTTGGTTGAGAACTAGCCAACTAGGGCCTCCCAAGTGTCATGCCCAGGTTAGCCCATATAAGGCCAACCAAGAGCTCCCAACTGTCACCCCTTGGTTGGCCAAGATCTGGCCAACCAGGGCCTGCCAAGCATCATGCCTTGGTTGGCCGAGATGGGGCCAACCAGGGCCTGCCAAGTGTGATGCCCTGGTTGGCCCAGATTCGAACAATCAAGGCTTGCCAAGTGTCACGCCCTGGTTTGCCAAGATTAGGCCAACCAAGGCCTACCAAGTGTCACGCCCTGGTTGGCCCAGATGGGGACAAATGTAATTCCATGGTTGGCCAAGATCCGCCCAAGCTGGGATTGCCAAGTGTCACACCCTGGTTGGCCGAGATCGAGCCAACTAGGGACTGCGAAGTGTAATTCCCTGGTTGGCTGAGTTTAGGCCAACTAGTGACTTCCAAATGTCATGCCTTGGTTGGTTGAGATGGGCCAACCAAGGCTTTCCAAGTGTCACACCCTGGCTGGCAAAGATTGGGCCAACCAAGGCTTGCCAATTGTCATGCCCTGGTTGGCTGAGATCAGGCGAACCAGGGCCTGCCAAGTGTCACACCCTAGGTGGCCCAGATGGGGACAACCATGACCTGCCAATTGTAACACCCTGAATTGCCCAGATCTGGCCAACCACGACTTGCCAAGTGTAATGCCCTGGTTGGCCCAAATTCGGCCAACAAGGGCCTGGCAAGTTTCATGCCTAGTTTGCGCAGTTTCAACCAACCAGGGCCTACCAAGTGTCATGCCTTGGCTAGCCAAGATTGGGCCAACGAGGGAGTAAGCGTCACGCCCTGGTTGGCTAATATTTGGCCAACGAGGGAGTGCCAAGTGCATGCCCTCGTTGATTGATATCAAGCCAACTAGGGAGTGATAAGTGTCACGCCCTGGTTGGCCAAGATCAGGTGTGACACTTGGCACACTTTGGTTGGCTGAGATCGGGCCAACCAAGGAGTGCCAAGTGTCACACCTTGGTTTGGATGAGATCGTGATAACCAGGGACTACCAAGTGTCATTCTCTAGTTGGCCCAGATCCGACCTACTAGGGCTAGCCAAGTGTCATGCCTTAGTTGACCCAGATCAAGCCAACCAGGGCCTCCCAAGTGTGACGCCCAAGTTTATTGAGATCAGGCCAACTAAGGCCCGTCAAATGTGATGCCTTGGTTGGACGAGATTAGGCCAGCCAAATCTTGCCATGTGTGACACCTTGGTTGGATGAGATCATTCCAACTAGGGCCCGCCAAGTGTGATGCCCTAATTGGCCGAGATCAAGCCAATCAAGGGCCGCCGAATGTCAAGCCTTGATTGGCCGAGATCGGGCCAACTAGCGCTTGCCAAGTGTTAGACCCTGGTTGGCCCAGATCGGGCCTACGAGGGCCTGTCAAGTGTCATGTCGTATTTGGCTTAGACTTGGCCAACTAGGGTCCACCAAGTGTGACGCCCTAGTTGGTCGAGATTAGGGAAACCAGGCCTCGCCACATATGGCAACCTAGTTGGCCGAGATCAAGCCAACTAGGCCCTGCTAAGTGTCAGGACAAGGGAGGGATATTGACCCTCTTGATCATAAAATATTTCATCCTTTAGGGGGTGACTTTGATGGTTTTGTTTACATTTGGCATACCTTGCTTATTGTCTTAGTTTCCTTTAACTTGTGGATGACAAGTGACTTTCTTTTAAATTTTCTAGGCTAAGGTGATCGTGTTGACTTTGCCTTTACATGAGCCAACCCAAAAAGATTATCAGTGGAGGTATATAACTTGCTTGGACAATGAGATTACCATGTTTGAATTTTTAGCATGCAGTGGTAGCCTACCACTTGTGAATACTTCAAGCCAAATGCGGCAATTAGTCTTTTCAATTTTTTCTTTTTGCCTCTTTCTCTATATTTTCTCATTTTGTGAACTCTATTTTTAGTCACCTCACTAGTGATTGATTCCCTCTAAGTCATTGTCATGAGTAGGGCCTAACTTGAGATACTTTTTCTTGGATGGTTCTAGTCAACATGCTCCTTCTTCCTTGTTACTTCCTTGGAATGTTGGTTTTTGTTGTTGCATTCTGTAGACTACAACTGTGGGATTGCTTAATAATTTATCCAACACATGCTTCCTCGAATCTCTTAATTCTTGACCTATCTAGTACCACCCTAGTGTCGTAACCAATTATCTCTAATTCTATATCTACCTTTTTGTATTGTTTTCATTCTTCCTTTCCCATTCTCTCAACATCTACTTACTCACGTTAGATATTTTTCTCTTCACTAGTATGTCACTAACTCATCACGACTCACACCTTTGATTTTTTTGTGCTATCATTGTCTCATGTAGCCTTTTTCTTTTTCCTCTCGAAAGTAACTTCTTCTCATGCTAGAGCTACCATGGTGATCGTATTTCCAAATCTTTCCTTCATTGGTGCTTCACCAGTCTTCGTATCTCTTGCACCCTAGGTAGCTACACGTGAGCATAGTTATTGCGTAGTTTCATAGCTATTTCATGAACTTTGCCACTTTAGATGCCCTTTATTTCCATCTATTTTGCAATTAACAAGGTCACTTGGATGATTATGAGGATATATTCTTATAATGGAAACCCCTCTATTGGAATTATGAACACTTTTGGAGGAGTTTTCCACCTATTTAGCCCCTTTTCGGTTCACACATGTGGACGTCTAAACTTCTGTAGATTTTTACTTGTAGATTCAACAACTCATGTGATATACTAAAACATAAGACAAGAATCTACTCTACTCTTCTCAGGGGAAACAAAAAATGATCGATAAAAACAGTAAGCAGAAAGAGGAAGAAGATCAATCGCACATAACACAATATTTCTCTGGTGAAAGCCACTCCTCAAAACCTCGACTATTTATATTGCATTAACCAAAAGATATGAGAAGAAAATACAATGCTTGTTCACACTAGAATAATCCCTGCACAAGTATGATCTAACTCTTTGCCTCACAAGCCCACTCTAGCCAACACTTAGCCAATTCTGGTGTCAATGGAGCCCCTACTTTCTTATGCAATTCCTAGAGGAATCAAACCATATTTAATTGGGAAATCCTTTCTCCATAACTGTGCAATCCAAACTTAGGTCCCCATTTGATTGCATGCACCATCTGTACAACTCGGAAAATTGTACAACTGATAGTACACTGCCCCTGAACTCTAATCTCAACTGGGTCTTCCTTTGAATAGACATGCATGAGTTATTTATGAGTGTATGTTCAGTTAATTGGTGTGGTACTGGTGATGCACTGATGCACTACTCCACCACTAGACCTCTACTAGTTCCTCCAATAGTTAGAACTAGTTTAACTGACTATTAGTTAGATTGATTTATCTAATTATAACTCCAAAGAACTCAACCTGGCCCCCTGAACTTTAGGGATCACTGTACATGACTCTAGATATACTTCCAACTTGAATTTCCTAAGTCAATTAAGTCACTTTAACTTAATTAACTATTACAAGTAGCTATGAGAATAGAATTACGATTTTAATACACAATTTAATTCAAGGACATATTAAATTGGAATTTCTTGTTGTTATCTTTAACACTCCCTTTCAACAAGAAAGGGATTATCAACTACCCCGATCTTATCTCTGTGGAATTTGAATTTGCATTTCGACAATGCCTTTGTCAAGATATTCGCATCCTGCTCATCTGTGGGAATGTACTCCAACAATATAATCCTCCTCTCCACAATCTCGAAGATGATGATACCAGATATCAATATGCTTGGACCGATCATGAAAAACTGGATTTTCAAAGAGTTTGATACAACTCTAATTGTCATATTAAATCACAGTTGGATCCATCTGCTGACCAAACAAACCAACCAGAATCTTCCTCATCTAGATAGCCTCACAAGCTGCTTGACTAGCAGCCATGTACTCTGCCTTTGCTGAATTGAGTGCAACTGATCTCTGTTTCCTGTTGTACCAAGAAATAGTTGCTGACCCAATACTGAAGATCCCTCCTGATGTGCTCTTCCTGTCGGATGGACTCCCTGCCCAATCTGCATCGGTGAAGCCTTGAAGCTTCACTCCCTCTGTCCGTCTATACCATAAACCATACTGAGTAGTTCCTCTGAGGTATCTCAACACATGCTTGGCCGCCTTCCAATACAACTTTGTCGGCCTAACCATCGCTTTACTAAACTGGTTAACTGCATAGCACATGTCTAGTCGTGTGTTCACCTAATACATGAGTGAACCCACAAGCTGTCTGTAAATGGTAGCTTCCACTACTTCACTAGAAGTAACATCCTCCTTCCTCCAGTTACCTTCTAGAGGAGTCTCCATGGGTTTACTGCTGTCCATGTGGAACCTTTTTAGTATCTCGTTGGCATACTTCCCTTGAGAGACGAAAATTTCCCCATCACCTTGTCCTACTTCCATGCTCAGAAAGTAGTGCATGAACCCCAAGTCCTTCATTTCGAACTCTCTTGGAAGATCCTCTTTGCAAGACTTGATCATCTTATCATCACCTCTCAGAATCAAGTCGTCGACATATAAAACAATAATCAACAATTTACCTTTAACCACAATATGGTAAAGGTTCGCATCTGCTTCACTTTTGGTGAAGCCCAACTTGGTGAAGTAGCTATCGATCCTAGTGTACAAAGCATGGGGTGATTTGTTCAGCCCATACAACGCTCGCTTGAGTTGGCACACATGCGTCTCTTGGTCAAAGGTCTCAAAACCTTCAGGCTTCTCAATATACGTCTCTTCCTTAATCATGCCATTAAGGAAGGCTGTCTTTACATCCATCTGATGTACCTTCCAACCCATTTGCGCTGACAGTGCTAAAATGGATCTGATTGATGAGTACCTTGCAACAGGAGTAAAGGTCTCATTGTAATCAGTCCCCATCCAGCTGAGAAAATCCTCGGGTCACGAACTTGACCTTATGTTTCGCTACACTACCATTCATTGCTTGCTTTACCTTGTAAAGTCATCAAGAACTCACCACTGACTTGTCCGCTGGTCTTGGGACCACATCCCTAACATTGTTCTTGACAATGGAGTCATACTCCTCAACCATGGCATCAACCCAAACCAATTGTTGCACTGCCTCAAAAGAAGATGGTTTTGTCTCAACACATTCTGCTCATAAGAGCCATGTATCCAGTGTACCTCTCAGGTGACCTCCTCTGCTTGCGTTGTGATGTGGGTTCACCCACATTCTCTCTCGCATCATGCACTAACTTGTCAGCCTCTTTGGTGCGCTTTCTCCCATCTTTGGAAGACTCTACCTGAGTGGATGTCTCCACTCTCGGATCCTCTACATGTGGCTGCTCCACATCAATCTGAGGTTCCTCATTAGAAGCTAAAATCTCCTCAACTACATGTAGCTAAAGCTCCCTCTCAAGCGAACATCTCATGGCCTTCTCTTCATCGAATTTTACATGCATGCGAACCATTGTCATACTACTGGTCAGAACACCCGATAGTTGTGAGGTGTATCAGTGTACCTCACAAATACTCCCAACTCTGTTGTTGTCTCGAGCTTCTTCCATGCATCTTTGGTCACATGGCAATATACCGATGATCCAAAAACCTTGAAGTGACCCACATCTGGTCTGTTCCCTGAGAAAGCCTCCTCCAGTGTACTCATCCGAAGAATTCGATGAGGGCTTCTGTTTTGCAAATAAGTAGTTTTGTTGCATGCCTTGGCACACAAGTGTAGTGGTAGGTCCTGATCATGCAACATTGCCCGTGTTGCTCCTACAATGCTTGTATTCTTCCTTTCAGCCACCCCATTTTGCTGTGAGTTATGAGGTGTTGTCAAATCTTGTCGAATGCCTTCTGTCGCACATAAGTTTTTAAACTCATTCGACACATGCTCTCCACCATTATAACTCCTGGGAGTTTTAACCTTCTTGCCAATATCTTTCTCTACCAGTGCTTTAAGTTCACAAAACTTTGCAAAAGTCTGATCTTTCTTCTGCATGAGGAAGATCCAATATTTATGAGAAAAATCATCAACAAATATAACATAATACATGTGCTTCACCGTGGACGCTGTCGAGAACGGTCCACACACATCTAAATGGACTCGATCGAGGATTGCCTATGCTCGATTGTCTTTGTCGTGAAAGGAAGCTTTGGTGAATTTTCCCAAAGTACACCCTTTGCATGTGTCAACTTGCTCTAGTGTACCTTTGGGAAGACCGGTAGAAATTTGTTGCATGATTTTCAAAGAGCCATGATGCAAGTGACCCAACCTCCTGTGCCACAACTCACTGATGTCTCGGCTCTGCACCTTCTCTGCTTTCATGCTCAAGGAAACACAATCTTCTACCTCCAACTTGTAGAGATTCTTCACCCAAATCCCTATCCTCTTTATTTGTCCTGTGGCTATGTGACGAAGGAACGCCTTGCCCTTACTAAAGATCACATCATAGCCTCTATCCTCCAACATGGCAACAAATACCGAGTTCTTCAAACTGAGAACATACATAACATCTCACAAAGTGAGGGGAGCACCCAACTCCCTCTGAAAGGTAAATGTACCAAGCTCGGTAGCACTATACCTCCCGTCATCACCCATCTTGATATGCATCTGGAGATCCTTCTCCTCCAAGTTACTGAAGAGCTCCTTGTTACGAGTCGTGTGGAAAGAAGTTCCACTGTCTAGGTACCATAGACTGCCCATCGTCGATGACACCTTACATGCGATGAGGGTAAAGTATAGTTCGAATTGTGAGGCAAGAGCCTCACTTGCTGCTCCTCCTGAGGGCTTCTTCTTATACTTCTTGAGCCGATAATTTGTAGCAAAATGTCTTAGCTTGTGACAATGAAAGCACTTAACTTTAGACATGTCCTTCTTCTTGCCTCCATGACAAGAATCCGATTTGGAATGGGACACCTTACCTTTCCATTTCTTTGCCTTACTCGCTAAGGCACAATTTTCCTCATCATCAGTTTTTGATGAGGATCTGCTTCTGGTGTTCCTCCAAATCTCTTCCTGTACCAAATCTGACTACAACTGTTCCCAATCTAGCAACTTCTCCCTAGCATTGATAGAGTCATGATAACTGTGCCAACTCTTGGGAAGTCCTAGAAGAGCTAGGCTCATCGTATCGTCCTCGACAACAGTAATCCCAACACTTCCAAGCTCATCATGAAAATGAGTGAACTTGGTCAAGTATTTCGAAATAGAGTCACCCTTCTCCATCTTGATCTTTCTGAGTTTGTCCTTCAATGCCAACTTCCTATGGTCACTGCGACTCTGAAACAGGTCCGTCAACATTGAGTATGGAGTTTCTTTACCATGGAGAGTATAGTGGCCAATCTAGGGTGCTAGATTAGACTAGATTTATTATCAACCAGCGTAAGTAAACTTCGAGGCATGTGTCTACAGTCTATAGACATAAAGGATTCCTAACTAAGTGTTTATTGTGATAGGTTACAATACTCCTTTACAGAAGGTTAAGATATGTTTCCTCTCACCTTAACACTCAGATCACCTAACTTATCTAACTGTCCTAAGGATACAGTGTATTACTAGACTGATATTTTAATCCTCTTACAAGGATGCTATGCACAAAAGCCCTGTCTAGTTAACACTTAAGCATTCATGAAAAATCAAAAGCACACTAAAGTTTAAATGCATGAAAACAGAGTCTATGGAGACGCTTTAAAATATAACGATGGATCAAATCTCTTACAAGATATGGTTCAATGATCTAATGATAAAATCTTCAATCTATCACCATAAATACCATTTGTGAGAATTTCTAATCAAATCGACAATGTCATAAACAAGGAAATAACACTAAACACTATGCGTTCTATTCAAATTCAAAAACTGCTAAGGAAATGAAATTAACAGTATACCAATCCATGCAGGGCCCGTCCACGTTTCAATGGTACATTGAAGTAAACTCAAGCAACGAGAGTATTAACGCATAAACACTGTTGGAGTAAAACCGTGACTATATTTAAGTGCTGAAGATTGCAATCACATACAAGAGTTCTGTTCTCAAACGATGTACAGAGATAATAATCGTAATTGTTCCTAAAAACAAATTAATACGCAGTCTTTATCTGCCTGTCCCTATCTAAATCGAATGTACATTCATTAAGCAGATGTTTCTTGTAAAGTTTTGTAGATGTTCTATGGTAAGAGCAATTTCACTTTTCTCACAGCAATCATACAAGTAGATAAGCAAAATGCAGATAGAACATATAAGCATATCTTACAGAAGACAAATCAGAAACAAGAAAAATGAATGTGTTCGTTTCGGCGGTCAACAGGATGCTTCAACCAGCAAAGTCTCCTTTGGTCAGCCAACCCAGCATGTGTCACAACAACCCTCCTGGTAGCTCGTACTTTTAGGATGAGAGAGGAAGATGTGAGTTGAGTTGTATTCCAATTCTCTCCAACTTTTCCTGTATATATATATCCATCAATGAGGGTGTGTGACACATCTGTTGGGCATGTGAGCCTACATTACAAAACTGGCTGACCTTGCACATATAATTTATTAAGAATAATAAATTCAAAATATAAGTTCTGCTCATCGGATTAAGACTATTTTTATATGGATTTTACACCTCTCAGAAAGAGGAATCCAACAAAAATATTAGCCTCTTAATCTGAGCATCAGAACATGGAGTTTGGACCTAGTTGTCCAATTTTAACACTCCCTCTCAACTAGGGAGAACTCCATCTATTAGTGCAATTAACATCGTGAGTCATCCCGCCGAAACTTGCTTTGCTGGCTTCTTTATTTCAGAACAGAAGTGGGTCAGTCACAAAGACATCATTCCCCGACTGACATAATCAGTCCAGAGGTCCCAGACCTCACAAATCTTGATCCCAGATCAAGTGGTTGGACCATGCCATCCTAGATAGAGAGTACGGCAATCTCTGATGCGTCCATCAGTCTTTGCTAATAGTCTCTAGCTTTTCCACACCTCATTGGCCAAATGAGAGGTACTTCCCATGAGCCCTGAACTCAATGGGTAGGATGCATACGGGGCACAGATTAAATGAGTGGCGAACCAGCTCAATAATCACAAGAGTGGGGAAGAAGCATTATGAGTGCTTATAGCTCCAAGAAGCTATCCCCAAAGCCCCCCAGAGCTCCCAGAGCTCATCGTCCAACAGGACCCACATCATAGGGTCTTTCCATGACACCAAGACTCTCACGGAAGGTTAGGAACTTGACCTTCCCCAAGGGCTTAGTGAGAATATCCGCGACCTGCTCATCAGTTCCTATATGATCGAGCCTTACGGCGCCTCGCTGTACCATATCCCGGATAAAGTGGTACCTGATATCAATATGCTTGGATCGGTCGTGGAACACAGGATTCTCAGTCATACGAATCCCACTCTGATTATCACAGAGTATTACAGTGGTATCTAGCACATGTTGGAACAGCTCACTAAAGAGCTTCCTCAACCAAACTGCTTCACAACAGGCCATACTAGCAGCAATGTATTCGGCCTCCGCGGTGCTCAAAGCCACCGACTTCTGCTTCCTGCTCATCCATGAGATCGAAGCAGAACCAAGATTGAAACAGCATCCAGATGTGCTCTTACGATCCACCACACTGCCAGCCCAATCGGCATCAGTATATCCCCGGAGTATCACACTCCCGGCAGTGTATCTCAGCCCATGGTTTATCGTGCCCCGAAGATATCTCAAAAGATTCTTGGCACCAACCCAGTGAAAATGATGAGGCTCAACCATCTGTTGACTCAAAGTATTCACTGCAAAACATATGTCCGGACGGGTGTTCACTAAGAACATCAAAGCTCCTATGAGTTGACGATACTCAGTAGGATTGGCCAAGATAGGCCCTGCAGCGCTGCCACTCAACTTCTTAAAGTTGAGTTCCATTGGTGTCAACATGGACTTACAGTCCACCATCCCAAATCTTTCCAGAAGCTTCACAATATACTTTCCTTGAGAAAGGAGAATCTCTCCAGGTCTCTGCCAGACCTCCAGGCCTAGGAAATAGTGCATCAGTCCTAGGTCTTTCATCTTGAGCTCAGCAGCAAGCTCCCTCTTACATTGATGAATGAGAGGGTCATCACCTGTCAGGAAGAGATCGTCCACATACAACACTAGAATGAGAGGCTTTCCTTCCTCAACCTTAAAGCAAAGGTTTGGATCAGCATTGCTTCGAGTGAAGCCCAGCTTCATCAAGTAACTAACCATCCTCTCATACCAAGCTCTGGGTGCTTGCTTTAACCCATAGAGGGCTTTCTTCAACCTGCAGACATAAGTGTCTTGATCTTGAACTTCAAATCCCAGAGGTTGTTCTACATACACCTCTTCCTTTATTGCACCAGCAGAAAAAGCGGTCTTGACATCCATCTGATGAAGACTCCATCCTTGCGTAGCAGCAAGGGCTATGATGGATCGGATGGTGGTATATCGAGCCACAGGTGCAAATATATCGTCATAGTCAATTCCTTCCTTTTGAGAGAAGCCACGGACAACAAATCTTGCCTTAAACTTTTTAGCACTCCCATCAGATCCATGTTTAATCTTGTAGAGCCATTTAGCGGTGACAACAGATTTGTCCTTCGGTCTCGGGACCACATCCCAGACATCATTCTTCATAATAGCCTCATATTCTTCATGCATAGCATCCTTCCAGACTTGATGCTTGATGGCTTCTTCAAAAGATCCAGGTTCAGATTGTATAATAGTACTCATGGCAGCTAGATACCCTTGGTATCTACACGGCTTCTTGCTTTCTCGGAATGTTCCCCTTGGGGCAGCATGACCCTCAGCATCTTCGAGGGTGTCCCTGAGCCATGATGGCCTCTTTCCTAGAGAAGGGGAAGGATCAATAGGGTCCATTGGCCCTTCAACATCAGGCATAGTCTCATCCTGGGGTTCTTCCAGATTTCCAGGTCTTTCTTCATGGTTTTCTTCAGATCTAGGAAGATCTACTACTTTCTTCAGGGAAGCATCTTCGTCAAAAGTGACATCATGGCTTATCTCTACTTCCCTTTGGCCAGGTACATAGACTATATATGCCTTAGAAGTCTCACTGTAGCCCACAAACATTCCTTTCTTCCTAGTAGCATCCAACTTACTTCTCTTTTCTTTCGGCACATGAAAATAGACAGGACATCCAAAAATTCTAAAATGTGAGACATCAGGTTTCTTACCAGAGAAAACCTCTTCGGGAGTTTTGGAGTCCAAAGCGGAATGAGGGCATCGGTTTTGAATGTACACAACAATATTTGCAGCTTCTCCCCACAGAAACTTTGGAAGACCCTGGTCACATAGCATGGCACGGGCAGCTTCCACAATAGTCCTATTCTTGCGTTCAGCAACACCATTCTGCTCAGGAGTATATGCAGTGGTAGTCTCCCTCTTAATGCCAGCTTCTCTGCAAAAGTCTTTGAACTCATTTGACTCATATTCAGTGCCATTATTACGAAGATCTTCATATCAACGTGTTCCACTCATTGTGATATCTATGCTGTCATTGATGCACTAAGACAGTTATTATCGAAGTCATCATTATGTGGACTGTTGCAGTATATCTTTGTCATCACTGTATATTTGTTGAGACAGTGAGTCTCATTACTGCTTTATTATGCAACCCTTGTCACTGTTATACATCCTCAAAGACCAAGACATCAATCCTCTTTCTTGAGCACTGTTGAGATCATCATCTTGCTGCTCCTCTAACATCATTGCATCACCAAGAACTTCATTGTTGTCGCAATATCATTTAGTGTATCATTGTTATGCAATGGTTTCCCTTAGGATCTCTGCACCATAAAGACCACGACAACACTTCACTGTACTGCTTCTTTCATTATACTTAATAATCATGTTACTACTTCTTGTGATCCTTGTCTTTGTGACTGCTTTTGAGATCATATTCATGTCGAGATCACTAGATCCAAATACAATGGAGACTGTTGATATGGTATATCTCCTTTTTCAAGGATGCCGAGAATCAATGTCATCACCGAAACATACTTCATTAATCTGGTTATGCTGAGACAGTAATATATATGAAATAGAGATAATATTCAACATGACCTTCATTGATTCGAGAGAGTAGATCCATCACTGCTCCCTTTGAGTATACCGAGACTGCAGCTCTTGATTTGATTGTCACTGCTTAGATTGCAGTAGACACAGTTATCATTGAAATTCTCTTCAACGAGATTATATGCCGAGACTGAGACAGTATCTTCAGGATCACTGTGATCTCTATTAGGTTGTGAATATGATTGGCCCAGACTTCATGCCAAAACTGCATCCTCATCTGAGATCTTCTCTGGGTCATCTATCTGAGATTTGCACCTGCAGTTTGAGAATGTATTTAGCCCAGAACTCGCCTCACTGCTGCGTCCTCATCGAAGTCATCACTGCTCCATACAGCCGAGATCATAACTGCACCTGTATAGCGTATATATGTATCCCAAGTTCACGTAGAATGGCAGAGAGGAATGGAAGTTCTGTTGCGTGAACAGGTCTCGTTGACTATGTTATCACTGCATCTCTTTTATTTACTGCGGCTGCATTTATATGAGACTGCGTGAACCCAGCGTTAACATCCACACGTTGACAACGTTTATTATTGACAGCGTATGACCTGCGTTTACCATGTCTGCGTATGACCTGCGTTCACCATGACTGCGTATGACACGTAAGTCTCCAGCGTTGACTGCGTATATATTTCTGAGTGCCCAGCGTGTATATATATAATACCCACCGTATATATATAATGCCCAAACCATGACTGCGTTTAACATGTAAGTCTCCAGCGTTGACTGCGTATATATTTCTGAGTGCCCAGCGTGTATATATATAATACCCACCGTATATATATAATGCCCAAACCATGACTGCGTTTAACACGTAAGTCTCCAGCGTTGACTGCGTATATATTTCTGAGTGTCGCTTCATTAACTGTGCGTATATATATATATATATATATATGGACTGCGGCTTCATTATTCCAGCGTATATATGTATGGACTGCGGCTTCATTATTCCAACGTATATATGTATAACCATTCCCAGCATATAAAGTGGTTCCATATTGCGTATACAACATAAACAATATTGGATATATGAACAGCGTATCATAACTGTTCTTTATGTCCTGTGTTTACTTATATGCGGCTTCATTATTTCTTCAACTGCGTATTAGTACTCCTCTTGACAGCTACAGGTCTCCTTTTGCACTGCGTCCAGACCTCCTTGTAAGACATGACTGCGGCTTGACTGCAGCTACGTTAGCCTTACTGCGGTTGTCCCTTATATGAACACACGTTAACCTTTAACCTTACTGCGGTTTTTCCTTATATGACTGCGGCTTCCTGCGGTTAGGGCATCACCCTTGGGCCAGCGTATCTGTTGGTTCTCTCCTTCCAAAAGCCCAGACGTGGAGAGGAGATCACCTCAAGAATACCTGTTCTTCGATGATGATTGCTATAGATAGAGTTTGTCTTCACCTCAGCTCTGATTCCATGTAAAGTTTTGTAGATGTTCTATGCTAAGAGCAATTTCACTTTTCTCACAGCAATCATACAAGTAGATAAGCAAAATGCAGATAGAACATATAAGCAGATCTTACAGAAGACAAATCAGAAACAAGAAAAATGAATGTGTTCGTTTCGGCGGTCAACAAGATGCTTCAACCAGCAAAGTCTCCTTTGGTCAGCCAGCCCAGCATGTGTCACAACAACCCTCCTGGTAGCTCATACTTTTAGGATGAGAGAGGAAGATGTGAGTTGAGTTGTATTCCAATTCTCTCCAACTTTTCCTGTATATATATATCCATCAATGAGGGTGTGTGACACATTTGTTGGGCATGTGAGCCTACATTACAAAACTGGCTGACCTTGCACATATAATTTATTAAGAATAATAAATTCAAAATATAAGTTCTGCTCATCGGATTAAGACTATTTTTATATGGATTTTACACCTCTCAGAAAGAGGAATCCAACAAAAATATTAGCCTCTTAATCTGAGCATCAGAACATGGAGTTTGGACCTAGTTGTTCAATTTTAACATTTCTGCTTTTACAATGGAATGATTTTTGGTCATTTCTAATCTAAACCGATTTCCAAAAAAACAAAACGAAACCGATTTGGGAAACCATGGATTTTACTGCCTTTGTAATCAAAAGACTGGGGTTTGACCAGCGTTGACCGCATAACCAGGAGCTTTTGATTTACTGTAGAATCGATTTTTCACCATGCATGTACATTCCAGGTTTCGTTCCTGTCCATTGCTTTGGCTTGCCTATCATGCCACGTGTCAGATGATAAACCATTTACAGGATGTTATGACTTCATGTAATCTTTTTATTGAAAATTCCTAATTTCTAACATAAAAATTCATAAATTAACTTTAATGCAAACTAACAATTATAATGCTATTAATTAATCAATTTTGAGGGATATAAGGGGTCTATGGAGGAAAAAGGTAGACAAATGAATGTGTTTCTAGAAGAAAAATATGGTAATGGAATGGTACCAACATCTCCCCCAAGCTCAATGACTTAGCATGTCCTCATGCTAATCCTGATGTGCTGCCTCTCTACTCTGTTCCTGCCTGTACCTCTGCTGCTTTTAACAATGCATCTATGTTCTTCTTAGATTGGGCATCTTTCTGAATGTGGAGCTCATGTTTCAAACTCTTGTATTTCTCCTTGAGGGCTTTCTTTTGGGTATACCATTTGGTTGCCCTCTTGCAAATGTCGGTTTGTTCAGCCTCGAGTTCTTTGATTTGCTCCTTCAGCTTCTCATTTTTCTGTTGAGTCTCTTTACTCTGAGTTCTCAACATTTCGTTCTCCCTCTTAATGACTTTCTCCAGCATGTTGGCCTCCATCAGTTCTTCTTTTAACTTTTCAATTTGCTTTTCCAGCCTCCTTTGTTTCTTGATTGCAGGCGGTGACTCTTTTCCTTGCCTATTGTTGCTCTCAACCTCCATTTCGGCTTTTGGTCCACACTGTGAGTGAGCACTGCTCTCGATGTCCATCGGTGCATGTGCATTTGATTCTGGTTGATCTTCTTGTGGCTGGGTCTTTTGTGCTCTCCTGGATCTTCTTGTATATGTAGTGAAAATTTTATCTTGCTCCATTTTCTGGGCAGCCTCTTGTCTCATCTTTCTCGTCCTCACACTACTACTGGGTGGAGGGACATTGCTTGATTTGCGCACAGGGATCTCTTCATCAATGTCAAGCATAAATCCTGAGTGCTCTTGCTGTTCTTGCTCATCCTCTCCATCTTTGATTTGATTGGCAGCCAGAAATTCCTTCCATGTTTTTCCCCTCCTCTGCACTTCAAATTCAATTAGAATTTTAATTAACCCAAAATGACATAAACTTTTATCTTCATTACCCTTTTTCTTTTGGATAGTTTTTGACATCTTGGTCAAGCTCTGCAAGAGGAAATATGGTAAACTAATGGTGCACTGCCCTTTTAAATGTAATAGGAGTTTGATGTGGTATAAATAGACTATGCTGTAACGACCCTCACACGTAACAAATTTTTGAATGATATACACCATTTCGTCCCATGGATGCATCAGCTAGCTCCTAGGGACACCCTTCTTCCAGTTAACAGATGAAACCCTCAACTTGGACATGAATTGGGTCCATGATTTTTCTTTGAATTGTTTTGTCTTGAAGTATTTTTCTCCTTTTGGGCTGATCCCCAAGGATTGTGCTATGGTGTCTTCTGAGATCCTAAATGAGAAATTGCCTATCAATGCTTTCTCCCCATTAAATGTAAAGGCAAACTGTTTAGTTACTTCCTCATTGCTCCCATTAAACTTCTCCAAGAAGGGTAGCCATTGTTTTTCTCTTAAAATTGCAATGCAGTCATTGTGGTACTGAGAACTATCAAATGTGTTTGGCTCTACTCTATTAGTCATTTTGACAGAGAAACTCCTGCTCTAACCCTCTTCGTTTATGCTTACTAATTTAACAAGGGTATTTTGGTTTGTTACCTTTGCTTTTCGCTCCACACAACTGACCTGGTGGCGCCCTCTGTTCTTCGAGATCAGCTCCTTCAATGGCTTAAGCAGTGATCGGATGACTATTCTTGAATTATGGCGGAGGTGGAAATTTGTGAGCCCAATTACTGTGCTTTCCTTTCGTAGCACTTGCTATTCTCGGCCTTTGTTTTTGAAATCACAACACTTGAATTACTAGTATGGAACGCCCTTTTTACAACTGAGAATGAAATGGAATTTTAACAACCGACTTGACCCAATTCACTATAATAATAACAGAGCGTATTCATATTTCAATGACAGAGGAGTAGTTGTACTGGGTTGTATGAGTACCATCATGAGAACGCCGTAAGCATGTATGGAGTACTGGAGTATAATAATGGATAGTTGTTTGCATGAGTCGACTTGGTCGAACAATCATGTTATAACTTAGCCGATTCAAAAACAATGAATGAAACCGTGTAACATTTGGCTTTCCAATAGTTCACCACCTGTCCCTTGCTCATTGGTACTTGGCCGAATAGGGAGATGTTGAACCGATAGTAAAGTTTGATGGCCGATAAGGAGTTAATAACAAGGCTGGGAGGGTGGTATAATAGAGGATTTAAAAATCATAGGAGGAGTATGGGGATAGGCTAGAGTGTTGGGAAATGATAGGAATTAGGAATATAACAAGGGTGATGGATATGTGGGTGTTTTTGAAATTGATCATAAGCAGTCATAGTCATCACATTTAACACTAAAATAATCTAAGAATTTAAATGTTAAAAATAAAAATTACAACAATACATTACACTTTTATTGGTTGATCAAGAGTTGAGTTGGCAGGCATAGGTAGGACTGGTCTTTCTTGTTCAGATATGACTAATCTTTGCTGTCCATAACAGGTCCCTCTGAGATGAATTTGGATACAACAGGTCCCTCTGAGATCTGGAGAATTTTTTTGCAGCTTCTTTGAAATCTAGAAAAGAACTATATGTGTGCAACTTCCTTGATCTTTGGTGTTTGATGGAGCCTCGGTGACGAGCAACCTTTAAATCTCTGTTGAAACTTTGTTGAAGTAACTTGAGATAGCAGTCTCTAACAGGTCCCTTTTATGTTTGTTGAACAGGTCCCTCTAATGTTGGTGCTGGTAACATGGTCTTCTGAACAGGTCCCACTGCATAGTGCTTAAACAGGGCCCTTTGATTAGAACAAAGACAAAAACAACTTCTTTATTGAAATATTGAAGTGCTGAAACAAACTCTTTGAGAATTTACAATGAGGAGATGAGATAAAAACAAAAATGCTGATGCTTCTCCCCCACTAAAGCTTTGACTTGTCCTCAAGTCATTATTGAATTGATAAATCAAACAGGAAACAAAAAGAAAAGGAATTCTTACCAGCCAAAGAATTGGTTTTCAAGTAAGAATTCTGGGTTAGAGTGTGTCAAAGTCTGGTTTTCACATCTAAACCATTATTTATTTATTTATTTATTTTTTTTAACTTTTTTTAAAATTATTATTGTTATTATTATTTTTAATTTCTAAATTGAAATGAAATGAACTAAGGTAGAGATACTACAGCTGAAGGCCGCAATATCTCAATCTCCCTTTGCTGAGATATAGTTTGAAGAAAATTTTGCTTGCTGGTGGGCTTATGGTAAAGAAGCGATGGCCATTGACAATAAGGGGGTGGCCTTCTCCATCAATGGTAATAAGCTTGACTGATCCATTGTCATAAACTTCAACTATTTTGTATGGGCCCATCCAATGTGTGGTAAATTTGGCTTTATGATCTCTGAATTTAGAGTCAAGGAGTAAAGCCCGTCTCCTTCTTTGAACTGTTTCTTTTTTATATGTGCATCCTGCCACTGCTTCCTTTGTTTCTGCATGAGGAGTGTTGTCTCCTCTGCTTGCTGCCTCATTTCATCCAGCTGGTTCAACTACTGAATTCTTTCTTGTTGTGCTTCATTAAGATCAATTCCCAAATCTGCAGCCATCTTAAAAGTATGTATTTGAAACTCAATAGGAAGCATTACCTCTTTGCCATACACCAACTTATATGGTGTAAATCCTGTAGTATTCTTCCATATGATTCTATAAGCCCAGAGTGCATCTTTGAGCTTCTCCTCCCAATTTTTTCTGTTCATTGCTACGGTCTTAGTGATAATTCCTTCCAATGTTTTATTTGTGGATTCCACCTGGCCATTGGCCCGTGGATGGTAAGGTGTACTTCTTCTGTGCTTGATTTGATATTTTTTTGTGATGTCTTTAACTAACTTTGAAGTAAACTGAGTACCTTGATCAGTCACTATCTCCCTTGGTACTCCATACCTTACAAAAATTTCTTCAAAAAGGAAGTTTACCACTGTCTGTTCAGTTGCCTGGACGACTAGTGCTTTGGATTCAGCCCATTTTGTTACGTAATCAGTAAATACTAGGATGTACTTCTTACCATTGGAAGTTGGATTAATGGGTCCTATGAAATCTAGAGCCCATTTTTCAAATGGCTCTAGGTGTACTTGAGGTTGAAGTGGCATCTCATCTATAGTTGTTGGCCTACCCATTCTTTGACAACTATCATAACTCTTCACGTATTTCTTGGAATCCTTAAAAATAGATGGCCAGTAGTATCCAAGACTAAGAATCTTGAATGTTGTTCGTTTCGCTGCAAAATGCCCACCACACGGTTCATCATGGCAATATTTGAAAATATCAATTATTTCATCATTTCTTACACATCGTCTAATAATCATATCATAACCAGTGTAAAATAAATCGCCATTAACCCATGAGTATCGAGCACTTTGTTTGACTAGCCTCTTCTTTTCCTTTGGAGTAAAGTATGGAGGTGTTCTTCCTGTGGACAAATAATTGGCCAAGTCAGCATACCAAGGATTCACTATTGAAATTGCAAATAAATTTTCATCTGGAAAAGAATCTTCAACCGGAACAACCTCACCTTGATTTTGCAGTCTAGAAAGAAAATCTGCCACCTGATTCTCCTTACCTGGTCTATCTAACACTGTGATGTTAAATTCCTGTAACAATAACAACCATCTGGTAACTCTGCCACTAGTTACTGGTTTATTCATTAAATGCTTAATGGCAGAATGGTCAGTATGTACAAAAACCTCATAACCAGTTATATAATGTCGGAATTTATTCACAGCATGTATGATGGCAAGCATTTCTTTTTCTGTGACTGTGTAGTTTAATTCTGCAGGTGTTAGATTTTTGCTAATGAAATAGATGGCATAATGACAAGACTCCTCTTTTTGGCCTAATGAGGCACCTACTGCAGTATCAGATGCATCTGTAAAGATGTGAAATGGTAGGTTCCAGTTAGGTCCTTTTAAGACTGGTGTGGTTGATAACTTTTCTTTGAGTGTTTCAAATGCTTGCTGACAATTCTCATTCCAGTTGAAAGGTGTATCTTTTGCTAGAAGTTTAAACAGAGGTGAAGCTATTTTACTAAAATGTTCAATAAACCTTCTGTAATAGCTTGCATACCCAAGGAAACTTCTTACCTCTTTTTGAGTCTTCGGAATTGGCAAATTGACAATGATCTGGATTTTTGATGGATCAACTTTAATGCCTTGAAAAGAAATATAGTGGCCTAATACTATCCCCTCATTTAACATCATAAAACACTTTTCATTGCTCAGGGACAGATTAGCTTCAATACATCTCTTCAAAACTTTTTCAAGATTCTCTAATGCATGCTCAAATGAATTACCGTGCACTAAAAAATCATCCATGTAAACTTCAACACAATCATGAACTAAATAAGCAAAAATAGCTAATACAACGCTCTGAAATGTAGCTGGAGCATTGCAAAGTCCAAATGGTAAAACATTATAAGCATAAGTGCCCCAAGGACAAGTAAAAGTGGTTTTGTCCTAGTCCTCTAAGGCTATCTTGATCTGGTTGTAGCCACTGAAACCATCAAGAAAAGAGAATGATGATTTCCTAGCTAATGTGTCTAGCACTTGGTCAATAAATGGTAGTGGAAAATAATCTTTGAGGGTTGCTTTGTTTAATTGTCTGTAATCAACACAAATCCGCCACTTACCATTTTTCTTGGGCACTACTACCAATGGGGATACCCACTGACTGTCAGAGATAGGATAGATAAAATTGACTTTCAACAGTTTTTGTAATTCCTCTCTAACAATATCCTGAAGCATGGGATTCGTTCGTCTCTGTGGTTGCCTCACTGGTTTGATATTACTATCCGTATAAATATGGTGAGTGCATGTTTCAGGGTGAATTCCGTGCATATCGGTGTAGTCCCAAGCAAAGGCTTTCTGGTATTTTCTCAATAATTGAATCAATTTTTCCTCCTGAGATGAGTCTAGGTGAGTGCCAATATTCAAAGTTTTTCCTGGACTAATCTCTATGGTCTTGCTCTGTGTGTTTGTGATAGATTGGATAGGAAAAATGTTCTGAAATGTTGTTTGCAAAGATTGAATGGTGCATGTTTCTTGAAAATTTTGTGCCAAAAGTTCATCTGCAGCATGGTATTGGTCATTTCTCAAATCTTCGGAAACTTCAGGTTGAGAAAGGAACAACTCTACCAAATCATCATTATTATGTTCTTGAAAATCATAGATTTGGTTGATGCTGAAAACAGATTGAACTTCTTCTTTGTCATTGTATTTATCGTCAAGCCATAAATTGTGTGCTACTGCTGATGGGTAAAGAGTGAGTTGTTTTCTTTCAGTTCCTCGTGAAATGATCATATTACCCGATCGACATCCTATGAATGCATCAACGGTTGCTAACCATGGTCTACCAAGGATGATAGGGTGTCCTCCTAAATTGGATTTTGGCTGAAGAACTAAAAAGTCCACTGGATGCTCCCAAGAGTCCAGTGAAACAATTATGTCCTCCAAAATCCCTTCAGGAATCACTTTAGACCTATCAGTGAGTTCTAGAACAATTGTTGTGTGTTGCAAATTTATGAGCTGGAGTGTTTTCATGGTTTCAAGAGTCATCACATTTATTGCGGCCCCAAGATCAATTAAGGTGTTTAAAATATGTATGTTGTTAATGATTGTAGTGACTCTGGGAATACCAGGATCAACATACTTTTCCATTGAAATGGTGTTTGTCATAAGGCCAGCTAAATGTCCAATAACATGAATGGTTTGTGGATCAACTCTTTTCCTAGTAGGCTTTTTAAGGCACAGTTATTTGATGGCTTTAGTATATATGGGAATGTCTTTTATGGCTTGTAGTAGTGGAATTTTTATATAGACATTCTTTAGCTCATCTAAAACATCAAACTGTGGTATAGACATGGGAAGTTTTGTTTGGACCAATCGGTCTGGAAAAGGTGGTGGATGCAACGGTTGCATTTGTTTATTTTTGATGTCATCATTTTGTTTCCTTTGAATTGAAGTTTCATTTTCATTTTCTTCGTTTTCTTCTTGTTTATCAGCTGCTGGAGATTCTTTGTGAAGTACCTTACCAGACCTCAAATTGATATTTTGCAAGGGTAATGTGGGATATGAGGTTCCCTCATCTACATTGTAGGTTGGTCTCTTTGCTCTGTTATTTGGATTTGGTATAGGTTGAGCAGGGATTTGAGTAGGTCTAGGAGGTTGTGGGTTAGATGGAAGTTGTAATTGTGGTGGATTTATTGGTGGAGGAGCAGGTAATGCTTGTTGAGTGGGTTGAGGTTGATGTGGGTAAACAACTTGCTGCTGAGGATACTGCTGATATGATTGAGGATATGGCGAATATGGCTGATGACATTGTTGATATGGCTGCGAATATGGTTGGTATGGTTGAGGATATGAGTGATATTGTTGAGAGTATTGCTGAGATGGTCTCCATTGTTATTGTGGGTAATTTTGGTGCTGCCATGGCATGGGTACCTTCCACGAATTCTGAGCATACGATCATGTGCAGGAAATTGCAAATTCTGGTTTGGGAACATACCTTGAGGTGCTGGTTTTGGCTGCCATGGTCTCTTTGCGCCCATGAAATACACATTTTCCATACATGTGTTAGCTGCCACATTACAATTCTGCAAAACCTTGAGTTTAGAGCAATGAAATATGTCATGATCTTCAGTACAAAAGGCACAGACTTGAATGTTTTCTAATGGACAGTATTTTAAGGAATGTTTCTTCCGGCATTTTGGACAAAAGATAGCCATCATTTGATCTCTCTCTTCTTCTCTTTTCTTAGCTTTGAGAGTGTCAATTTGAGTTCCTAAGGTACTCAATAGATCTGTTTTGAATTCCTCTAACAGGTTTCCTATTTCAGCCCTTGTGACACTTGCTGAAGCAGATTTTGTGGCTTTGGATGATATGCTTCTTTTTCCAATTTTGGCTTTGCTCCTAGAATATTTTTCACATAACTCAGTAATTTCTTCAAAAGGTAAAGTGGAAATATCACCTTTGCCCATCAAATTAAGATCATCTAAGTATTCCTCTCGAATGCCCTTCAAAAATATTGTTCGAATCAGATCAAGAGGCATGGTTCTGTGTTTTGATTTTTGTAAATTGTAAACAAACCACTCTAAGTACTCTTCTAAATTTTCATCCTCTTGTTGGTTCATCCTAAAGATATCATCTTTGGAATCTTTCGATCTACAATAAGGTTGGTATTTCTTTAGGAATATTCTTCTCATGCCATCCCAATCAGTTATCGCATGTTCACCAAGCCCCATAAACCATTTTAATGTTGATGCTTTTAATGTTGCTGGGAAGAGTCTAAGCCTATGGGCATCATCTGTGTAACCATATGTTCGACATACAATGTCAAACTCAAACAAGAATGAATCTGGGTCTTCTGAAGCCATGCCATAAAAGTTTGGTAGCACAAATGGAGGTATGTTTTTCATTTTTATTTCGTCATCCTCTTCTGGTTCTTGGATAGGAAATTTAAAGGTTGACTCTTCCTCTTGACCTTGATTTGGTGGTCCTCTTTCTGATCCATGTCCTTCTTCAGCCATTTTGATAGGTTCCTCTATTGATTTAATTTCTTGTTCAGTGTCACTTGTTTCAAAGAGAAGTTCAAGGAAAGATTGTTGAGTTACTGTGCTACTTTCTCCTTTTATAGAGGATTCAGGGAAATGTTTCTTCTGTGATTTGTGTGCTAATAGAATTTGCCTCTCGATGAGTGTGAGTCTTTGCCCTGATTTCTGTTTATCCTCTAATGTTTGTATGGTGACTTCCTCAGCTGATGTTGTATGTTCAACGTTTCCTAAAGGGTCTGCTCCTGATGGTAGATTAGTTTTTGGATGGGGGGTTTTTATGAATCTACCTTTATTATCTCTAGATCTAGGGATAAGTAAAAATGACTTCTAAAATGATGAATTAAAATTAAATCTATGTTTTTGCTTGTTTTTGTTTATTTATTTATTTATTTTTATTTTTATTTATTTATTTATTTTATTTTATTTTTATTTTATTTATTTTATTTTATTTTATTTTATTTTGATTTTTTTCGAAATCCTATAACTACGCCTCCCCGGCAATGGCACCAAAATGTAGTGGCCAATCTAGGGTGTTAGATTAGACTAGATTTATTATCAATCAGGGTAAGTAAACTTCGAGGCATGTGTCTACAGTCTATAGACATAAAAGATTCCTAACTAAGTGTTTATTGTGATAGGTTACAATACTCCTTTACAAAAGGTTAAGATATGTTTCCTCTCACCTTAACACTCAGATCACCTAACTTATCTAACTGTCCTAAGGATACAGTGTATTACTAGACTGAGATTTTAATCCTCTTACAAGGATGCTATGCACAAAGCCCTGTCTAGTTAACACTTAAGCATTCATGAAAAATCAAAAGCACACTAAAGTTTAAATGCATGAAAACAGAGTCTATGGAGATGCTTTAAAATATAGCGATGGATCAAATCTCTTACAAGATATGGTCAAGGGAAACCTGCGTATACCTCTTTTTCCTTCATTCTGAGAGTCTGAAATGTAATTTGTCATCTGAGTGAGTTGCCATCAAGGGAAACACCTATTTCATAGTGCCAAACCTGTGTCATAATGCCAAAACTATTTTGGCGAAAATTTTCATCCTATGAGGTTTTTCGTATCACTGACTCATGTGTGTTTCTAAACACAAATGGTTGGTAGAGTTTTTCCCTCCAACCTCACCCCAAAGCTAGGGTGGAATTCTTCATCAAAGTCTTTGGTGAGTCCTAGTGTTTTAGTCAAGTTTGATGTAAAGGTGATTTGAGAATAATTTAAGCTAGTTGCCTAGATTATTTTATTACAAATCACTTGGTCTACTAGATCATATTGTGTTGCAAATGGGATATGTGTCTTGAGGGTCTAACCAAATGTGTATTCATGTGTAAATTAATTAATTTTTCTGGCAAAATTAAATTAAATCTTAAGCCAGAAAATTAATTAATAGAGTCAAAATTAAAATTTCGGTTCGTTTCTTGTTTGGGTGGCGACTCTACTTCTTTAATTTATTATTTCTCAGAAAAGAAGCCCTCCCCTATATCCAGTGGTTTTTGCCTTTTCTAGAGTTAGATTCATGTTCAAATGGCAACTCCACTTCTTTCATTTCTTACAAGAATTTCTACTAGAAGCTCGCTTCTAGTGGATCTCTTGATTTTCTTGAGCGAAGATCTCTCTCTATCATCCATTTGGTCTCTCATTATTCCTTCAAGCAAGTCATCATGGATGATTCATTTACCTTGTGTCATTTTGCTGATCTTCTCTGTGATATTCCGGAAGTGGCCATTCATAAATTGTCTTTGTTCTCGAGTGGTGATTCAGTCGCTGTTAGAAAGCATCTATGCAGGTTTACTCGTACAATGCTCATATATTGTAGTTCTCCCCAGTATGAACATGAAGATGTCAAAATGCGTCTATTTGCCTTTTCTTTAGAGGGTGATGCTTTGAATTGGTTTAATCATTGTCCTGAAGATTCTTTCGCTTCTTTACAAGACATCGTCAATGCTTTAAAGATAGATATGGTTATCAAGATAGCTCGCCTTGTGCCCCTAAAATTATGCAATAGAATGAAAGTGATCTGGTGAAGGATCCTGCTATCGATGAAAGATTTCAATACAATTCTCCATATCAGAATGTGTCATACACTTGCACCATTACAGATCAAATCCATGACAATGGGAAGACAGGGACAAGTTGTCAAATCAGTGTCGACAATGAAAGGGAAAATGATAAGCAAATTATAGAAGAACTAATGTTGTTGGTAAAAAATATGGAGCTTAATCAAGAAAAGTTTGTAACTGATTACATCAAGGATATGAGAATTTTATACACCCACCTAGAAAAACGTGATAAGGAGATGGAAATCATGAAAATTAAACACTTTAATCACGTAACCACCGTAGTAGAAAAGTGTGCTTAGAATATGGAGGATATGAGGACCGACATGCAGAAGGAAATGGAAACCATGAAAGCTAATCATGACAGGGAAATCAATTCTACGCAAAACAAGTTATTATCCCTAGAGGAAAATATGACGATCATGGAATTCAATCATTCAAATCAAGTGACTGCCATGGAAGCAAGTTATCAGGAAGAAATAAGTGTGATTCCAAACAAGCTATCAAATATGGATAAAGAAATGACCATCATGAGATTCGATTATAATGATCAGTTAGTTGTCATATAAGTAAATCATGAGAAAGAGATAAACTCTATGCAACATTGCTTGATGACCATAAAAGTAGATAACGACAAAGTAATAAAAAATATGGAAGTTGGTTAGATATGTCTTCAGAATAAGTCATTGATCATGGAGGAAAAACATGCCTAGGAGGCCAATGTTATGAAGGTTGAACACTCTAACCAGATGGATGCCATAACAATACAAGTACAGAAAATTCAACATCAGTCAGAGGATGAAAGAAACAAGGAAATGTTAGATCATAGGCCTCCCTATCTGCTACAGCAAGCTCCATCTTATTATTGCCTCACCCTATCTGCTACAGCAAGCTCCATCTTATTATGAGGTCCTTTGTTCCATTGAAAAGTGGCTAATTGAAGGTGACCTGGATAAAATGGAAATTAATAATCAGATGCAGAATGAAGAGAGACATGTCATGCATATCTTACATACTTCATCTGAGAGTTTTGAAGCAGAATCTTCCACATCGTCAGCCACAAAGAAAAAGTGCAAGAGAAAGAGAGTGAGAAAGTGATTTGATGCATCAGATGGCCACGAGCAGCGTGATTTTCGGATAGGAAAAGGTCCTACCATATGCAGAATTGGACATGGCACATCCGAGAAACAGTCGAAAGATTTGCCTGAAAGCAGGCAAATGCTCAGTATACACTATATTGAACACATCTGATGCCATGGGGCATTTTTGTATTGTATTTCTAACCTTATGCCCTTTTAATTCAGTTTTTCATTTTGTAGTTAGATTTTTGTTTTTCATGTTAATAAATAAAGAGCTTATATCTTTCCTGTGCGTAATGTTATATGATGATTTTTGGATGGACGCTACTTATTTTTTGTTGTGTGTTACGTGGATGCAGAGTTTGGATTCTCACATTCCCCTAGTGCAGCAACGTGTCCCCAAGTAGAGCCAGATGTTGACCACTACGTGTGAATGAACCATAGCAGTACACCCCCTTTTTCGCAAAAGGGATAGCGCCTGATCAATGTGTTCCGACTGTCCAGCTGTCATCATCAGCCTAAGGATAATCTTATAATGTAAACACATTCTGCATGTGTATAATGTAAATAATCTTAGCAGATCCGTGTCATGTATGTAATCACCTAGGTAAACCTACTTTTCTAGTGACGTTCTATGTTTCGGGAGGTTTTTTGTCTCACCAGTCCATTCTCGGATTGTCGGCAGAGTTTTCCTTCAGCCTTACCCCAAAACCATAATGGATTTTGTCACTGGGATCTTAGGGGAGTCCTAGTGTTCTAGATCGAGTCTATGTAAAAGTGATTTGGGAATAATCCTAACTATTTGGTTAGGTTATTTTATTACAAATTGCTTGATCTGCTAGATTATATTTGTGTCGCAGAACTGGGTAGTCTGTGAGGGTCTTTTGCAAATGGGTTTTCCCCCTTGAGATGTAAAAAATGTAAAAATCATGATGTAAAGTGTCATGAGGGTTAGGAAAATAATTTATCCCCTCATAAGTCTTAGGTCCTAGGTAAAATTAAATTTTCAAAGGCAAAATTCGTGGGTTCTTTAAAAATAAATAAATAAATAAATTTTAAGAGGTCCAGGGACTAAGGTTAATTTATTATTTTGCTAAATTTTATGCCTTTGGTCCCTGGGGTTAAGTCAAAGTCAAAATTTTGAGGAAATTAATTCAAAAATTTAATTTTTGAATTAATTAAAATGCATTTAATTGAAAAATTCGAAATTTCCTCAACATTTAAAATTTCGACAGATGAGATTAAAAGAAATTTTGATCCTCATCAACGGTCGAGATCACTTTGACAAGGATTTCTTGAACTAGCCATTGGAGGATTTATCTTTAAATAGGAGGCCATTTGTCAATTAGTATCATCCGATCTCTGGATCGTGTACTAAGCGAAAAACTCTCCCTTGTAATTATTTATGAGCAATAAAGAAAGACTTTGGAGTTAAATTTCGCTGGTGTTACTCTTCATGGAAATGCTGTAAGATGCATTATTTTTGTGCGTAATTTCTTTTTTGCCATTAATAATAGCTTCTGAAGAGCGATTTGAGTACAAGTATTTTGCTTAGTTGTTGGGCTTTGAATGATAATTTAAGTTTTGAATATAATAGCAAGTATCTCTATTAAATCTGAATTTTATTATCGTTTTCTCGCTCTATGTTGACGACTGAATTGAGTTTTGCAAGAAAATCCTTTATTATTAGATCATCGGGCGTTCGGGGAAGTTCTCAGCTAAACCAGCCAACTCCCGATCCATGTTTTCTGAAGAGCCCAATTTAAATTTGATCTCGGACTTATCATATTTTTTTTTTATGGGTGATGCATGAAGGGTTTTGAGCTTAGTACCTCCTCTAAAATTCAAAAAATTTTAATTTTTCTGTGCTAAATCATTAGATCTAGTTGTTGAGAGCCTCAAATCATCAGATCTAGGAATAGAGTCGGACTCACACTCCCTAGATCTGATAGATCTGCCATTTATGTACATAGATCTGTAAAATTTTAGTTTTCTGACTTGGGTGTTTTTTGGGTCATTGTATATATCGTTTGGGTGTTTCTTGTTGTATTGCAGCTACAGATCTGAAGCTGAAGGTTGTGCAGAGTCCAAATCTAGGCCCTGGAGGGTAAGATCTGGATCTCTAGGGTTCAACAACATCAAATTTTGCAGGGAATATTATTCAGCCTTTTGCAGTCCAGGGTTTTAAATTTAAAATTTTTAATTTTCGGAAAATTTTTAAGGGGTTTCACTGACAAATCTGAAGTAGAAATGTGACATTTTAATCATGGTTTCTGGAAATTTTTTGGGTTCTTCGTCTACCATTTTCTGTTGGGTTTCTCTCTGTCTGCATTTTGAAGGTTTTTCAACAGAAAATTTTGGAAGTATTTTCATTGCCTAGGGTTTTCTTCCTTCTGCTGCATCTTCTCCTTTTCCCTGCATTTTTCTTCTTCTGCTCTCAGATCTGATCCCTTCTTACTGCTATCCAAACCCTCTCCATGCAGCTCAGTCCCACGCAAATCCACTCTATCTTCAAACTGCAATAACCCCCACGCAGTCTTCTCCCTTCTCCACGCTACATTTCGCCCTCCAAACCCTCGCTGGCCTTCATCTCTGCTAAACCCCACATCCACATCCCTGCATCCCTTCTCCATTTCATCAAGATCAGCTCCAGATCCGCGCATCCACATCCATTTCCGTCAGCCTGCAAACCTATCTTCGTAACTCTCATTTGACCTTCTTAGTCCGTGATTTCTCTTCCCCTCATTCTGCTACTCATTTACATCAGATCTGCTAGCCTGCGTTTTCCTTCCTCTTTGCCATCCAGACGCTGCTCCGAAACCCCTCCTCGCTGCTAGCCCGCGAGTTCATCATCCCTCTCCATCATTGCCTTACTCCTCCCTCCACGCAGCCATTTCCTTTGTCTAGCTCTCTTCACCATCGTATTCCTCTCCCTTTGCACTGCTCTACATCCTTCAATCTATAACGAATCTGCCCACAGATCCGTGGCTCCTCCAGCCTTCTCTGCTAGCGTCCATGCTCCTCACACGAACCTGCAGTTGCAAAACCATAAGAACATTCGATTTCCATTTTCATTGTATATATGCGTTAGTTCTTTTTTGTATATCCGGGTTAGGGTTAGCGCATAATTTTTTTTTTTTTTGGTTTCATATATTCTGATAGCATTTCTTTTAATTTTTTAATCAGGTTCAATTTTGATTTTTGGCATTTTTTTTTATTTGATTTCATTCCATTTAGTTTCACCTTTTTATGGTTTTGATATATATATATATATATATATATATAGAGAGAGAGAGAGAGAGAGAGAGAGAGAGAGAGAGAGAGTTTCAAATCTTCTAAAAAATTAACCTTTTTGAAATTTGATTTTTTGATTCTTATTTTTGATTTAAAATTCTAAAATCTTAAAAAAATCTAAAATATTTAAAAAATATTAAAATCTTAAAAAATCTAAAACATTTAAAAAAAAATAAAAAAAGGTTTTTCTTTTTCTTTGTGACTTTTGATTTAAGTTTTTAATATTTTTGTTTTTTTTGTTTTATTTTATTTTCTAAAAATCCTAAATTTTTTTAAAAAAATCTAAAAATTTTAAAATTTTGGTGTCGAATTTAAGAACGAAATAAATTAAAGGATTTGCGCTTAGACATCAAAATTTTTAATGTGGCTCATGGCCCATTAAAAATTTCGATATTTTAACCCTTTGATGTGTTCTCCTTATTTTTCACATTAAATTATTGCCTAAGGAATAATTAAAAAAATTTAACCTAAAGTTCCTTAGTGTCATTTGGTCATAAAATGCATTTTTTATGATGGTCAAAGTGTGATAAATGTTTTAAGTTATATTGACTGTTGGAGAAAACTAGTTGAATCTAGATCTTGGTCATCAACTATAATCGTCTTAAATCTGGAATATCTTGCATGATGCAGTGTTGGGCGTTTTTGTGGATTATTTATGATTGTCACTTTTCGTCACATATTGAAAATCGTTCTAGATAGCTTGTTTTATTGATGGATAATTCAAATATCGAAGGCACTGGTCTATACTTGTTTCTATCTTGTGGTCGTGTCTTGTTTACATTGGTGTTCAATCTATCAATCTAATTTAATCGTTTAGATTCATCAAGTTGTCCATCATTAAAATCTCCTAGAGCTCGTGATCCACAGGCTTTCTCATCCATTTACCTTAGGGACTACCCCCCTTGACTTGCCTAGGAGAGAGTCTAAACAGAGTGAGTAAGGATTAAGAGTGACAACCCTTACTCTAAGCGTTGTCGTGCTGCCTAAGCACTTTGCGCGACAACACTGGTCTCCCTCGGCGTGTTCTCTAAGTGACCCTCAAGCCTCCCCTTATACTTTTCTCGTTGACAAATCAACGACCTAGATTAAGTCCCTAATCAATGGTTAAGATTAGATCTGGCTTGATCCATGACTATTGGACCATTCTAACATAGTTCTATATTAATACACATTAATATTTTATTTTCCCTAAGTTTAGACTTAGGGACTTCATTAAAAATATTAATTATTTTAATATCTCCCAAACTGTTTAGAATCTGCCCAAACCCTTTCTGGGTATTGGAGATCTCATGTGCCTTAGCCTCTCCACCAATTTTCGTGGCTAGAGCACATCCGATGCTACCCCAAATCAACAGGTTAGGGGTTAAGAGGTGTAGAAGTTAGAGGTTAAGGGTTAACGGTCCAGGTTTAAGAGGATAAGGGCTTAGGGCTTAGGGGGTTCAAGGATTCTAAGTTAGCCTTAGGGTTTAAGGGGTTAATGAGCTATGAGTTATGAGTGTAGGGGCTAAGGAATTATGACTTTGGGGTTAAGGGGATAGGGAATTTTGTCGTTTTGGGTTAAGGGCTTATGGGTTGTTATAATGGGGCCCCTAATCCCCTTATCACAACTATTTGGGTTCCCTTATCAATTGCTCTTGTTGCCTTCCCTCTAGCCCCCTAGCCCCCATGCCATGAGATCCTAAGGCCCCTTCTCATTCTCTAATGCTAGGATTATAGACCTCAGTAAACCATGTGTGAACCTCTCACTTATACCCATCCATGCTACCCTTATGTCCCCTCACCCCATTCGATATACTAAAAGATCCCCCTCCCCCAAAATTCATGAGAATTGAACATTTGGAGGCCGTAATGTAACTACCACCTCTAAAAGTTTAATTCTAGTGACTTTTGGTTTGGGGGGGTGGGCGGAGGGTGTCCAAAATTGCCTCCAAAAGTTACATTGTTGTGACTTTTAAGGGTTGTTCAAGGGATTCTAAGCTAAGGGTTTGGGGTTAAGGGGTTAGTGGCTTAGGGTTTAAGGGATCAAGGGGTTAATGGGTTGTGAGTTATGAGTGTAGGGGTTAAGGGATTATTGTTTGAGGGGTAAGGGGATAAGGAATTTAGTGGTTATGGGTTGTGATAATGGGGCCCTTGATCCCCTTATCACAACTATTGGGGGTTCCCCTATCAATTTCTCTCGTTGCCTTCCCTCTAGGCCCCTTAGCCCCTATGCCATGAGGTCCTAAGGCCCCTTCTCATTCTTTAATGCTAGGATTATAGATCTTAGTAAACCATGCTTGAACCTCTCACTTCTACCCATACATGCTACCCTTATGTCCCTTTCCCCATTCAATACACCAAAAGGTCCCCTCCCCCAAAATTCATGAGAATTGAACATTTGGAGGTGGTCATTTAACAACCACCTCTGAAATTTTAATTCTAATGACTTTTTTTTTGGGGGGGGGGGGGGGGGGGGGGGGGGGGGGGTTGTCCAAAATTGCCCCCAAAAGTTACATTGTCATGACTTTTAAGGGGGGATGTCAAAAAACCCCCCTTAAAAGTCACAAGAATTGAACTTTTGGAGGCGTTTTTGGACACCCCCCCAAAAAAGTCATGAGAATTGAACTTTTAGAGACAGTTGTTAAGTGACCGCCTCCAAATGTTCAATTCTCATGACTTTTTTTCTAGGGGGGTTCAAAAATTGCCTCCAAAAGTTAAATTCTCATGACTTTCTGGGCGGGTTTTCAAAAAATTGCCATGAAAAATATATTTAGGGGCATTAATTTAAAAACCCCCTCCAAAAGTCATGAGAAAAAACTTTTAGAGGTGGTTGTTAGAAAACCCCCTGAAATATTTCAAATTTTCATGACTTTCGGGGGTGTGGAGGGGAGGGGAGGGGGGAGGGTTTAAATTACCGCCCTGAAAGCCCTAAAAACACTTTTAGAGGCGATTTTGGCAAGACCACTGCAAGCCAAACCACCACTAAAGACCTTTTTTGTAGTAGTGTAGGTGCCAATTGTTGGTTTGGGGTAGCATCAGATGTGCTCTAAGCCTCAAATTTTGCAGGGAGGCTTGGGTGCATGCATTCCAAAGAACCTAAAAAGTGTTTTGGGAAATTCAACCCATAAGTGATTTTATTAAAATAATTAATATTTTTAATGGGGTTCCTAAGTCTAAACTTAGGAAAATTAAAATATTAATGGGTATAATCTAATCAGGGGTGAAACTTCTAGAAAAAAACCATGGATCAAGTCAAAACGATATGAGCCTTTGATTATGTTTTAATCTAAGTCGTTGGTTGTCCAACAGGAAGATATAAGAAGGGGTTTGAGGGTCATTTGGAACACACACAGAGATTGAGAAAATTGATTGTCTGAAGTGAGAAGTTCTCAGGAGGAAAATCGATTGAGGAGATCCTACAGCAGAGGGGCAGTGAGAATCCGGGAGAAGGAATTTGCAGAGAGTACTAGGCAGAGAGAGAATAGAAAGATGTCTAGAGGAAGTCTGACACTGGCCTACGCAGTGCTGGTGCAGAGGCAGTGCATTCAGTGAGGGGTAGTCGAGTTTCCGCTGAGGGAAGTCAAAGTTCAGTTTCTGCAAGCCAAGGTGTGAGTCTGGGAGGAAGGAAAGTCGATTTCTCAACCAGTAGAGGATCGAGAGCAGAGAGACAGTGTAATACCCAGGAGGGGCTGCCCAGGGTGATGCAGTTCTGCGCAGAAGCCACGCAGAGGGTGACACTGAGCCTCTAGAGTTGAAGGATCAGTCACTGATTCTCCAGTGACAAGGTGAGATCATTTCACCAGTGTTTTGTTCAGTATTTTCGCTGTAAAGGATTGCTAGTTGAGCATCCTAGAATTGTACTCAAAATTTCTTCTGCATATAATAAACCCTTAGAGCTACTGCACTAGTTTTCCCGCATTGGGTTTTCCTGGGAACTATTTGTCCAAAAATCACTATCTCCTATGTGTGTATTTTTCCTTCTTGCTCAGTATTTTGTTTCCGCATATATGTAAATAAAGTGAAGGCTGCAGATGTATTTACTTAGAAATTTACTGTAGAAAACAGTAAATAACTTGTATGATTTAATCAAGAGTAGTAACATCAATTTGTTGCAGTAGGGATTCCATCGTAGGAATTTTCACATGGTATCAGAGCTAGTGCAGGTGAGACAAGAAGAGCAGAACCAGAAACCCAGCACTGAGCAAAAGGGGAAATCGAAAAGCTGCAGGAGGCAGCAAGTGGAAACCCCAGAGGGTTTGCGCAATTCTAGCCGGAGGATCGAAAATTCGAGGTAGTCTCTCTCTCCGAGTGAGTTCATGGAGAGAAAGAGCTTCCAATTCGAATTTTGTCGTGGAAGAGGGAGCAATGCTGAGCATCAACGTGAGGAACAGTTGATGGACACAGATTTTGCAGTAGGCAGCTTTGCTGGGCTGAAAAGATGTCAGAATAAAGAAGCAGCAAAGCATAGTGAGGGAATACTTTCTCAGTGACTTCTTGCTGACGAAATCAACATTTCTCAATTGTTGAGCAACAGACGAGTAGTAGCTTAACACCGCCATCAGGGAGTGCATAAGTCAGCCTAGGAGCTAAGGAGATGTAGTATGCCTTGGCCACATTGTATTAGGGAACTTCTGAACAACGGAAGATGTACTTAGAGCAAAAGTTGAGAACTGCTTAGATGCATAATGTGGAGCGAGTGGATCCGTTCCTTACGAAAATGAAGGAGACCTGTGATGAGCTGTCAGCTGTAGGACATACACCTCAAGACTCGGAGTTAGTGACATTGGCTCTAAATTCCTTCTCAAATGATTGGAAAATCTTTGTCCAGAGTATCCTAGGCAAAGCAACATTGCCAAACTGGGATGAGATGTGGGTAGCTCTGAAACAAGAAGCGCTGAGGAGAGACCTACTCAAGGTAAAACTTGACGGGAGCAGTAGCAGCAGTGGGTCAAAGCCCAAAGTAGAGGAGGAGGATAACACAACCGTTGCATCGAAGGGACAACAGGGGCAACAAAGACGAAAGAAGGACGTCTCCAAGGTGAAGTGCTTCAGATGTGGCGAGATGGGCCACTATGCATCTTAGTGTCCTTTGAACAAAAAGGACAAGGATGAGAAGGATGATCCCAAGGTTTCAGCCGCAAAGATTGTTGAGCAGGAGTTCGTCATGACAATCGAGATACCTCCAGGAGGGAGGTGGGTTGATATAAAACGGTAGTTCAATGGAGCTACAGATGGGCAGGATACTTGAGGAGACCACCTCTTGGATCATCACCTTGCTACGAGAGCCTATAATTAGGAATAGCGGGATGGTGGAGTTTCAGTTGGTGCCATGGAGTGTTGATTTGACAAATGCAGTGGCTAGGAGAGCCAGAGAATGAGTAGCGCAGAGCAGAGAGGCAACAATGCGAGGATGAACAATGCAGAGCCTCAGCAACGTAGTGGCTTCAGAGGAAGCATAGGACTAGCAACAGACAGGATGTCAACACCAAGGAGTATCCACTGGATACTTGTCCAGTTTTAGGTGTTTTCAGTTGCTTCTCTCAAAAATTGAGTTGCAATACAGATGCAGTGTTAGCAGTGGCAGTGCTAGCAGCATAGCAGATGTAAAGTTTGAGAGGGAGCTGCAGTATAAATGTAGCATTGGCAGGGGCAGTGTCAAAGGCAGCAATATAGTAGCAACAACAACGCACTAGTTGGTGGACAACATGTCAGACATCAATAGTGTAGAGGACGATGCTTCAGAGTCAGAGCAGTATGTAGTAGCAGTGTATTGCTAGAGCACATTCCTTGCTAAGAGGGAGTGTTGATTTGGGGTAGCATCAAATGTACTCTAAGCCTCAAATTTTGCAAGGAAGCTTGGGCACATGCATTCTAAAGAACCTAGAAATTGTTTTGGGAAAGTCCACCCATAAGTGATTTTATTAAAATAATTAATATTTTTAATGGGGTTCCTAAGTCTAAACTTAGGAAAATTAAAATATTAATGGGTATTAATCTAATCAGAGGTGAAACTTCTAGAAAAATCCATGGATCAAGTCAAAATGATGTGAGCCTTTGATTATGTTTTAATCTAGGTCGTTGGTTGTCCAATAGGAAAATATAAGAAGGGGCTTGAGGGTCATTTGGAACATACACACAGAGATAGAGAAAATCAATTTTTTGAAGTGAGAAGTTCTCAGGAGGAAAATCGATTAAGGAGATCCTACAGTAGAGGGGTAGTGAGAATCCGGGAAAATGAATTTCCGAACAATACCAGGCAGAGAGAGAACAAAAAGACGTCCAGAGGAACGCTGACGATGGCCTACACAGTGCTGACGGAGAGGCAGTGCAGTCAGTGAGGGGAAGTCAAGTTTTTGTTGAGGGAAGTCGAAGTTCAATTACCAGAAGCCAAGGTGTGAGTCTGGGAGGCAGGAAAGTCGATTTCTCAGCTAGTAGAGGATCTAGAGCAGAGAGGCAGCGTAATACCCAGGAGGGGTGATGCAAAAGTTGCCCAGGGTGATGCAGTTTTGCGCAGAAATCACGCGGAGGGTGACGTAGAGCCTCCAGAGTTGAAGGATCAGTCATTGATTCTCCAGTGATAGGGTGAGATCTTTTCACCAGTCTTTTGTTTAGTATTCTCTCTGTAAAGGATTTCTAGTTAAGCATCCTAGAATTGTACTCAGAATTTCTCATGCATAATAATAAACCCTCAGAGCTGCTGCATTGGTTTTCCCGCATTGGGTTTTTCCGGGGACTATTTGTCCTAAAATAATTGTCCTATGTGTATATTTTTTCTTTCTTGCTCAATATTTTGTTTCCACATATATGTAAATTAATTGAAGGTTGCAGATGTATTTACTTCGAAATTTACCGTAGAAGACAATAAATAACTTGTATGATTTAATCAAGTAGGAGAAGTAACATCAGTTTGCTACAGTAGAGATTCCAACTTATGAATTTTCACACCAATACGTGCCCAGTGCCAAGTGTTAGTGCATCCTAGGTGCCAAATCTTCCTATGTTACTTCTCTCATACTTTCCAATAATTGATCTCAAATAACTTTAATCTCAAACCATGCCAACACACGCCAAAGCATACAAAGGCATCTCAACGCATGTCAGACATGCTAAGACTTTCCAAGTGCTAACATGTGCCAAGTGCCAATGTGTGTCAGGGAGTGTTATGCATGCTATGGAGTGGCAAGGCATGTCAAAGAGTGCTAAGGTGTGCTAGAGAGTGCCAATGCATACCAAGGAGTGTTAGGGAGTACTAGGGCAACAAAAGGGAGCACTAGGTCAAAATGCATGGAAATTAATGAATATGAGGGTGTGTCAGGGAGTGTCAACAAGTGCTAGGTGTGCCAAGGAGGGAGTGACAAGGTATGCTAGGTAGTGGTAAGGCATGCTAGGGAAAACTAGGGCATGTCAAGAAGTGCCAAAGTGTGCTAGGGAGTTCCAGGGTGTGCTAACATGTGCCAAATAGTGCTAAGGCATGCCAAGACATGCTAGGTGCTAAGGCATGCCAGGATGTGCAGGGTGCCAGGGTGTGCCAACATGTGTCAAGGAGTGTCAAGGCAACAAAAGGGAGAACCAAGCTAAAATGCAAGGAAATGAACACATAAGAGGGTTAATAAGTTAGGAATTTACCTTTTTCAAAAGGGGCATGCTAGGCACACTAACAATAGGTTCCAATACATGCCAAGTGCCAATATGTGCCAAGTGCTAATGTATGTCAATGCATCCCAAGGTGTTTCAGGGCATGTTAGGGACTACAGGGCATGCCAACACATGCTAGGGGAGTGCTATGTTGTGCTAGGGCATGCCAACATGTGCTTGGGTGTCCTAGTCATGGAAAGATGTTCTAGGTACAAATATGTTCCAAGACATGCGAAGTGCCAAGGAATGTTAGTGTGTGCCAAAGCATGTCAAGGTGTGTTAGGAGTGTTGAGGAGTGTTAGGTCTCTCTCATTAATAGAATTGACTAAACTTGATTATGTATTAAATAATATGGTTCCTACACACACTAGTGGAACTTCATCTAAAGGGAATTTGCTAGATAATAAACCTAACAGAGATGAATCATGTGTTGACTCATAGGAAAACTATATTCTCATTACTTGAGGGAAATGATACACACTAATTACTTCTTAACAAATTGATTGACTCTAACCACTATGACCTTAGACACAATGAAAAAGACTCCATAACAATGGTCTTAAATCGTTATCTTTTGACAAAAAATATAGCAAGAGTCACATAGCGTCATCAAAAACTCATTGGAATGATCAATAATGACAAACATTTTTTTACTGTCACCAACGAGGGCCAATAAAAGATCGTCACTAGAAGTGTCACCAAAGAGAAAATTAATGATGGGCCTTTAACAACCCTCGCCAAAAATGTCATTGAAAATGGCTTTGGTGACAAACCTTAACTGTCACTATATGGACTTACAACAATGCCTTGTTAAAGATCGTGACCATATGCAACATTGGTGACGAACCTTAAAGGTCCATCATAGGAATGACTTTCACCAATGACCTTTTTTGTTGTAGTGAAGCTACGGAAGGAAGTTGTGCAAGCTTGTGGAACGAAGTATTACTGAGGGTGGTACACTATGGGGTATTTGTGTATTAAGGTTGTGTAAAGAGTTATGGCAAAGAACTGTTCGAAGTTACTCCAAACCAAACCGAATTCCATTATAAACCAAATTTTTGTGTATTGAAGATTTATTGTCAAAGAGCAGTTGCGAAATTGTTTTGGGAGTCCCCCCTCTCATTTACAGAAGTGTTATTTATGTACATGATTCGTGTTGTTTATGATTCAATGTGATTATTGCTGAACTTAAGTTAATTGAAGTAAACTGTAATTGAAGTTAAGTTTTGAAGTGGCTATTGTAGTGAGATTTGATTGAACACCAATTTCGCAAGTATAAGATATCTGTCTCGGTATAGGGTACATGGGCTAGAGGCATGGTATGAGCATTAGTAAACTCAAGTTGGTTTCACCATTGAGGAGAAAGTGTGCTAGTGCCAAACACCTCAGGGGACTCAGGAAGCTCATAGCTCAGAGGTGCGCCCTCATGGCATGACACCCAGATTTTGAGGCTAGACATTGGCTTACCTGAGGGAAGTTATTTCTAGGAGGGAAACCTCACCATGTTTTGAGGCTTATACCATGCCTTTGGGAGGGATATTGAGCCTCTTGATCTTAAATATTTCATCCTTTGGGAGACTACCCTCTATCTTCGATGGTTTTGTTTACATTTGACATACCTTGCTTATTGTCTTAGTCTCCTTTACTTTGTGGATGTCAAGTGACTTTCTTGTAAAATTTCTAGGCTAAGGAGTTGGTGTTGCGCTTGCCTCTACTTGAGCCAACCCAAAAATATTATCAGTGGAGGTATATAGTTTGCTTAGACAATGAGATTACCATGTTTGAATTTTTAGCATGCAATAGTAGTCTCCCACTTGTGAATCATTCATGCCAATGGCGAGAATTAGTCTTTGTCATTTTTTTCTTTTTGCCTCTTTCTCTATATTTTCTCATTTTGTCAACTCTATTTTTGGTCACCTCACTAGTGATTGATTCCCTCTAAGTTGTTGTCATGTGTAGGGCCCAACTTGAGATGCCACTTTCTAGATGGTTCTAGTCAACATGCTCCTTCCTCCTTGTTACTTCCTTGGAGTGTTGGTTATGGTTGTTTCATCCTGTAGACTGCAGCGATGGGATTGGATTGCTTAATCATTTATCCAACACATCCTTCCTCTTATATTTTTCTCCTTGACTTAGCTAGTAACACCCTAGTGTCGTAACCAATTTTCTCTCAATCTATATCGACCTTTTTCTATTGTTTTCATTCTTCTTTTCTCATTCTTTCAACATTTGCATATTCATGTTGGATATTTTTGTCTTCATTAGTATGTCACTAGCTCATCATGACTCACCTTTGCTTGTTTTGTGCTAGCATTGTCTCATGTAGCCTTTGCTTTTTCCTCTAGAAAGTCACTTTTAAGTTTTTCTCATGCTAGAGCTACCATGGTGATCATATTTCCAAATCTTGCCTTCATTGGTGCTTCACCAATATTCTTATCTCTTGCACACTAGGTAGCTACACGTGGCCATAGCTATCTCGTAGTTTCGTAGCTATTTCATGAACTTTTCCACTATAGATGCCCTTTGTTTCAATCTATTTTGCAACTGACGAGGTCGCTTGGATGATTACGAGGATATATTCTTACCTTGGAACCCCTATCTTGAACTTATGAACAATTTTGGAGGAGTTGTCCACCTATTTAGCCCCTTTTCACTCCACACATGTGGACGTTTGAACAGTAATTTCATAGCTATTTCATGAACTTTGCCACTATAGATACCCTTTATTTCCATCTATTTTGCAACTAACGAGGTCACTTGGATGATTATGAGGATATATCTTACCTTGGAAAACCCCTCTCTTAGACTTATGAACACTTTTGGATGAGTTGTCCACCTATTTAGCCCCTTTTCTCTTCACACGTGGACGTCTGAACTTCTAGGGCCATACATTGGCTTGGTTGAGGGAATTTATTTCTACGAGAACAATCTTACCATGTTTTGGGGCTTATACCTAGCCTTTGGCACTTCACTAGTCTTCGTATCTCTTGCACCATAGTTAGCTACATGTGGGCATAACTAGCTCTTAGCTTCATAGCTATTTCATCAACTTTTCCACTTTATATGCCCTTTATTTTTTAATTTGGAAATTTTTGCCTTTTATTTTTTATGGTGCTAAAGCAGTGTCAATACATCCCTTGTTTTCTCGTCTCGTCTTGATTTTGTTCACCTCGTATCCTTGCTAGGGAGTTAGTGTCCCCTTCTACCCACCTAAAGGTAAAATTCTAACAAGACCAATGTAAGATTATAAACTATTTTGGCAGTGATGTTACCATTCTTACATCTTTCACATCCTTCAACAAGCCGCAACAGGAAGACACATCTTTTGTTGAAAATTTGTATAATATTTATGACTATACTTCTTTGGTTTTTATGCATTTCACTTATGCTTGTTTCTTAACACCATTCCTATCTATTTTGTTAAGCATGTACCCACCTCTTATGGATTTGACACGTTTTGGCCATGGAATCTTTGGACTGACTCTATGATTGTTCATGTGGTGTCACATTTCATAAGTGAAAGTACACATATCCCAAGTTGTTGGTCACATTATTCAAGGCACATTTGGGCAACTTTTGCATGCATAGGCATCCTCATTACATGCTAGGTGCTCAACTAGTGTCAATACCTCCCTTTTTTTTCGTATTGATTTTGTTCACCTTCTGTCCTTGCTAAGTAGCCGATGTTACCTTCTCTCCTAGAGGTAAAACTATAACATAGTCATTGCAGGATTGTATCTTATTTTGGTATTGAGATTACCATGTTCACATCTTTCACATCCTTCAGCAAGCTCACATCAAGACATCTTTTTTGTTCAGTGAATTATAATTATCGTAATTATAACTATTCTTCCTTCGCTTTTCGCATTTCATTTATGCTTCTCGCTTTGCACTACTCTTATCTAACTTGTTTAACATAGAACCCCCTTTTATATATTCAACACATTTTGTCTTGGAAATTTTGCAGATGATTCAATGATATTGTTCACGTGACATCACATTTCATGGGGCAATTTCATAGTTGACATGATAGTACACATATCTCAAGGCGTTGGTCACATCATTCAAGACCCATTTGGGCAGGTTTTGCATGTATGCACATCCTCTTTTCATTCCACATTGAATATCCTTGAATGCCCTGCTATTTCATCATCTTTCTAGCTATTTCGAATTGGAATAGAGCTCCAATCCCTTTGGAGGATTGGGGAACATGTGGCTTGATTATTTTTGACCTAGAGAAGGTCATTTCATCATTTGTGGAGGTCTTTTGCATGATTTTGAGGGTATATTCTTATGTTCAAAACCTCTCGGACTCATGAGTTGTTTTGGAGGAGCTTTCAACCTATTTGGCCCTTTTGATTTGAGGATAGACATTGGTTTTCTTGGGGTATGTTATTTTTTAGGAGGGAAACCTCACCATGTTTTGCGGCTTATGTCATGAATAGGGACATTGAGTCTCTTGATTCTAAACAACTTCATATATTGGTGAATGTCCAGCTATTTTCCATGGTTTTTTGTACATTCAACGTACCTTGCATATGGTATTAGTCTCCTTTACCTTGTGGATGACAAGTCACTTTCATGTAATTTTTCTAGGCTAGATCTAGATGGATGCTTTAGGATAAATATGAGTTTTTGTAGGTTGCATTTGAGTTTCCCGCCATAGAAACCCTAGACTTCTTGGTGGTTTGGAGGGGTTTTGACTTGGAACATTTCACGGGAGGCTTTGAACACCCACTATATGCCATCATGACATGCCCATTTTAACATAGGGCTTGTCAAGCCTATGTTATATTGTGGTGAAGCAATGTCAAAACAATTCAAAACAGCTTGTGACAGGGCAAATGATAGTTAGTCTTGCCTTATTTTCTTTCAATTTTTTTTGGGTGAAATGATAGTATAACTTCCATCTACATGGGGCTTGTACAAACCTATGTTATTACCTGGTGAAGGTGAATTATTGTTAGGACAACTCAAAACAATTTGTGATAGTGGGAATATCAGTTATTGTTATCCTATTCCCTTTTAGTTTTATGGGGAATTCTAGTTAGCAGCCTCCATTTTGTTTCCTCCTAGTTTCTCATTTGTTTCCCTTCTTATTTAGATGTAGAGTTGGTGAATGGTATAGGTACCCAAGTTGTTTGATTAACTTCATGTTGTTTTTGATAGGTCTCTATTTAAAACAAAAAATTAGGAGGCCCCCTTTTTTAGATATTGCTACCTTGCCCATGCTGTTACAAATTTGTTCAAAGGCTATTTCAACTATATTTAATATAATCAATAGCTACATTTAGCAAATCCCACCTAGGAGCAACATGCTTGTCAAGAAATTTATAGCTATAGAACTTTGAAGTTCATAAGTTCCATGCATTCTTGGAGATGGTATGAGATTGAGATTTGTGTAAGTGGTTCCATTTTATTCTTAATTATACCAAACCAATAGTTGGTTGTGGTTCGAGACCAATTGTTACACTAGAATCAATATTGAACCTAGGGGAAATATGTGATGAATTTTCTCTTGTGATAGCTTCTTGTACATGTTGTGTCTTGGACTGTGGATAATCTAAGACTATTAATTAAGGTATTCCTTCTACTCAAACATATCTTTGAAGAAATCATTAACATATTTAGTGAGGATCTAAATATTCAACAAACAATTGTACACTTGTAATTTTTGTATTACAATTCTCATCTACTCGAATTTCTATTTACCATCGATAATGCCAATAAGACATACATTCTCAACTAAAAAAATTGTAATTTTCAGTAGATGCATCTAACCTTGTAGCTTTCTACAACTTGAACTTGGTGATTTATGAGCACCATCTATCTTTGATAGGTACACTTGTAATTTTTGTATTACAATTCTCATCTACTTGAATTTCTATTTACCATCAATAATGTCAATATGACATACATTCTCGACTAAAAAAATTGTAATTTTCAGTAGATGCATCTAACCTTGTAGCTTTCCACAACTTGAACTTGGTCATTTATGAGCACCATCTATCTTTGATAGGTGTGTCTTGGACCGATGGATAGTCCAAGGCTACTCCTTCCACTCAAACATAGCTTAGAACAAAGTCATTAACCTATTTAGTGAGAGGATCTAAATCTTTTTGGCACATTTTTTGACACCTTGCTGCAAAATCGTGAATGCAATGGAATAGAATCATTGATCAAGAACAAGTAATTCAATCAATTGGTTGATGTGCACAATTAGAGAAGATGCTACTGTTGATTTGGGGTAGCATAGGATGTGCTCTAGCCACGAAACTTGGTGGAGAGGCTAAAGAACATGAGATCTCCAATATCCAGAAAAGGGCTTGGGCAGATTCTAAACAATTTAGGAGATATTAAAATAATTAATATTTTTAATGGAGTTCCTAAGTCTAAACTTAGGGAAAATAAAATATTAATGTGTATTAATATAAAACTGTGTTAGAATGGTCCAAAAGTCATGGATCAAGCCAGATCTAATCGTAGCTGTTGATTAAGGACTTAATCTCGGTCGTTGATTTGTCAACGAGAAAAGTATAAGAGGAGGCTTGAGGGTCACTTGGAGAATATACTGAGGGAGACCAGTCAGTTCAGTTTCTGGAGCAGGGTTAGCTGAGAAATCGAACCAGTGGTCTGGTGAGTAGTGAGGAGGTAGCAAGTACGGAACAAAGAGACAGGAGATCAGCGCAGAAGCAGAGAGAGGCTGACGCAGAGCCAGAAGGAGCCACGCAAAGGTAGCAGAGACTGCGCAGAGCCAGAAGGAGCCACGCAAAGGCAGCAGAGACTGCGCAGAGCCAGAAGGGCCTGCGTCATCCACACAAAGGCTGCAGGAGTGACGCAGAGAGCTAGAGAGGTTGTGCAGAGCCTCAGTAGGCTAACGCAGAGTGTTTCAGGCCACGCAGAGGTCAGCAGGGCTAACGCTGGGTTCAGAAGAAGTGCTGAAGAATTTGTCTATCTGTGGGTAAGCCAGTTTGGCACCTTGTTGTACTAGAAAATTGTTGAATAATAAAATCCTCCCTTGTTGCACCGGTTTTCCCACATTGAGCTTTTCCGGGGACATTAGTCCAAAATATCTGTGTCAATGTGTTGATTCTTGTGCATATGTTTGTCTCTGTATTACGGTGTGATATCTGTAACAGTATTTATTTTAATATTTATTGAAGTGATTTCATGAATAAATTATGGTGGAATAAGTAGGAAAAGTAAATCAGTTACCGTGGTGATAGAATTTTCACATGGTATCAAAGCAAGTAATCAGAGACAGAAAGGGAAAATTAGTTATGGGTCGAGACCACAATGCAGAGGCATCCACCTCAAGAGACTCGCGCAGATTTTCAGAAGATTGCACAAGAGAAAGAGATTTCGATTTCTCTATGTTGGCTTCCAGGCTGGAAGAAGAAGTGGCATGCATGACTAGTGTTGCATCATCAGAAGTATGGTATATAGACAGTGGAGCCTCGTGGCATATGATGGGAATCAGGGAGTGTTTCTCAGAATATCGAGAAGAGAAGATGAACTTTCAGATTACCATGGGGAACAAGGCAAAGTGTACTCCAGTAGGGAAGGGTACCATAGTTTTTCAGACAGAATCGAGAGAGTGGTTCCGTGCCACAAATTCGTTGCATGTACTAGGATTGGGGATGAACTTACTTTCCGTGTCACAACTACAAGGCAAGGGCTATGACATCTACTTCATCAAGGAAAAGGTATACGTAAAACACCCGAGCTAGAAAAAGAAAGTGCAAATCGGGATCAAAAGTAATCGGTTGTATAGATTACAACTAGAATCACCAATGGCACTAATAAGCAGTCATAGGGATAAGGACTTGAACAAACTATGGCACAAACTGATGGGTCACTTGCACCATGGAGCTCTGAGAATTCTCAGGAGCACTGTAACAGGGGTTCCGAATCTGAATACGGAACGAGATGATGTATGCAGGGGATGCGCTCTAGGAAAGTATGCCAAGGCGGCATTTCCTAGGAGCAAACACAGGGCCAAGAGTGTACTAGGATTGATAGACTCAGATATATGCGGACCTATGTCCGTCAAATCTCTCAATGGTGCCGATTATTTCCTTACCTTCATTGATGATCACTCGAGGAAAACTTGGATTTATTTTCTGAAAACCAAGGATGAGGTTTTTTGTCGATTCAAGGAGTTCAAGGCTCTAGTGGAGAATCTGACTGGGAATAAAATAAAAGTTTTGCGCTCAGATAATGGTGGAGAGTATGTCGATAAGGACTTCACTGATTATTGCGCTAAGGAGGGCATCAGAAGAGAGTGGAAAACTCCCTACAATCTGGAGCAGAATGGTGTAGCAGAAAGAAAGAACAAAACTATTGTAGAAGCAGCTAGGGCCATGCTATACGATCAGGATATGCCAAAATTCTTGTGGGCGGAAGCATGCAACACAGCTGTCTATGTTCAGAACAGTACTCCTCATCGGGCATTGGGCAAGATTACTCCAAAGAAAGTCTTCACTAGGAAGACGCCTGAAGTCGGTCATTTTAGGGTATTTGGGAGTTTGGCATATTGTCGCATACCCGAAGAAAAGAGGAAGAAGCTGGATCAGACTGCAGAAAAGGGATATCTAGTGGGATATAGCGAGAACGCTAAGGCATACAGAATCTATCTTCTAGGGAGCCGGAAGGTAGTAGTACGACAAGTTGTAAAGTTCATGGAGGATAGAGCTTTCAGAAGATCTCACGAAATGCCTTCCGAGGAGCAGTGAAAGAGGATCCATTGGTCATGCCTCTTCAACCAACAGAAGTGAAGAATTCTTCCTCAGGTCAGGAAAATTCTCAGGATGAGGAGGAGTGAACAGAAGCACCTGCTGGCAGAGGAAGAACTAGCAGGGAACTACGTCAGATTTTGCATGATGGAGAGAACTTCATCGGTGAGCCAAAGAACAGTAAGAGGGAGCAAAAACATCCAGACAGATATCAGGGGTTAGTAGCTCAGGATGGAGAGCCTGCCAGCTTCAAGGAGGTAGCTCAGCATCAGGTCTGGCTAGATGCGATGGTAGAGGAGTATAACTCCATAATGGTGAACGATGTCTGGGAGGTGGTGTCAAGACCTCAAGATAGATCTATGGTAGGTTTGAGATGGATCTACAAGATCAAATATGTTGCGGACTACAATGTTGAAAAATACAAGGCCAGGTTTGTGGCTAAGGGGTATGCTCAAAAGGAAGGGATTGACTATGAGGAAACCTTCGCCCCGGTAGCCAGGTATACATCTATTAGGACCGTGATATCTCTTGCAGCACAGATGGGATGGGAGATCCATCAAATGGATGTCAAGACGCCATTTCTAAACGGGGTAATAGAAGAAGAGGTATACATTGAACAACCAGAGGGCTTTGAAACTCATGAGAATAAGTCTCATGTATGTAGACTGAAGAAAGCCTTGTATGGGCTGATGCAGGAACCGAGGGCATGGTATGGTTGAATAGATGGCTTCTTGCAGAAGATGGGATTTGTCAATAGTGACGCAGATCCGAATCTCTACTATTTGGGCATAGAGAACGAGCCACAAAGTTCGATATGAAGGATCTGGGACAAATGCACTACTTCCTAGGGTTGGAAGTTTGGCAGCAGAAAAGAGAAATCTTCCTTGGGCAAGGGAGGTATGCTACAGAAATCCTAAAAAGATTCGGGATGGGAGACTGTAGACCTATGGCTACGCCAATGGTCACCAACTGGAAGAATATTGATGCATCAGAAGACAAGGATGTCGATCCCACCCTTTACCGGCAACTCATAGGGTCCCTGATGTATCTGGTCAATACTAGGCCAAATATTTGCTATGCTGTCAACACCCTCAATCAGTTCATGGTGGAACCAAAGAGGACACTCTGGGTGGCAACCAAACATGTTCTCAGGTATTTACAGGGAACAGTTGATTATGGGCTCTTATACACCAAGGGGAAGGTGTTAAATTGGCAACTAGGGCCAAACTCTATGTGGGTCAGCTTATTTATGGCAGCTGATATTTTTATTGGATCCCTCTCGTCGAGAGGTGTAGTATTGATCCAAAGATCATCCGATTCCGATAAGTATTTATGGAGATATGAATTTATTTTGTTTATGTAATTATTATCAAGCCGACCAGCACTTATGTAGGCTCTAGAAGCCCAACCAACGTGTCTATTCAACCTCTACATTTTTAGTATAAATAAGAGAGGATTTGATGTCATTTAGAACACATTCTCCATGTGAACTCCTCCTCTCCACGTCTTGGGTTTTTGGAGAAGGAGAAGACACAAAAGAGAATACGTTGGATGCCCTAGTTGCAGTAGAAAGAGCAGCAGTCCATACGCTATAATGAAGGCCATACACACACTGTAATGGTGACCTTATCCACGCAACCATACGTTGAGATGCACGCAGCAATGAAATATATATACGCTGCTCATTGGAAGACCTAGCTGCAAAATGATGCTCTAATCCTACGCAGGTCAAGAAGACATCTATCTAAATGATGAATCTTCATATGCTGTTCAAGGAGACCAGATACGTTGGAAACCTTATACAGTATACGCTGTCCATGGAAATAAATAATATACGTAGTCATGATCTGTTCATGGTTACGCAGGTCATAATCCAACGCAGTCATGGATCCGCTGAGATGTATTCATCTACAAACTGAACCCTAACACGCTAATACGTTGTATATGCTGATATATTTATGGTATGTTGATGCTGTAAGCCCTAACACGCATATGAACGCAGTCAAGTAATGAAGGTTGTTCATATAAAGGCAGTGATGTATTTATGAACGCAGTCAAGGTAATGAAGGCAGTATACATGGAACGCAGTCACATGATGGAATGTTGTCAAGGCAGAAGGAACACGTCGTAATGTGAACGCAGTCACATTTATATATATGGAACATAGCCACTTTTATATATGGAACAGGAATGCAGTTATTTATAACTTGCATTCATATATGGAACATAGCAACATTTATGTATGGATCGCAGTCATATATGAAATCGAAATGCAGTCACATATGGTCTCATACGCTGTCCAGAGACTCCTTCCACAACAATAGATACATATACGCAAGCACGCAATCACTCAGGTATATAGTCAACGCAGCCCAGGCATATATATATATATATATATCTCAGGCAGTATATATATAAACACAGTAAATATATATATACACGCATAGCTTCATTCAAGCAATATATATATATATATATATATATATCTATATATATATATATATATATATATATATATATATATATATATATATATATATATATATATATATATATATATATACGCAGTAATGGAAACAGATTACTGTAGACGATAACATGATTCTGTAGTTTGAGACTGCATGGAGGATTTCAGAACTATAGCCTAGCTGCTTTGCTAGGCTGCAAGCCATAGCAAGCAGCTAAGGCTGATAACAGTATTATAGTGCTGCAGCATGATGATGCACAGGCAGCATGATGACTATGATTCATACTAGCAGGGGCAGCATATGCACAGGCAACATGATAACAATGATGCATGGGCAGCATGGAGCATGAAGATGCATGATGGTGCTACACGGTAAGGTGCAGTAGATGAACGAAATAGATAGGTGAAGTCGTCACCTAAGAGATTCAGTTGAAGCAGAATATCTTCAACTGATCTCATCATTATAGGAAATGATCTATGCTCGGATCCAGATAAGTCAAAGTGTTGACTTCTGTTGTAAATGTATTAATCTCTCTCTCTCTCCTCTGTTGAACTTTGAAGATAAAAGAAGATTTGATCAAAGGGTTTCACCTGGCTTGCGCCACATCTTGTGTCCTCTTGTCTTGGCTTGTCTTCTGCGTTTTATATTTATGTTCTATCTGCAGTTTATCATAATGCTAATGTGATTGCTAACTATTAAAATTTAAATAAATTGCTCTAGCATAGAACATACCTAATCTTAACATGGTATCAGAGCTGAGGTGAAGACAATGCCCAAGCAAGAGTGAAAGAGCTATCACCGAAGACCGTTGGGACAAGACAGAAGGATCAATGGGTTCCTCATAATTCACCTAGGGTGAAGTCAAAGCAGAGAATGTTATCAAAATGGCGCAGCGGAATATTCTGATGGTCCATCTTAAGATCACTTCATTGGGAAGTTCAGATCTAAGGGTGGAAGGAAAGGCGGATGCCTTGTTGAAATAAGTTCGGCCGTTATGCGAAGGAATGTCCGAATGGCAGAGACACATCTCTTGATGAAGATAACAATCATTCCTGGGACATCTTCAATGATCAAAAGAATGACTGGTAATGCAGGTCATCAAGGAAATGGTCGACTCTTCCACGAAAGCAAGGAACCCCAAAATCTCTTTTATGTACCTGATCACAAGAAGAACCTGATGTCCATCTCGAAAATGGAAGTCAAAGGTTACAGGATGGAACTTATCGATGGAAAGGTACGTGTTTGAAAAAAAAAGATCTTTCAAAGATGTTTTTGAGTTCAGGGTTGTATCAAGTTGCAGGAAGTCCACTGGGGACCATGTCCATTGACTCAGCACTGGAGGTCTGTGAGTCAGAAGGTGACTAGGATGCCTGAATTCAAAAAGGAGCATGAAGGTACATGTCTGAGATGCATGGAAGGAAAATTTTATAAGGGGACCATTCCCCTCATGCAGTAGGTCCAGAGGCTTGGAACAACCCGAGGAGTTTTGAGACTCGTGATCGGGAATCTCATGTATACAGGTGGAAGAAAACCCTTTATTGCTTGAAGCAAAACACCTCGGGCGTAGTATGAGAGGATTGATAGCTGTCTAATGCAGCTGAGATTCACTAGGAGTGAAACCGATCCAAACCATTACTCGAAGGTTTTGGATGATAAACCTCTCGTACCAACACGTATGTCTGACAGGTGCAGACCCTCTCATTTATAGGAGACAGAGGGAGTTGGATTCTGAATGTGGAAAGATAAGTTGCAAGCCTGTGACTACCTCGAGGATCTTAACTTTCAAGAAGTTATATGGTAGTGATGTCAGACCTGATTTGGGAATGCCTTTGAAATTCATAAACTCATTCGCATTGATGTTCTTGGAGAACCTCTGTTCGGACATATGTGTTGCAGTTAGCATGGTGAGCTCATATTTGGTTGAGCCTCACTGGATTGGTGCCAAGAATCTTCTGAGATATCTTCAAGGGCACAATCTCTCATGGATTGAGATACACTGCCGAAAATATGAAACCACATGTTTATTCGAATGATGAGTGGGCAGGCAGTGTGGAGGATCACTAGAGCACTTTTTAGTGTTGGTTCTCTTTGGATTCTGCTTCGATGCAGGAAGCAGAAGTCGGTCACTATAAGCACCGCCAAGACCGAATACATGGCTACGAGTATGATCTCGTATGAAGCTGCATGGTTGCGGAATTTCTTATGTTAGCTGTTTTTCTCTGTGACAACCAGAGGTGTGATTCGATTATTGAGGAATCCTGTATTCGACAATTGCTCCAGCAGACAGACATCAGATACTGCCTTATCTGGGATATGGAAAGTCGATGAGCAAGGAGGCTCCATCGCACTGAGATGATATACAGGTCGCTAAAGCCCCGGGGGAAAGATCAAATTTGTGATTTTCCCGAATGACTTGGAGTCATCAAGAGACCTTTGTAAAAGGGTCCTGCATGTTGCATACATTGAGCTCTGGGAGCTTTGGGGGGCTTGCAGTTCTACTGGAGCAACATACGACCACAGGGTGACTCACCCTCCCCTGGTGGTGCGCACTGGAACAAGATGATTCTCTCTCTTGTAGGACAAGATGATTCGCTCTCTTGTGGAACAGGATGATTTGCTCTCTTGTGTAGCAAGATTGATGTGTTCTCCAGTGAGGCTTGGATTGATGCGTTCTCCATGGCAGCCTGGATTGATGTGTTCTCCATGGCGGCCTGGATTGATGTGTTCTCCATGGCGATTGTAGCAGGATTGATCTGTTCTCCTGTGAGGACAGGATTGATTAAGTTCTCCTGTCGTGGCATCCTACCCATGCAGTCTGGGACTCATGGGAAGTACCTCTCATCTGATCAATGAGCAGGGAAATGAAGTTAGGGACCATAGTAGTACCGATGGACGCATCGTTGTATCTACCGTACTCCCTACACTAGGATGTCCTCCATTGATCTGGGATCAATGATACTGGTCTGGGACCAGTGGTAGGAGTTGTACATACTATGACGCTGACTTTGGGTCGGCTGAGACTAGTCTGGGACCAATGGTACATACTCCGAGACTAACTTCGTGTCAGTGCAGGACTGGTCTGGGACCAGTGAGAGTCGTACATACTATGACGCTGACTTCGGGTCGGTTGAGACTGGTCTGGGACCAGTAGTACACTCTCTGAGCCTACGATACTGGTCTGGGACCAGTGGTAGGAGTTGTACATACTATGACGCTGACTTCGGGTCCGCTGAGACTGGTCTGGGACCAGTGGTACACTCTCTGAGACTGCGATACTGGTTTGGGACCAGTAGTAGGAGTGGTACCTACTTGAGACTGGTCTGGGACCAGTGGTACGCACTCTGAGTCTGACTTCGGGTCAGTGGAGAATGATATGAGACATTCTCGATCAATTCTTCTTCTTCATAGTTCAGCAGAGCTAAGCAGAGTAGAGGTAGCAGAACTAGCAGTGCTGAGCAGAGCAAAGCTAGCAGAGCCAGCAGAGCTGAGCTGAGCAGAGCTAGCAGAGCCAGCAGTGCTGAGCAGAGCATAGCTAGCAGAGCCAGCAGAGCAGAGCAGAGCCAGCAGAGCTGAGCAAAGCAGAGCAGAGCTAGCAGAGCCAACAGAGCTGAGCAGAGCAAAGCAAAGCCAGCAGAGCTGAGCAGAGTAGAGCAGAGCCAGCAGAGCTGAGCAAATATGGGCAGAGCAATGTAGGGCATTGATGGCAGAGATAGTACAGTCGGACATATGGATCAGCAGATGGAGTTCCCCCTAGTTGAGAGGGAGTGTTAAATTGGCAACTAGGGCCAAACTCCATGTGGGTCAGCTTATTTATGGCAGCTGATATTTTTATTGGATCCCTCTCGTCGAGAGGTGTAGGATTGATCCAAAGATCATCCGATTCCGATAAGTATTTATGGAGATATGAATTTATTTTGTTTATGTAATTATTATCAAGCCGACCAGCACTTATGTAGGCTCTAGAAGCCCAACCGACGTGTCTATTCAACCTCTACATTTTTAGTATAAATAAGAGAGGATTTGATGTCATTTAGAACACATTCTCCATGTGAACTCCTCCTCTCCACGTCTTGGGTTTTTGGAGAAGGAGAAGACACAAAAGAGAATACGTTGGATGCCCTAGTTGCAGTAGAAAGAGCAGCAGTCCATATGCTATAATGAAGGCCATCCACACACTGTAATGGTGACCTTATCCACGCAACCATACATTGAGATGCACGCAGCAATGAAATATATATACGCTGCTCATTGGAAGACCTAGTTGCAAAATGATGCTCTAATCCTACGCAAGTCAAGAAGACATCTATCTAAATGATGAATCTTCATATGCTGTTCAAGGAGACCAGATACGTTGGAAACCTTATACAGTATACGTTGTTCATGGCTATAAATAATATACGCAGTCATGATCTGTTCATGGTTACGCAGGTCATAATCCAACGCAGTCATGGATCCGCTGAGATGTATTCATCTACAAACTGAACCCTAACACGCTAATACGCTGTATACGCTGATATATTTATGGTACGCTGATGCTGTAAACCCTAACACGCATATGAACGCAGTCAAGTAATGAATGTTGTTCATATAAAGGCAGTGATGTATTTATGAACGCAGTCAAGGTAATGAAGGCAGTATACATGGAACACAGTCACATGATGGAATGTTGTCAAGGCAGAAGGAACACATTGTAATGTGAACGCAGTCACATTTATATATATGGAATGTAGCCGCTTTTATATATGGATCATATAACTCTCAGTTATACATGGAACAGGAACGCAGTTATATATAACTTGCATTCATATATGGAACGCAGCGACATTTATGTATGGATCGCAGTCATATATGAAATTGTAATGCAGTCACATATGGTCTCATACGTTGTCCAGAGACTCCTTCCACAACAATAGATACATATACGCAAGCACGCAGTCACTCAGGTATAAATTCAACGTATCCCAGGCATATATATATATATATATATATATATATATCTCAGGCAGTATATATATACACACAGTAAATATATATATACACGCACAGCTTCATTCAAGCAATATATATATATATATATATATATATATATATATATATAGATATACGCAGTAATGGAAACGGATTACTGTAGACGATAACATGATTCTGTAGTTTGAGACTGCATGGAGGATTTCGGAACTATAGCTTAGCTGCTTTGCTAGGCTGCAAGCCATGGCAAGCAACTAAGGCTGATAACAGTATTATAGTGCTACAGCGTGATGATGCACAGGCAGCATGATAACAATGATGCATGGGCAGCATGAAGATGCATGATGCAGCATGATGGTGCTACACGGTAAGGTGCAGCAGATGAACGAAATGGATAGGTGAAGTCGTCACCTAGGAGATTCAGTTGAAGCAAAATATCTTCAATTGATCTCATCATTATAGGAAATGATCTATGCTCAGATCCAGATAAGTCAAAGTGTTGACTTCTGTTGTAAATGTATCAATCTCTCTCTCCTTCTCTGTTGAACTTTTAAGATAAAAGAAGATTTGATCAAAGGGTTTCCCCACACATTGTGGGGTTTGTCCCTGGCTTGCGCCACATCTTGTGTCCTCTTGTCTTGGCTTGTCTTCTGCGTTTTATATTTATGTTCTATCCGGAGTTTATCATAATGCTGATGTGAGTGCTAACTGTGAAAATTTAAATAAATTTCTCTAGCATAGAACATACCTAATCTTAACAGAAGGATATCAGGTTGAGTGGATTTACTAATGCATATTAGGCAGGAAGTTCAGTGGATCAGAAAATTACCTCTGGGTACTGTTTCAACATTGGATCAAGAATGACCTCCTGGTGTAGTAGGAAACAAAAGTTCGTAGCTCTTAGCTCACTTGAGGCAGAATATATGGCAGCAAGCACAACTTCGTGTGAGGCCATATGGCTTAGAAAACTGTTGGTTAACCTATTCAGAAGAAATATGGAGGCGACCAGGATCATGTGTGATAATCAGAGTTGCATCAAACTCTCTGAGAATCCAGTGTTTCATGATAGGTCGAAGCATATTGATATCTGGTGTCACTTTGTCAGAGACTGTGTCCAACGAGGAGCTGTACAGTTGAGCTACACTCCTACAGGAGAACAGGTGGCAGATATTCTCACCACGACCATTGGAAAGTAAAAATTTGACTACTTCAGGGAAGAGATGGGGATGGTAAAGAACCCCTTTCAGAAGTGAAATGAGTGTGTTAGCAGCACGAATGAAGAGGGAGTTGCAATGCTGATGTAGTGTTGGGAGAAAGGGCCAACATTAGCATAGATGCAGAGGGAGTTGTCGTACAGATATAGCAGTGGTAGAGCCATGGGCAATAGTACAGGATACAACAATGTCGAGGATGTTGGGCAGAAAGGCTTAGCATCAGCACAGGAACCAATGTCAGATGATCAGAGTGATGCTCATTGAGGAGTATTACCAGAGTACAGTCTTCGCTAAGAGGGAGTATTGATTTGGGGTAGCATTGAGTGTGTTGTAGCCACGAAACTTGGTGGAGAGGCTAAAGCACATGAGATTTCCAATACCCAGAAAGGGTTTAGGCGGATTCTAAACAGTTTAGAAGATATTAAAATAATTAATATTTTTAATGGAGTCCCTAAGTTTAAATAAAATATTAATGTGTATTAATACAAAATTGTGTTAGAATGGTCCAAAAGTCATGGATCAAGCTAGATCTAATTTTAACCATTGATTAGGGACTTAATCTCGACTGTTGATTTGTCAACAAGAAAAGTATAAGAGGAGGCTTGAGGGTCACTTGGAGAATATATTGACGGAGACCAATCAGTTCAATTGCAGTCAGGAGGTAGCAAGTACGAAACAGAGAGACGGGAGATCAGCGCAGAAGCAGAGAGAGGCAGACGCAGAGGCAGCAAAGACTGCGCAGAGCCAGAAGGGCTTGTGTCATGCACGCAGAGGCTGCAGGAGTGATGCATATAGCTAGAGAGGTTGCGTAGAGCTTGTTGACCCTGCCGCCTACACCTACCTACAATTCAGTGAGAAAAGCCTTCAACCCCACAAGGTGTGGTTGGTGGCAGGGAACTCAGAGAAAGCGCTATCACACTAATCCCAACTCTCTCTGTTTGAGCTATCTCCTAGGTTAGCTTAGGGGGGTGGTCCCTAATGAAAAGTTTAAAAGATGTGAGTTTCTAGGAGAATTGTTAGAGTTGAATAGATTATTTATTTAAGATTTATAAGGAAACCTAATAAGATTTTTAAGATATCATATATTTTCTTCTTTCATTTGTGCGCATATTGGTTTTATCTAGCATTTTAGGCCCTATTTATTTTGCATGATAACTCTTTTTCTTGCTTTCCTACAGGTGTTCTTGGAGGCAATTCAAGTTTGAAGAAAGAGAGCTTAAGCATAAGCTAAGTAACCCTTTTCCATTTGGAAACCCAAGTCCAAGGTTATTTGGGCTTTCATTTGAAAGAATTTCACTTCATTCTAAGCAAAAAAAAAAAAAAAAACAACAATTTCATTTCTTAAAGAGCAATACTTTGAAGGCACTGGTTGTTTATGTATTTCATGCTTATCTTATGTGTTTATGGTTATTGCTCATATCAGGTTTGCTTATAAATCTTAAATAAATAATCTATTCAACTCTAACAATTCTCCTAGAAACTCACATCTTTTAAACTTTTCATTAGGGACCACCCCCCTTAGCTAACCTAGGAGATAGCTCAAACGGAAAGAGTCGGGATTAGTGTGACAGCCCCTTCTCTGAGTTCCCTACCACCGACCACACCTTGTGGGGTTGAAGGCTTTTCTCACTGACTTGTAGGTAGGTGTAGGCGGCAGGGTCAACAGAGCCTCAATAGACTGACAGAGAGGGTTTAAGGCCACACAGAGGTCAGCAGGGCTGATGCTAGGTTCAGAAGAAGTGCTGAAGAATTTGTCTATGGGTAAGCCAGTTTGGCACCTTGTTGTACTAAAAAATTGCTGAATAATAAAATCCTACCTTCTTGCACCGGTTTTCCCACATTGGGTTTTTCCGGGGACATTAGTCCAAAATATCTGTGTCAATGTGTTGATTCTTGTGCATATGTTTGTTTCTGTATTACGGTGTGATATCTGCAGCAGTATTTATTTTAATATTCATTGAAGTGATTTCATGAATAACTTATGGTGGAATAAGTAGGAAAAGTAAATCAGTTAATGCAGTGATAGAATTTTCACAGCGACCACACCACAACACATAAATATTGTTGTTACATTCACTCCTTGTACATGTAGACATTGAATGCATTCACTTAGGATCCCTTTGGGAATGGGTTGGATCTCATAGACTTCAGGTGGAGATTGTTCACCATTTTCCACATCCAAATAGGATTTGCCATATGTGCCATCTCCATGAGCTGGAGACAAAGGGTGCCCCTCATCTTTAGGTAAAGGATGCTATCGTCTCTGTAGGGGACTTGGGGTGCTTGCTCTCCACTTTTTTTTTTTATTATTGTGTTAGAGATGCCTAGCCCTCTTCATAAAGGAGATTTTCAACCATAGATCTCGATTTTGGCATGCCCCACCTTGCCATGGGACTACTGAGAGGATCACCTTTCATTGTTTGATCGAGGCAACAAGAGACAACGAGAGCCCTAGAGTTCTTCATACCATGCAGTGGTGAGATCTTGGGTCTCTTTTCAAGCTCACTCCTTGGGAGATTGACTGATATCCTCGAGGTTGATTTAGAGGTGTCAAGCAAGACATTAGACCACACAAACTCCCATTGTTCAAATGGATCTAGAGTAGGGTACCAGCTTCATTTGTCAGATTACCTCCAGCATTAGTTGAGCATCCAGATATATATCTGTTGTTTCTTCCTTTTGACCTTGGATGGTAGGAGAGCAGGGGTCCCTCACAACTATGCCTTCCCTAGGATTGTTTAGTGATATCCCACCTTGTTGCTCAAGGACTTCGACAATGAGCCATTGCCTTGATTGGCCCTCTTTCCCTTGATAATCAGGCCTAGGAGATGTCATCTTTGATGCCATCCACAGCTCTCTCTCTCTCTCTGCATCAAGATGTTCAGTTTTTGAGTCTTGGGACTCTTACTTTCTATCAATGCCCCTATAATATTGTTATATATCTTTTGGAGTTGGTTAGACCTAGTGATTAGCTTAGTTAGATGCTTTATCTACATTTCTCTTTTTCTTTATCTTTCTGTATTTTGCTTTCAGCATTACCTAGGAGTTGGTTTTGCACTTTTGTGGTCATTTGGTGGATATTTATAAATCTCAAGAAAGCCCTACTGTGATTTTACCTCCCCATTGTGAAGGCTTTTGTTCATACCTGTAACTATCATAGTTAATTTTCAATTTGAGTACTTTGGGAGTTCACATCAGTTTTCCTCTTGAGATTGTTTTTCTTGTCAATTGATGTAGAGAATCTTTGGCACTGAATAGCTTGTTATTAGATCACTGCCATCTGAAAAGTCCATCGAATATAAAATATAGCTTTGCTTTGAAATTTCAACATCTAATGCATAATTCACATGCCCAGAAGCTTTAAAATGTGTCATTCAGGTATTTTTCCACCCATTTCTCATCTTATTCTATGGTTGGGTATTGGAGATTTGTAGGATCTGTGTGTAGCGTACCTCCATGGCTTTGCTGCATTCACGACAGATTTGTCAAATTCTTTGTAATCTTTAGCTTGAGTTGCTTGAATCTCTCTGTTAAGGAAATGTCAAAGGTGCTCAATTTGCAATTAACTTTTTGCATCATATCGCAATGCTCTTTTGTTGTTTTTTGGGTTGGTATTAGTGTAGTACATCTGTATAATTTGAATTTTTGAAGTACATATCAAATTTTTTTGCTTTGATTGTTATAACTGAGAAACATTGGGCTTTTCTGCAGACTACACTCAATATCCTGATTATTTTTTAGTGTAATACCTCTGTATAACTTGAATTTTTGAAGTTCATATCAACAAAAATATTTGCTTTGACTGTTATAACCTAGACACATGGGGCTTCTCTGCAGACTACACTCAATATATAACCTGGTTATTTGTTAGCTTTAAATGTGGGCAGTATCTCTATAATTCTTTGTTGTCAGGCAACATATTTCTATATTCCTCTAATAGAAGGCCATTTGCATTAAGTTACTGAGCTCACCAAAGTTGTACTATTAGTCTTTCGTAAACTGACATTATTTTTTGATTTCATGTGTTTCCTCTTAAACAGTTTATTACGCAAAATTTTCAAGTTGCGTAATTCACTGAATATGTAACTTTGTTATTTAATTTCATACATGGACAAGATCCATGATCATACATATACATGATCAAATATGAAATATGAGGTTTGATAATGTAATTCTACGCTTCAATGATGATTTTTAGTCATCCAACTTCAAAGTAAGAATTTCATCTAAACAAAATTGAAATTCCTGTAGATAGAACAAGTAGATATAGTTAGTTTTGAAGAGAAATAGATTTTTATGTTCTATCTTTTGGGAAGATAAGTAGTGTGATAAGCAGAAGTGGCAGCATAAATAATTATACTGAAGACAAAATTTGAAAAATATTACATCAAAAAGCACTTCTGAAATCTTAGACTTCTTATTCTTAATATTATCAAAATAGGTGAATTATCTTTGAGCACTCTTGTAAAAAAGGATTGATATTTTTTTTACTATGTTGAATAATAATGATGATCTTTCATTGGGAGACAGGCTTCAAACTGGTATGAGAGGAGCGTTAGGCCAAGTGCTCCTTTCAGTAAGATGCCAGGGGCAACCACTCAAATCATGCCCAAGAATGTCTGCGTCGTGACAAGTTTAAATTCCTGGCAGGCAGAAAGTTATTGTCAGCAGAAAATGGTATGCTAATCCACCAATTACTTGTAAACTTTTTACAAATAAAATAATTCATTGTTGTATGCATCTTTTAGGGGGTTCTCCAAGTATACCAGAGCTGACTACTTGAAGTCAGAAAACAGAATTATTCCCGATGGTGTGAATGCCAAGGTGAGCGGAAGTGAATATACATTACTTTGTATATATTTATATTTGGAATGTTTAGTTGATTATTTTGTATTATTTTAATTATGAATGTTTAGTTGATTATTTTGTATTATTTTATTTCTACAGTTGCTTGGTTGCCGTGGTCAATCGTCCAACTGACACCCTGCCGCGGTCAATCGTCCAACTGACACCCTGGGCAGGCATTTGTCAAGCCAGCTCATGATTCTTCAGCTGAAATAGTTGCTTAGATTAGTGCTTTGTTATGGTTGATAAATGTAGAGCCTTAAAAGCTTGCCCTGTTCATCAAGGTGTAATCCGCATCATTTCTTAATGACTCGAGTTTATCTCATTAAGATACTCGTGAGTGATAAGAGTTGTAGCAATCAAATATTGTTCTTATATTTAGTTTTATGTTTTAATTTTTGTCATTATACAAAGATAGTTTTATTACATTTTGCACTTAGTAAGCCGATGCATTGAAGCTAATATACTGGTCATCTTGTTGTAATCTATATATTTTTTTAGTGACTCCACTGCTCCAATTCAATCCTGGGTAAGCAACTGAGAATTTGAAAATGTGATGTCATACAAATGTTTATTTTACATTATCATGGGCTTGCTAAGTGAACTCCCGGTAGAGGCTGACTTGAATTTATTTTTATTAAAATAGTTATGACAAACTTGTACGAGTTACATATTGTTATGGTCATTAGTTTTCTTTTAATGTTATAGAATTTGTTATTATATAGAGATAGAAGTTATTACATTTTGCATGGTCATTAGTTTTCTTTTAATGTTATAGAATTTGTTATTATATAGAGATAGAAGTTATTACATTTTGCATTTAGTGCCCTGATGCATGGAAGACAAAATAGAGTTGAATGGATGATATTGTGATCTCATCGATATCATTTTTATAATTGGATAATAATTTTAAAGAAGTTAGCGGCGCATGTTAGAAGTACTCTAGGGATAGGGAACATGTTAATTCATCATCTTAAATTTCTGATTTCCCAAAAGTTGAAAGCTTTATTCTTTCATTAGGAGAATTGGTAGACTAGCTGCTTCTCACTATAAGGAGTTCCCAAAAGTTGAAAGCTTTATTTTTTCATCAGGAGAATTGGTAGACTTGGCGCTTCTCACTATAAGGAGATTAGATTTGGATGAGTCAATGAGACCTGCCTATTGTAATCACCAACAAGTCATGCGAGACAAGTAAACTGTGTTGTATTATGATGCCAATAATGGAGAGAGAGTATAAGAAACAATTTATCAATGTGTAGGGTCTTGTTAGGTAAATCGTATTCCTAGTTGATTGAGAATTGTGAGAATTTGTGGCAAGGTGCATTGTGGTAAAACCCAATAGAGAAAAGGAGGCACATTGTGGGCCTCTCAAGTTAAATGGGTGATCGGGTTGTTGCATAGTGCATGGTGTTCCAAATAGTATGAACGAGAGTGCTTGGAGCAAATCTGGGTCGATTCTCCTTAGTGGGTCATTTGGTGGGGGCATCTACATCACGTGAATAATGATCATTCAAAGTTCTCCTTAGTTGTTTATTGCATGAAAGGTAAGTACATAGTTTGTGAGTGCATAGCCAAAGATATCATGGATGGTGGATTTGACAACCAAATATGGTGGGTGAAACTTTCAAAATGTGTTAAATTCAAGATATGGTTACTTACATTTATGGATGGAATTTTTAGTAAACTTATCAATCTAGAATATTATGAAGTGAATGTAACTTACACAAAGGGAATGAACCAAATGTTGAGCATGTGGAACTAGTTAAATGCCCATCAACATTGGCAATGATTGATTGGGCTAACCACTCGTGCTTAAAATGTTTGGAAACATTCTATGTATCCCCGAAACACACCTACTACTCATAATTTATTGAAATGCACAACAACATTAACAACAATCAAGTGAGTTAATCCCTTATACTTGGAATGTTTGGAAACATGTTATGGTACAAGTTGACGGTGCTGGATCTGCCAACATGCTTGGTAGTGTGTATTGTGTTCGCGTACTCTTTGATGATGTTGTCCTGGAAACAAACTCCTGCCTCCATTGCTTCTAGGTATATTGATTTGGAACCTGTATCCAACTTGTCATGTAACATGCGTAGCTTAGTCCTGAGCAACGTCGGACCGACGATGTACATCTACATGTTATCTGTGCTAACTTACAAATCTGCGCTAGTGGCCATGAGCATCGACTGATCAAAGTATGCGTCAAGCTCCAGTTTGACTTGGTTCTTCTCTTTGGCCTCAATGAGCGTACCAATCGATGGGGTGCCATACTTTCTCACCACGACATCCAAAATCCTGAACGACCGTGTGTACGAAGCCTCAACACTGGTGATGAGTGGCAATAGTTCCTCATAGTTTTGGATTAGACTCCGAATGGGTGCTTTATCCAACTCTACCTGTGACTTCATCATCTTGTGCAAGTGAAGCGAGGGTCCTTTGTATCTCATTGCCCATGTTTGTACATGATCAACAACGACATGTATGTCTGTGAGTGTTCGCGTTGTCTTAGTGCAACGCTGCTAATGACCATGTAGATGGACAACTTCCTTGTGCACGGTGATGAACCTGTCATACAGTCTCCACGTGACTGTCTCAAGCGCCGATACTTCAGCAAGTATCACTTTCTTCATCTCTGCCCTAGCGGTTCCTGTTGATTGTTCCTTTCTCTGCCTAGCTGCTTGTAACTCCTTAGCCATGCACTTGTTTTTTGCTATCAAGAACTTCACACTTGAGCTCGTGGCTTCGGCATAAGCCTTTGTAGCATCAGCCAAGGCAGTTGGATGTCTTCGTACATTTGAGACAATCATCTGTTCTTCAAATTGCGAAGGTGATGCATGCTCATCCGAGGTATGCACTCTACGTGCTTGTACAACTTTGTGTTGTGACTCATCAAAGGTTATGTTTTACACATTTGTTCCTGGATTATTCTCAAGGAGAATAGTATCCCCTTGCTCACTTGGGACTTGTTCTACTGCTGTAGGTGGTGAAGCCTTTGGAGTGACCTCGGTTTCTTTTCGCATGAGGTCGGTGCCTTGATCTTGTTCTAGCTGCTCCACCTCCATGTCCATCTGTTCTACTATTGATTCATCTTGCTGAGCAAGTTCCTGTTCCTACGGCTGCTCACCCTGTTCCTCATCTGTTGCGGGTTTAGAGTCTTCAACCTGTATTAGCGTTGTCTGTGCACCTTGCACTTCCTCCTGTTCTTGTTCCTATTCATGTTCATGCTACGCTTCCTTCTCTCTTCTGCGAACTCTTGTTCTTCTTTGAGCTTCTGCTCTACTTCCTGCAACTTCCTCTTTGCTTCTCCCTCTTTCTTTGCACTACTCTCCTCTCGCGTTGTCGCCTCTTTGCATCTATCTCTAAAGCTACTCTTTCCACAAGTGGGTCTTCCTTAAACTTGTATCTTTGCTCCATTTTTGTGCTTTCGACAATCTTCCTCTTGCCTTTGTCTTGCGCAAGTTTTTTGCTTGTTGTTGTTGTCGTTGTTTCTCCCTATGGTGTTGCTTCCTTGAGTGCCACTCTACTGCCATGCTGACTGGTTCATTGAGCTTAGAGGAGTTATAACAATATCTCCATGGGTCTTCTTTTGGCCAATGACACGCCCCGTGGATCCAAGAATAGTACACTCACACACTGGTCCCTGCATAAGCCATGTGGATTGTACGGATTGAAACTCTTGGTGCCGAACTTAAACTTCTTGAAGTCCTCGACCTCAGCATTCGCTTCTTTCAAACTTTGGATCGCGTACAACCCAATTCGCAAAGGAAGCATAGGCCATGGTGCCTCCTTCCTGTGCAAATGAGCTGACCCTGTCGAGATGTGGTATGCAACCCCCTGCATGACCAACGTCTCTGTGGAAAACCTTGGCAACACATGTGGAGCTTTCTTCACGTTGTACATCTTGATGAAGGTGTCATTTGGTGAGGCATACCAATCTGCAATGTTTAGTAACACTTCCATTGCTTCCTGGGACATGCAAGGCAGACCTTGTTCAAAGATCATCGTGTATAGAGGGGCAATGAAGTGGTTAGATAGTCTAGCCATGACTCCTTGGTAGCTGCATTCTGAGAGCAACTTGCAATATACGTTCACAACATTCTCTGAAGGTGTCCATGCCCAACCCATGCCAAGAAACTGTTGACAGGCACAGATTGCATCAAGCAAGTAGGCAGACATGAAGAATCTTGCTTGTTGGCCCTTGGGCAGAATCTGGGCATTGCATACATGCACTTTCCGCTGGAGAGCCAACATGTCGGACTAGTTGAATGGTTTTCCTTAACTTGTTAGCTGATCCAACATAACAACCCAACTCCACGGGAAGGTCTCCATAATTCCTTGGCCATATAAGTGGCATGCAAAGATGACCAAGAATTGGTAAGCCTTCCTGAGTGTCTTCGTCTTGTATATCTAGTTGGGTGTCGTCCTAAAATTTTATGGCTCCCTTACCCAACGCTTCAAGATGTCTTGTGTTCGAGCTATTGTTGGGAGTGCAGAATGGTGTATCCATCATGTTCACCAATTGTGGAAAATGGTACATCTTCTGATAATATTCAGTCTTGAAGGAAGCAAGTTCTACTCCACTGACACTGCTCAGTATCATCGTCTCAGGATCAGTGTGTGAGACAATCCAGTGGATCACATCTGTGCATGGGAAGGTGGGATACCTGCATGCAACCTTGTACAATCTTGACTTATGAATGTTGACGTAGACTTGTCGGTCCTCCAGATTCTCTTCAAAGTTTCTTGTGAAAATAGTGTTGATGTCTTGCCATGTGATCTTGATGTCTTTCTCAATGAACAGGTGTGTCTGTGTACACGGGAAAGCTCATAGATCCCTACTCAACCACAACTCAAATACTGTTTTCAACTATCTTTTGATCCAGCTCTCTTGGAGGCCATGATACCTGTACCGCTGAGAAGCTACTCAAAAACTTGTGGTACCTGGAGACAGAGAAGACACTCACGGCAAGACAATGTCAGCTAAAAACATAAAGCAACTTGAGAATCAATCGAGCAACAAACTGGTGACTGTTGGGCAAGATTGCACAGCATTGACTCCGAGAGGCTGGGAGACTGTCAGCTGGAACTATGCATTGTGCAATCTCAGCTGCCAGTGAGGCTGACTACTGACTGGAATTGCGCAATGTGCAGTCCAGTCAGGTTGACTGCTCACTGAAACTGCACAATGCGCAGATCAGTTAGGCTGGGTTGTTGGCTGGAACTGCGTAATGCGCAGTTCTAGTGGGCAAGATTGGGGTACTACCTCCCAAGATTTCGCAGAGCACCACTGGGAGGCAGTGTGGGCAGCCTCTGCACAATTCCTGGAGGCAAGGCAGAGCCTTGACTGCCAGGAATGCATAGAGCATGCTGGGAGACACAAGATTTGGGCCAAGAAAACACAGATCTACCTAGTGTTAACCTAAAAACGTGAAGGATTGAATGTGTGTGTAGATCTGAGTGAATAGACATGCATGAAATTCAAGCAAGTGCGGAAATTAGTCAAACAGAAAAATCATGAAGCTCATGAAGTTAGTTGCCGCAACGGTGATTGTTAGTGCAAGAACAGTGCAACACTAAAGAAATGCAATGCAAAACTTGAAACAACACTTCTACAAGTTAAAACACATTAAAATGCCAACGATCGTTCAATAAAACACGAAAAACATCACTCATACAAGTCGGGAAATAAAAAGCGACAAAAAAGCGACAAAAGACATGAAAAACAACACTTACCTGGAAAAGTTGTGCTGATTGTGTCGAAGGTTCTTAGATGCCTCAGGAATGCCAGAGCTCCAAGATTGAATGTGAAAAATGAGCTTTGAAGCATCGTTTAAATATATTTTGTGAAATTATGACATGCATGCCACAAATCTAGGAAAAAACGACACTTGGTGGGGAGTTTCTAAAATTGACTTTGCATGTAACTCTTGCTGTTAAAAATAGATCCCTAAAATCTAGGGATACTTTTTCATTTTTTGCTTTTTAGCTTTTTTCAGGAAAAGTTGCCCAACATGCAAGGAAGGATTGCGTAGTTATAGAGGGAACTGGGCAACCTACTGGCACATGCAACAGACAATCACTGAGGGAAAATATTCTACTCTTTTTTTGGGCTAAGTTGCCTAGACTGGCTAGCCAGCTCTGCGCAATTTTCAAAGCAAGGTTGTTGGCCTGCTCTGTGCATTTCTGGAGAGTAGTGTCGGCTGGCTTGCCCTGCTCATTTCTAGAGAGAAGTGTCCGCTGGCCTACTCTGCGCATTTCTAGAGAGCAGTGCTCGCTGGCCTGCTCTGCGCATTTCTGGAGAGAAGTGTTGGTTGGCCTGCTCTGCACATTTCTGGAGAGAATTGTTGGTTGGCCTGCTTTGTGCATTTCTGGAGAGAAGTGTTGGTTGGCCTGCTCTGCACATTTCTAGAGAGAAGTGTTGGTTGGCCTGCTCTGCACATTTCTAGAGAGAAGTGTTGGTTGGCCTACTTTGCGCAATTCTTGAGGGGAAGACAGACAACCCTCTAGGATTGTGCAGTTTTGCCCGACAACCCAATGACCAGATGTGAACCAAGTGCTGGGTTAGCTTGTGGTTAGTCGACGGAACAAGTAAGTGAACACAAGCTGTTAAGTGACAGATAAAATCAAATAAACACAAGTACCTGATCAATGCAAGATAGCTGCTATGATTTCGAGGAGGGAGGCTCCAAAACGAAGCGAAGGCAAAGTTTTGGAGGGTGGTTGTAGCCGCTACAATAGTACAATAATGCATCTAAGTGAAAACAATATTTATCTCAATTTTAAACTTATTAGATATGTAGAAGAATCCCAAATTTATTCAAAAAAAATTAACACTAAACATTTTTAAATAAATGTAATTATTTTATAAATATTACATAACTAAAATTTCAATTAGCAATTTAGAGTTTTAAAGGTGTTTAATTTTTTTTTAAGTTAATACACTATTCTAAAAATTATTGCCTCTAGAAGGTAATCCAATTTTGAAAATTATGTTTGACATTTAAGTATCCAATTTTGAAAAGTTAATCTCCTCATGAAATGCAATATAATGATTGTAGAATAATTTACAATGATACTCATTTCTCATTAATATATTGCTAATTTTCATGGGGTTAAACATTCATTCAAAGAATCTCTCCAATGGGAACCATTGTGGTAAAACCCAATAGAGAAAAGGAGGCCCATTATGGGCATCTTAGGTTAAATGGGTGACAGGGTTGTTGCATAGTGCATGGTGTTCCAAATAGTATGAACGAGAGTGCTTGGAGCAGATCTAGGTTGGTTCTCCCTAGTGGGTCATTAGGTGAAGGCATCTACATCACGTGAATAATGCTCATTCAATGTTCTCCTTGGTTACGACATGAAAGGTAAGTACACAATTTCATGGATAGTGGATAGTGGATGAACTCTAGTGGGCAATCAGATGACCGGATCAATCATCTCATTTGTCACATACACGAAAATCCATGACCAAATATGGCGAGTGCAACTTTCAAAATGTGATAAATTCAAGATATGCTTACTTACATTTACAGATGGAATTTTTAGTAAACTCATCAATCTAGAATATCATGAGGTGTATGTAACTTACACAAAAGGAATGAACCAAACGCTGAGCATATGGAACTAGTTAAATGCTCATTAACATTGGCGACGATTGATTGGGCTAACCACTCATGCTTAAAATGTTTGGAACATTCTATCTATCCCTCAAACACACCTACTAATAATAACTCAAATGCCCAACATTAACAACAAACAAATGAGTTAATCCCTTATACTTGGAATGTTTGGAAACATGTTATTGTCCAATAATGCATTTAAGTGAAAATAATATTTATCTCAATTTTAAATTTATTAAATATGTAAAAGAAACCCAAATTTATTCAAAAATATTAACACTAAACATTTTTAAATAAATTTAATTATTTTATAAATATTACATAACTACTCAAATTTTAATTAGCAATTTAGAGTTTTAAAGGTGTTTAATTTTTTAAAAATTAATACACTTCTAAAAATTATCTCCAAGTGGAGTGGTGAGAAGGTAATCCAATTTTGAAAATTATGTTTAATGTTTAAGTATCCAATTTTGAAAAGTTAATCTCCTCATGAAATGCGATATCATGATTGTAGAATAATTTACAAATGATACTCATTGCTCATTAATATATTGCTATTTTTCATGGGGTTAAACATTCATTCCAGGAATCTCTCCAAGGGGGACCATACTTTCATATGAAGTACGAGAGGAATTGATAATTTAAGATTGACAAGTGAGATACATAGGCTTTTGCAAATTTCATATTCTTCTTGCAAATGTTGGGTAAAAATGAAAATAAATTCATGTCCAAAACTATAAAATGTTTTCAATTAGACTTGTTGAGTCCACCCAATTCTAAGAGACACCCTCAACTTGTTGCTGCAAGACTCAGCATTGAATTCAAAAAGTTGAGTTTAGTGTTTTCATGTTGGCGCTGTGTAAATTGCTTTGAACATTTCTTTTTCTCCAAATCTTATGTTCCATTTCATGGAGTATTTTCCATGTCTAAAAGCATCAATTTTTATTTTTATTTTCATAGTGGTAGGAACCACCTAACAGGAAAACATATTCATTTTAACCAAGAACACAACTAATACACCTTGCAACCTTTTCAGAAGCCTTTGTATCATAATGTGCCACTCAAACATGGTAGATAACAACACCTTGAACATGAATGAATTTTTTTCTCCACTCGTCAAATGCGAGGAGAATATGTCATTGAAATTTGCCTCTAACCTCTTTTTTGTCAAAATATATGGCATTAATTAATTTTTTCATTACTAGGTCTGCCAAGTGTTGTGCTCTAGTTGGTGCAGATCTAGCCAACCAGGGCTTGCCCAAGTGTTGTGCCCTAGTTGGTGCAAATCTGGTCAACTAAGGCCTGCCAAATGTTTTATCGTGGTTGGCCAGCATCTTTGTCAAACTTCTTAAACCAAAATATTTATGAATCTAAACAAAGTCATTTATACTTCCTGAAATAACATTACTCGTTACTTCTTTTTCTATATCTAGATTACCATTCACTAAATTTGGTAACACATAAGTTTGAAAAAAATTTCACAAAGCTTTGACATAAGTTAATTCACAATTGTATATAATTTTAATCTACAATTTTTTTCCCAAAAGAGCAATTGCTTCAACATAATACTTTGATTTGGGCTTAATTTACAAATTTTTTCCAAAATAGAGATTGCATTAATATTAATTTTAAGTCACACATTTTTTCCTAAAAGAGCAATTCTTCAACAAAATACTTTGGTTTGGGCTCCTCCTAAGTTATTTTATCATATTTGATCTTTTGAACAAAAAAAAAAACAAAAATAAATATAAAAATGATAGTTTGGTACAATATCAAAAAAATTAACCAAAACTTGTGTATAGAAAATATGCTTTTATTAGTCCACGATCGGGGTGTGAGTAGGTGTAATGGTCTCGGTGGGAACCAATCCAAGGACAGAGTAATAATGATGGCAAAGGTAAGGTGCTCGGGTGACGACCCTCATTTATCTCCCTACATGTGAAAGGTGGCGATGTGTGATGTTAAGAGATTTGGAAGGTATAAGTTTCGATCACCAAATTTGGATTTGAAGTCTTGTTTCAAAATTGCTATGCCGTCAGTGACTTTGGGTAAGAGGTTCCTCTAGGCCCCAGGCGTGGCTGCAGATGGGTGGCTCTTGCACTTCCTCGCCTCTCAATCGGTAAACATTTGGTACGAGTATGCTCTCTTAGTTACTTCTAATTCCCTCCCCTCTGGCATGGTTCTCTGTCATTGCATGAATATCATAATGGTTGTTTCTAAATTGATAACTGTGTCTAACACTGAGGATTCTCGGGTTGTTATTGAGGAAATAATGGCTATATGTGTTTTCCTCCTTATAAACCCTGCCAATCTTTATGTGTTCTTCAGAATTCTACTTTCTTTGATGGTTATGTACTCAAAAATTATTGTGGGGGCCTCATTTAGTGTTCTGGGTTTATGGATTTCTGAGCAATTAGCTTCATTAAAGCCAACCCAACAGCTTTGGGCAATCTGGGTTAATTGTGTAAAGCACTACCTTTCCTGATGGAGAGATATGTGTTCAAAGGGCTTCAGGGCTCGAAAGGCATTCACGTTTAGCCCTTTGGGTTACGGCTAGCTCATTGTCGTGGAGGAATATGGGTCTGCTATCTTGGTCGGTTATTGTTGCTTTGTATTATGTTTGCTCATTTTTTTAGGGTTAAATCTTTTCTAGTCTGGTAAGTTCTTGCACCTTCTAGCCTCTCTGTGGACAAGGTTTCGACCTGGTCGAGTGCCAAGAAGGGTGGTTTTGGTTTTTCTTGGTTTCAACATTCTGCTTTGTTGGGTGGTCTGCAATCCATTCTTATGCCTCGTCCCTCCTCCCATAAAAGGAATAATGGTCGGGGAGCCCAAGGCTTGAGTCTCAACAATGGTTGAGGGCGAGGCGGCGTCCAACCCCAGCCTGAGCCAACTAGGGGCAAAGGAGTTCGAGGCTCGGTGGGGAAGTCCCGAGAAGCTACTCAAGTATATTTCAACACTACACCTCCACCTGTTCGTCAATTGATCTCCAATTGGGAAATAAAGCTTAAGCAACAAGCTGAGAACTATGATATAGACTTGGAGGAATGAAAGCATATAGTCTCGGAACCTGGTCACTCTCGTGGAAGATACACTTAGTACCAACAAACAATTTATCTCTACTGGCTTATGAAGAACATAGTGGCAAAAGCAATAGGATCCAGTTCTGTTGGGCCACCCAAACAAGAGTCTGAGTTGCAGGAATTCACAGAGAATTTCAATTGATTCAGTGCCAAATTCAGCTCCAAAATGTTCGCCTCAACCGGATTGAGAAGCACATCCCTTGTCTCCATTAGACGTAGTTGTCAGGTCCTAGGACTAAAGATCTAACGCCTATTGATTCCTCTAATGAGTAATAGTTTGATTAGCATGGTCTTGTTTTTTGAAATTTTTGTGTAGCTCATATGATGGGTTTACAGTTTTTATGCTTATGTTTTAGTTATATAGATATTAGGAGAAACAAGGATATTTAGACTTACATGGCATTACTACACTGTTTGAGATCCTTTAAATTTTGGATGACTTACAATGCAGTTAGATGGCCAACAAACTCTGTTTCCTAGTGGGCAGGTTGAGGCCATCTAACATTGTTAGATGTGTATGTAAACTTTGTCTTCTTTTTGAAAAGGAATAGAAAGGATCTGCCAAGATTACAAAACAAAGGTGCTTTTATTAAAGAAAGAAACAGTGACAACTGCTTAGTTTAGAAGCGATTGATGCCATCACAACATAAAACCAATGATCGATTACATAATGTTGAATGTATACAAATTCCTGCAAAAAGTCGTCCTTAACTCTATATCTCTGAAAATGGTGGACCTTCATAGTCTTGAAACTCCATGCAAGATATTCACCAAAAAAAATAGTCAACCAAACGGGGTTTGAACTAGGGGCTAAGCTATTGATTTGTGGTAGCATCGGATGTGCTCTAACCATGAAAATTGATGGAGAAGCTAAAGCACATGAGATCTCCAAGACCTAGAAATGGTTTGGACAAATTGTACCCAGTTTGGGAGATATTAAAATAATTAATATTTTTAATAGAGTTCCTAATTCTAAACTTAGGAAAAATAAAATATTAATGGGTATTAATATAAAATTGAGTTAGAAGGTTCCATGGATCAAGCCAAATCTAATCTTAGTCGTTGATTAGAGATTTAATCTCGGTCGTTGATGGACCAACGAGAAAAGTATAAGAGGAGGCTTGAGGGTCAGTTGGAGAACACACCAGAGTGATCAGTCATTCATTTTGCTATAGTGGGGTTGCTAAGAAAAAGTGAATCAGTGATCAGTAGTGAGGGGCAGTGAGTACGAGGCAGAGAGGCAGGGACAATACTGGGATACCAGCACAGAAGCAGAGAGAGCCAGAGTAGTAGTCAGTCCAGGCTATGCAGAGCCCAGCAGAGGCAGCGCAAAGCCCAGAGAGACTGCGTCATCCACGCAGAGGGCAGAGGGAGTGATGCATAGGTTCCCAAAGGTTGTGCAGTGCCTTAGAGGGCTGATGCAGAGAGTCCCGGGGCTAACGCAGGTCAGTAGGACGCTGACACAAAGATTCTTGGGGCTGACGCAGAGACCAGAAGGGCCAGCGCTGAGCTTTAGTTGTGCTGGAGAGGGTTTCTGTGGGATAGGTTTTCTGAATACCTGTTTCTAGATATAGAAGTATTGTTGTTGTATCTTTTTCTCTGTCGAGTGAGCTGGTTTAGGCACCCAGTTGTACTCAGATAAACTGCATAATAATATAATCCTCTGAATAGTTGCATCGATTTTCCCGCATTGGGTTTTTCCAGGGACATTGGTCCAAAAATAATAGTGTCACTTGTGTTCTTATTTTCTTTCAGTTGAGGATCTGTAGATGTTGATACTGTACTTGTGTTTAGTTTCAGTATTTACATGGTAAATAACTTGTTAAGTAATTAAAACAAGTAGGAAGAAATAAACCAGATAATGTAGGAAGAATTTCTAACGGGGTAGACTTAGAAATTCCAACGTGGTATCAGAGCGTGGTTACAGATCATAGGAAAACTGAAAGCATTAGCCAAGTAGAGCATTTTCAGCAGATTCAGCTGTCTCGAGTGACATAGTTGATCCTTGCAGAAGGCGATATAGGAAGGAGGGACGCAGAGGGACTGCGTCATCATTCTAGGCCAGAGAAAGGCACCGTAGAGGCTAAAGGAGGTAGAATCAAGCTTACACAGAGCCACGCAGAGGCCAGGAGCGCTGACACAGTTGGCTAGGGTAGCTGATTTGTCAATGTCGGGATTGTGCAGAGCCAAGTGGTTCAATCCTTCAGTTTCTGGGGTATAGGAGGCTGTGGGTAATTTGCAGAGGGAAGCTGGTGGGGTACTATGGTCAAAACAATACCTAACATGGCAAGACCAAGGTGGTGGGAGTTGCTGCCGAGGTGGATTTCTAGCCAAGGAATCCGGATCAGTGGTGCAGTTGCACAGACGATCGAAATGGGGCAACTTGACGTTGGTAGAGGGATTTCTAGAAGGGAAATCGAGACTCAGAGGGAGTCAAACCAAGAACTTCCAAACGGGAAGTTGAGAGACTCAGCAGTAGTCAGAGAAAGGACTTCTAGGAGGGAAGTAGAGAGACACAAAGGAGTCGAAAGAAGAGCAGCGAGATGGCAGTGAATGGGCTGAGAGATCAAGATAGGTTGGACGGAGCGTCCAACTTTGTGGTCTGGAAGGCCAGGATCTTGTCCATTCTAGACAGACATCGCCTCAAGGGCTTCATCACGAGAGTGGTAGTTGTCCCAGTTGACCTGGTAGCTAATGAAAGGTACGAGGAGGCAATGGCGAAGGCTAAGTGCATAATCCTTGATGGGGTCAAGGATCATGTGGTACCACATATTAACGAGAAGGAAATGACAAAGGAGATGTGGGATGCCTTGAAGACATTGTACTAGCATACTTTCGTGCAGAGGAAGATGCTCCTGGATAATCAACTAAGGGCATACCAGATGCAGAAGGGAGAGAAGATAGAAGTCTTCCTCGGTCGCTTGAAGGAGATCCGTGACCAGCTAACTTACATAGGGGCCACGTTGGATGAGGAATTAATGGTGAGGACTGCATTGAACACAGTTTCCGAGGATTGGGAGGTATTTGTCCAGAGCATACTAGGCAGGACAAGTCTTCTGGATTGGGAAGAATTGTGGGCGGCCCTTCGTCAAGAAGAGATCAGATGGTTGACCAAGGCGGGGAGTAGTAGTAAAGGGGTCAGAATCAAGGAGGAGGAAGAAGAGGATGTGGCTCTAGCATCTGCGTGAAAGTAGGAGAAGAGGAAGAAGAAGGACCTCTCCAAGGTCAAGTGCTTCCATTTTGGGGCACTGGGTCATTTTGCGAACCAGTGTCCTAGGACGAAGAGTAAGGGAGAGGCTTCAGACTCGAAGGCAGCGCCTGCAAAGGCGGAGAAAGAAGTCGAGGAGGAGGACGATTGTGCCATGAGTGCTCATATGCCACTTGAGAAGAAGTGGGGAGACATCAAATTGTAGTCAGGAGGACTATAGGTGATGAGGGGTAGGATCCTTGAGGTACCCAACCTCTTGGATTATACCTTGCTACGGGAGCCTCGAAGAGGAGTAGGAAGAATGGCGGATTTTGGTAGAGACGGATGCAGATGAAGCGATAGAGAGTGCTACAGTGCAAGAGTCCCCAAACAATGCAAGGCTAGCAAGCTACAACAATGTGACAAGCACGAGTGTGTTGCACCAATGCAGGATGGCACAAAGAGGTGTGCAATGGTGCGAAATGTAGGGAGCTGTTGCAGCAGCGTAGAGGTCAGTAGAGGGAGCACTTGTTAGTGGCAGAGAGGGCTTCAGCATCGGGAGTATCTCTAGCCTGATAGGGATGACAGAGTTGGGTGGATCAGTTACTTACTTCTCAGTAACTGAGTTGCAGTGTAGTAGCAGCATGCAGTAGCACAATGCAGCATGATGAGAGGGGATGCAGTGCAGACGCAGTGTCAGGAAGATGGACCAACAGTAGCACGGATGCAGAGGGAGTTGTCGTACGGATGCAACAATGGCAGTGGCAGGGCCATGGGCAGCAGTACAGGATGAAGCAGTGAAGAGGTTGTTGGGCAGGAAGGCCTAACATCAGCACAGGGACCGATGCCGGATAATCAAGGTGATGCTCAGTGTGGAGTATTATTAGAGCACAGTCCTCGCTAAGAGGGAGTGTTGATTTGGGGTAGCATCGAATGTGCTATAGCCATGAAAATTGGTGAAGAGGCTCAAGCACATGAGATCTCCAAGACCCATAAATGGTCTGGTCAGGTTGTACCCGGTTTGGGAGATATTAAAATAGTTAATATTTTTAATGGAGTTCCTAAGTCTAAACTTAGGAAAAATAAAATATTAATGGGTATTAATATAAAACTAGGTTAAAAGGTTCCAAAAGTCATGGATCAAGCCAAATCTAGTCTTAGCCGTTGATCAGAGATTTAATCTCGGTTATTGATGGATCAACGAGAAAAGTAGAAGAGGAGGCTTGAGGGTCAGTTGGAGAACACATCAGAGTGATCAGTGATTCATTTTTCTAGAGCAGGGTTGCTAAGAAAAAGTGAATCAGTGATCAACAGCGAGGGGCAGTGAGTACAAGGCAGAGAGACAGGGACAATATTGGGAGACCAGCACAAAAATAGAGAGAGCTAGAGCAATAGTCAGTCCAGGTTACACAGAGCCCAGCAAAGGGGTAGTGAGTACAAGGCAGAGAGGCAGGGACAATACTGGGAGACCAGCACAAAAGTTGAGAGAGCTAGAGCAGCAGTCAGTCCAGGCTACGCAGAGACCAACAAAGGAAGCACAAAGCCTAGAGATACTGCGTCATCCATGCAGAGGGTAGAGGGAGTGACGCAGAGGCTCCCAGAGGCTGCACAGTGCCTCAGAGCGCTGATGCAGAGAGTCCTGGGACTGACGCAAGTTAGTAGCAGGCTAACGCAGAGGCCAGAAGGGCCAGTGTTGAGCTTTAGTTGTGCCAACAGGGTTTCTGTGGGACAGGTTTTCTGAATACCTGTTTCTGGATATAGAGGTATTACTGCTGTATATTTTTCTCCGTCGGGTGAGCCGGTTTAGGCACCCAGTGGTACTCAGATAAACTGCATAATAATATAACCCTCTAAATAGTTTCACCAGTTTTTCCACATTGGGTTTTTCCGAGGACATTGGTCCAAAAATAACGATTTCACTTGTGTGCTTGTTTTCTTTCAGTTGATGATCTATAGATGTTGACATTGTACTTGTGATTATTTTCAGTAGGAAGAAATAAACCATATAGTGCAGGAAGAATTTCTAATGGGTTAAACTTAGAAATTCCAACATAAGCATTGTCAACACTCGTAGGAGGCACTGTCTGGTGGTTAGACAAATGCGGCATGGGCATATAAGATGGCAATGGTGTTGTGGATGTCCATACATTTTACTTATTTGTTCCTTCTTTCTTTCTTTCCTCGTCCCATATTTGGCTAAACGAGGCTGCCAAGTGTCATGCCCTAGTTGGTTGAGATCTGGCCAACTGGGGTTGCCAAGTGTCATACCCTGGTTGGTGTTGATCCAACGAACCAGGGGTTGCCAAGTGTCATGTCCTGGTAGGCTAAGATTGGGCCAACCAGGGCTTGCCAAGTGTCACCATGGTTGTTCGATATGGGGCCAACTAGGGCCTGACAAGTGTCTTGCCCTAGTTATCTTAGATGGGGCCAGCCAGGGCCTACCAAGTGTCACGCCTTGGTTGGCCTAGATGGGGCCAACCAAGGCCTGCCAAGTGTCATGCCTTGGTTGGCCAATATTTGGTCAACCAGGGTCTGCCAAGTGTTAGGGAATGGATGGCCAAGATCTGGCCAACCAGGGCCTCCCAAGTGTCAGGCCTTGGTTGGCCAAGATCTAGCCAATCAGGGCCTGGCAAGTGTCACGCCCTGGTTGGCTAAGATATGACCTACAAGGGCCTGCCAAGTGTAAGGCCCTGGTTGGATGAGATCTGTCCAACCAAGGCATGACACTTAGCAGGCCTTGGTAGGCCATATCTTGGCCAACCAGGGCTTGCCAAGTGTCACACCTTGGTTGGCTGAGATCGAGCCAACTAGGGACTCCCAAGTGTCATGCCCTGGTTGGCTGAGAACTGGCCAACTAGGGCCTACTAAGTGTCATGCCCTAGTTGGCCCAGATGGGGCCAACCAAGGCCTGCCAAGTGTAATGCCCTGGTTGGTCGAGAATTGGCCAACCAGGGCATGCCACCAGGGGTTGCCAAGTGTCACGCTCTGGTTGGTCGAGATCTGGCCAACCAGGGCTTGCCAAGCATCACACCTTGGTTGGCCGAGATGGGGCCAACCAGGGCCTGCCAAGTATGATGCCTTGGTTGGCTCAAATCCAGCCAACCCGGCCCTACTAAGTGTCACACCCTGGTTGGTCGAGATCAGGCCAACTAGGGCCTGCCAAGTGTCATGCCCTGGTTGGCCCAGATGGGGCCAATAAGATCCTTCCAAGTGTCATGCCCTAGTTGGTCCAGATGGGACCGACCACAGATTGACAAATGTAATGCCTTGGTTGGCCAAAATCCCCCCAACCATGAATTGCCAAGTGTCACACCTTGGTTGGCCGAGATCGAGCCAACTAGGGACTGCCAAGTGTAATGCTCCGGTTGGTTGAGTTCACGCCAACCAGTGACAGCCAAGTGTCATGCCCTGGTTGGCTAAGATCGAGCTAACCAAGGCCTGCCAAGTGTCACACCTTAGTTGGCCAAGATCAAGCCAACTAGGGCCTGCCAAGTGTCATGCCTCAATTGGCCCAAATGGAGCCAACCATGACCTGCCAAGTGTAACGCCTTGATTGGCCCAGATCTGACCAACCACAACTTGCCAAGTGTAACGACCTGGTTGGCCTAGATTCGACCAAAAAGGGCCGGCCAAGTGTGATGCCCTAATTTTCCAAGATTCGACCAACTAGGGCCTTCTAAGTGTCATGCCTTGGTTGGCCAAGATTGAGCCAACTAGGGAGTAAGTCTCACGCCCTAGTTGGCCGAGATTGGGCCAACTAGGGAGTGCCAAGTGCACACCCTCATTTGTTGAGATCAATCCAACTTGGGAGTGTCAAGTTTCACACCCTGGTTGGCCAAGATCGAGCCAACAAGGGAGTGTCAAGTGTCATACCTTGGTTAGTTGAGATTGAGCCAACCAGGGAGTGCCAAGTGTCATGCCCTAGTTTTCCCATATCAAGCTAACCGAGGACTTCCAAGTGTCATTCCCTGGTTGGCCCAAATCTGTTCTACCAAGTGTCACACCATGGTTGGCTCAGATCAAGCTAACCAAGGCCTTCCATGTGTGACGCCCAGGCTAGTTGAGATCAGGCCAACCGGGGCCTGCCAAGTGTGATGCCCTGGTTGGACGAGATTAAGCCAACCAGGGCCCGCCAAGTGTGATGCCCTGGTTGGACGAGATTAGGCCAACTAGGGCCCGCCAAGTGTGATGCCCTAGTTGGTTGAGATCAGGCCAACCAAGGCCCGCCAAGTGTGATTCCCTAGTGGGCTGAGATCAAGCCAACAAGGGCCCACCAAGTGTCATGCCCTGGTTGGCCGAGATTAGGCCAACCAGGGCTTTCCAAGTGTTAGGCCCTGGTTGGCCCATATCGAGCCTACTAGGGCTTGCCAAGTGTCACACTCTAGTTATCCCAGATCATGCCAACCAAGGCCCACCAAGTGTGACACTCCGATTGGATGAGATCAGGGCAACTAGGGCCCACCAAGTGTTACGCCCTAGTTGGTCGAGATTAGGCCAACCAAGTCCTGCCAAGTGTCAAGGCTTGGTTGGGCAAGATCATGCCAACTAGGGACTTCCAAGTTTCACACCTTGGTTGGCCGAGATTGGGCCAACCAGGGTCTGTCAAGTGTTAGGTTGCTTGGTTGAGATCGGGCCAACCAGGGCCTCCCAAGTGTCAGGCATTGGTTGGTCAAGATTGGGCCTACCAGGGCTTGCCAAGTGTTAGGGCATGGTTGGCCAAGATTGGGCCAACTAGGGATTGTTAAGTGTCAAGTCCTAGTTGGCCGAGATCGGGCCAACGAGTCATTGTGTGTCAGGCCCTGGTTGGCCTAGATCGAGTCAACCACGGCCTAGCATGTGTCACCCTGGTTGGTCGAGATCAAGCCAACTAGGGCCTACCAAGTGTCATGCCCTATTTGCCCGAAATCGAGCCAACATGGAATTTCAAGCTTCAGGCCTTGGTTGGCCGAGATCAGGCCTACGAGGGCCTATCCAGTGTGATGCCTTGGTTTCTCGAAATTGGGCCAAGCAGGGCTTGCCAAGTGTCATGCTCTAGTTGGCCCAAATCGGGCCAACCAAGACCTACCAACTATCATGCCCTAATGTCACACTCTAGTTGGCCCAAATCTGTCCAACCAAGGTTTGCCAAGTGTCAAACCCTAGTTGGTTGAGATCGAGCCAACTAGGGACTGCCAAGTGTCACACCCACTTATGTGCTTGATGGTAAGTTTTAACAGAAAATTCACAAATTGTTGTTAAAAAAATAGCATTTATATATCTATTTATGTTTGCAAAATATGTTAATAAACAATTTATTTGAAATTGCACTTCCATATGTATTTACTCAGGCACTGGAATGGTATTTAATGCAACTCTTTCGCTAGTATCTAAACATTATCTGCTATGTTTTGTAACAAATTAATTGTTGGTATCAAATAGCATATCTTTTTAATAAATTGGATGAAATAGTTCTAATTTAGTACAATATCTATTATAAGAGGTATGGTGAATTTGATTTGTCTTTGACTTAATCTTGTATTGTTAAACATTTCTTGACACTAGGGTTTTCTTTTGCCCAATTTCGTTTCTGCGATCAACAATTGAACTTGGCTTCCAATAAACTTTTCAATTGTAGCTTATTGCAACATTTTGTCACCTCATCATTGAACTCCATTATTTATTTACCTGAGTAATGCACATTCTTTGCATGTGTGCACTAGTGCGTGGTTATGTAAGAGAATAAGAAAGGTGATATGTTGAATATTCAAAACCTACCTGTGTTGCAGCAAGCATATCTAAGAGTGGAGATGAATATGACATTGTGTTTTAGCTTGTGATTATTGGTCTTAATTATGGTCAGTCAATCCCGACTTTGGTGGGTAGATCTTTATAGAAAGTCAAGTCAAGAAAATCTCAGACCTAAGGAGAATGTGTGCAGATAGAGTAAGGAAATGGATGAACTTTCTCAAGTTCACTATGCTAATGTTGCCTCTATTGTGATGATTTGTGTGGCATTATAGGCCACTAGATATCCTTCAACCTGAGAATCATAAACTAACATTTCAGTTACTCCAAATGTCTACAAGGTGGGTATGAAAGTTTTTATATTGTTGTTGATTAGGGATTTTTCTCAGAGGCTATTGTTCTCTTCTTTTTTTTGTTTGCATTTTCATATTTTACTAATCGTTCTCTAATTTAGGTTATTGAAGTTGGAGCCAAAGCACTGGTAGCAGGATCTGCAGTATTTGGAGCAAAGGATTATGTTGAAGGTAGGTTCTTATTCACTAAATGATCAATACGGTTAATTTTAACTGTAATATTTATCTCTTGTATTGTCCAGATAGGTATCTGAAGTTTTAGGCACTAGTAATAATCGAGGTTGTACAAGCTAAAGATGAGTTTTGTGTTGCAGCTATTAAGGGAAGCAAGACCAGTAAGAGGCGAACACCAGTTGCAGCATGAGACTAGTTTTAATAAGTTGACTTTTATGCAGTATATGGTTCTGATTCTATCGCCAGTTTAGCAGATTGATCTCTTGTTCTGCCCAGAAACAAGTTGGAACTGATGTCAAGGGTCATTAGTTGCCATTCTGTGGCAAGTGTAATATTATCTATTATTCTCAGAACGCAGGCTTCTGTGATTCATAATTTATATCAAAAATATTTCGGATCAAATTACATATAGATTTACAAGTCGACACGTTTCGAACCACAGTAAGTGGTTCGAAACGCATCAACTTGTAAATCTATATGTGATTTGATCTGGAAGATTTTTTATATATATTATCTATTATTTTTCATTCTCCACGTAACTTGTTTTCATTCTCCATGTAACTTGCAAAATCACACAAATAAGAATGCTTGTCAGCTTATCAAAGTCTACAAGTCTGCAAATTGTATTAAAATCTTAAATGAAAATTTATTCCTTAAAAGTACTCATGACCTATAGAAAGGGAAACTTTTAATATGCATATATTTTTCTTTTGTGGATTCCAAACACATTCCAGATCGGGGTGTAAGCAAATGTAAAATTATATATACTGAAGCATGCAGAAATTTTTGCATTTAAATGGTTTTTATTTGAAAGGGAAATCCAATATCTGACGACATGAGTTCCAAAACTGATCATATATATTTTTTCAGTACCAGCTTTTGGAACTTGTGGCTTACCTTTTTGACACGATTATAAGAATTATTATAGATGATTTGTGAGGTGTTATTAAATCATCATGAAGATCCATTGAAGGAAATGCCAAGTAAATGAGATATAGAGCATTGCATTTTATCTTGACATGCAGATGCTAATTAAAGATTGAAGTCGTGAGCAGTAGAAATTTTTTCCCGACGTTTATATTTTATCCACCAGGACCCCCTGCCATATATTTTTGCAGAATTTTGGGTTTCTGACTTGAGAGATGTTTATAAATTTAATCAATGATATCTTCGAGAGGACAACAAAGTTTGCAATAATATTATAATGCCATCATTCTTGCACTTTGTTGTTCTCACACTTGCTTCTACAGTCCACAACTCGCCTTCATCTCATGATGGATTAGTGTAAGAACCATAGAAATGGTTCCCAGTTGTGGGGTTTTGATTCACACTGTGTGCTCTTTTACCGCGAGGAGGCAAGATGAGAATGTGTTGGCTCTTGAAATCGAAAATATTGTAGAGCAAGTTCATGGACATTGTCTGTGAACTCCATCGAGGGAATGAGGTACATATTATATGGCATCCATTAAATTCGTCCCAAAATCACTGGTCTACTAACTACTATAACAATTGCTAAACTTGAGTAGCAATGGAATTTCACATGAAGACAACCATGGAAAAAGCTGGCTATAAGTGCTTATCTAATCAGGAAATTTAACTCACAAATATCCAAGACAACTCATTACAACAACAAAATTTAACATGGATTATCTAACATAAGCACGAGGTAGATAAGCCTTTCCAAATGAAATTACTTGAAACAATTAACACCAAATATTCATCACAACATCCAAACATTTTTACAAACACACCAAATATTCATCTCAACATTCCAAACATTCTGACAGACACATTCTAGAGCTCCCAACTTATTATTTTTTTTCAATAAATATATAGGAAAGAAAATGAAAATAAGAATTAACACGGGAACAATGGTTGTCAAGGAACAATTTAGACAATTTACCTCCCAGCCATAGTGAATTTTACACAATTGCTAGGCTCTAGAATGACATGGGCAATGGGTTCTCTCACTCTCTCTAGGATAAATTAACTCTCAATGTCAACAATCTTATGATAATCTGATTTAAAATGGTTATGAAATGGGTGTTGTTGAGCTAATTTGTGGTCCTAAATTAACACACTTATTTCTTATCAATCCAGGTTGTTTATGCTTTGAGGCAAGTTCACTATATGTGAAGATCAGATATAATCAAACCTTGAAAGATAAGTTATTCAAAAGCTAAAAGTAGTACATCCTATAACTCTAATTCAATCAACTTAAAAAGAGAAAAATATTGAAAGGGTTCTTGACCTCAAGAAGTCCACCTTCACCTCAATTATCACTTAATGAATCAGAGATTGAAACCAAAAGCTTAAGATGAATAAATTATTAATGAAAGAAGCTCTTAACTTAAGAGACACATAAGATATTCCATCATAATTCATTCATCTCAATATCCAAATCTCAATGAAAATAAAACTACTTGCATGCAAACAAAAGAAACTAGTTTTGATTCATCATTTTAGCAGAAGGGATGCCCAACTTGAACACCTGTTTTTCCAACTCAATAAAGTGATGAATAAGCTATTAAGTAATGAAATCAATCACTATGCATAAATCATAAAGCAAACTGAAATAAAGCTTTGAAAAACTAGTGCTACAATCAACCAGATTACAAGGAAATGAAACTAGTTAACAAGGAAGTGTACTTAGCTTGGAATGGGGGCCCTCCACCCTTGCCTTGCACACTTTGAGAGGTGATATCAGAAGCTTAAATCAGTCACACATCCATAGCATTGAACAACAAAATAATAATAACACAAGTCTTCAAATTAACTCTTCAATCCAAAGATGCCACAACATAAAAGTATATCACAAAATCAATACATAAGCCATCAAAGTTTTGGCTTTAAATAAGAAGTCTCATGAACAAACTGATCTATATTCACTCAAACAAACCCATCTACTCTCATCCACCTATCTAAGTCGAATTCATTATCCTCATCCCAAAAAAGATGACCATTCCTATGAAATCTCAAAACTGCCCTATTTCTATGGGATTCCTGCATGACTAGTCATGGTTGACTAGTACCAAATGGGCCTAATAAAGCTTGTTCTGTTCGAACTAAGCATTGTTTTCTTAGTCCTAGTTCCCAAGCTGTCCATCCATGCATTACATTCGTGCACAAGTGTTCTGCAACCATATCAACCATAGAGCTATTACGGGAATTTCTGAATCTGCCAATTTTTCACTAAAAACCAAATTTTCATAAAAACTTTAGAAATTGAAAAATTAAAATTAAATACCTGAATGGATATCAAATATACATCAAAATGGGATAAATGAAGGGAAAATGGATGGAAAATAGATGGATAAGTAAGTTTCTTTGAGCAAAAATAAGACCAAAACTAAGGCCCAACATCTCTCCCTTGCTTATCATCAAGCATTTTCCCATGCTTGCTTGCTCCTCTTTGACCTTCGCCTTTCTGTAGTAGATGTTGTACCTGTAGATGCTTCCTGTTGTGCTGCCCTGGCCAAACAATCCAGACCTGTATCATGTCTCTCCCTAAACAAAGCTGCCTTGACCTTTTGTTTTTCATATTTTGCCTGCCACATGTTCTTTTCCTTCAGCCATTTAAATGCTTGCTTAGAAAGTAGATCATTTTTCTTTTTCAGCCTCCCCAATTCTTCATTCAGTTTTTCATTTGCCTTAACCAATTTAGCATTATCTTTCTTATTTGCCTTGTTTTCTTCTTTTAATTGCTTCTCTAAGATTTTGCTAATTTTCAGTTGGTCAGTTAAATCCCCGATTCTTCCCAAATTAAGTTCTCTCTCAAAATCTTGTGTTGTTTTCATTAGTGATGCTGTTGCTGCATCATCATATGAAGAATCCTTCTCAAATACCTCTTGTGCAATATCATTTTTTACTTGTTGTCTTGGGGAATATGTTTCTACTTCCTTATCTAAATCAATGGGACTCTTATTCCTAAATCGTCTAGGAATAAACATAACAGATGTTTCATTTTCTTGCATGGCCATGTTGTTCTGTTTTTTGGCTCTTGTTCTAGGATACAAGGGTGAGTTCATCAATCCTCTGTTTTCCTGCTCTGTTTTATCCTGTACCTCATTAACATGTTCAATGAATTGACTTTTAGACATGAATTCTCGCCACACTATGCCCTGTGATCTCACCTGATACTCAACTAGGATTTTGATTAATCCTTGGTGGTATATTTGTCCTGCTTTAGGCCTGTGTTCATGTTTGACTGTTTCAATCATTCTCAAAAGGTTCTTATATAGGAAATAAGGCAAGTTAATCATATCCTCCCCTTTTATATGCTGCAGAAGTCTGACATGATACAAGTGAGCCACGCTATACCCTCTATCACAGGTCAAAAACTTTTGGATAACCAAAACCAACTCACCCCATGGTTCATTAAACCATTCCCTGGGTATCCCTTTTGTTCTATCAAATGTCCCTTTCTGGTTCTTCTCAAGAAAGAAAGTCCAGGCTTTCTCCTTGAAGTGCAGGCCTTTGTAATACTTCTCACCTATCATGGGCAGATCTAAAGCTTGGGAAAGATATTCCTGGGTTACAGGAATAATGACATCTCCCACCCGTGTCTGGTCTTGATTGAAATTGTTTATAAAATCCCTGGTTATTTGTTCAGAGTGGCCATCAAATTTTTGTAGGAAACTTATCATCCCTGCTTGGTAAAGTTTTTCTATAGTTTCCTTCCCCTAGCTCTCTATTTGGAATTTTGGCTCTACTCTGACTGACATTGCTTCTGTAAACCAATGAATGAATTCCTCTCTTGTTACTAATTTCATTTTGAAAGAAAGATATAACTATTTGTTTGATTCCAAAATGATTTTTTTTTTTTTTTTGAAGGCAAAGAACCTTACCTTCCTCCTTTCAATCAACTCAATTTTAACTTTGTTAACCTCTGTTTGACTCTGCTCTCAGCAACAACACTGTTTTAATCCCCTGTTCAATGCAAACAAATGCCTGTATACCCTGTCAATATGCCGCTCTCTGCTTTTGAAAACAAAAATACATATATACACAATATTCATACATGCTCCTGGCCTTATTTTGTTTGCCAAAATTCAAACCATTGTTTACTGTGTATATTCAACCAGGAAAACTGTGTAGTGCGCATGCATATGGCTCTCGGCCTCATCAACAAACATTCAAGATGCTCTCGGCCTAACCAAAAATATTTTAAAAAACACTTTTGACTGATCACAAAAATTTGGAAATTATGCACACGGCCTTAATTACCAAATCAATTACCAAAAATACGCTCGGTTGCAACAAAACTATGGGCAAGAAGGCACTTAGCCTTAGCATGGAAAATTGAGGGCTATACACATACGCTCGGCCTCTCAAACACAAATGAACATGGCGCATTTGGCTCAGCAATCAAATCCCTGTTTTTTTTGTTTTGGCAATCAGACATTTCGCATGGCATTACTCGTTTCAATCTTTAAGCATTTCAGTGCTCTGTTTAGGTGCAAATGAAAACTACAAATGGAAACAACAGTGCGCAGCAAGGGCATGAATGCATGTTGTTTCATGTTTAAAATGGCGCACAATTAAACAAGGTGTGACAACACAAAACACGGTGCGCATTCTACAGCACTTCATATTACCATTCACCGCCATAACAATTCAAGTTTTGTGCCTCCTCTGTTCATAACAAGTTAACACGGCATATACTGCATTCGCATTTAACACAGCATACACTACATACAATCCTAACGTGTTCATCATGCACTGCATTCACATTTAAGTGAAGCGTGATCCACTAAGGGTTCATACCAAAATTCACGCAGCAAATCAACGAGTTGGAGGCTATAATTTCGGCTTACCTTAGATCACCGAGCACTTGGAGGGATATCTGGCGCTCCAAATCTTTGTTTAACTGCTCAATTGACTGGTGGCAAGGCAAAGCAATCGTTACCATTAATAACTGATAGTTTATGACCGAGATTCACTATATGCCGAGCTTCAAACAACGCCTTACCTGATCGAATCCCCAAAACTTTGCTATCCTGAACGTCAAACACGGGACGATTTTTTTAAATCCACCCAACTCAGTCCACTCTTCTTTTCACCAGGCTGCGGCTTCAATCACCATTTCTCTGAGCTATTCAGCGATGAGGATTATGGTTTGAACAGCGCGGATTATTGTTTTAACAGTGATGAGGATTATGGTTTTGAACAGCGATAAGATAATCTGTTCATGACCGTTTCAGGGGCTGTACTGCTCTTTGTATCTATTAGTGTTTGCGCTGCGTGGTTTACATGGCCGTCCTGTTTGACCAGTCGCCCGACTGTGTCATGAGGATGGCCGAATCATGTTCACATACGCATGACCTCCTATACCGTAGACTGTCCAATGACCATAAGTCATCGTGCCACCGTGTTCATATTCGTACCTGTGTGTTGGCCGGTGGTGGTTTGTTTTATTCACTACAGTTGTTTTACCATTATGCCCACCGTCATGCGTTTATGATATATGACCATTGGTTGTGTTGCAATGAGTCGCATGCAATGATATTGCAACCACCCGCCGTCTGATTGGATGATCGAACACGGCTTCCTCATTGTTTGCATGCGGTTGTTTACCATATCATACCATTGCATTGTTATATAACCCGTCTCACCATTGTTATATATCATATTATGCGGTCATTCTCATTATATTATATACCATATTGCATACCTTAAACCTTATATCATATGCGCGTTGGGTGATATGATTTGCGCATTCACATTTTTTGAATTTTGAACTATGGTATATATTAATATGATATATAATAATGTTTGGTTTCCATATAGCGCATGGTTTATGTGACTTGTTTAACATAGCTTTTATAATTTTAAAATGACCATTGGGGTCATATTTAAAATTATCACCACCACTAATGCTTTGAGTTGTATGTGCAGGTTGAAAGTTGTCCCAGTTTGGCCTTTTTAAGCTCGCAAAGAAAAATACTTAGGGGTAGTAGGGTTAATGAAAAGAGGGAATATGCATGGAAATGAAAGGGAATAGGGTTATAATGTATAAGGGTTATAGGAATATAGGATATAAATGATAATGAATATCCCCAGGTACTAATTTCAACTTAACAAAAACTAAAAATTCTTAAGAAAAATTTGAATTTTTAAAGCACAAAATGACCACATATACTCCCCTGGATGATGGCTGTACAAGTAGGATGAAATCAATTGATCGGATGTTGTAGATGGATCCAAATGTAGACTTTATTGCTGCTCCTTGTTCATCATGTTCTAATTCTTGAATTGATAATCAGGTCCCTTTGTAATGATTCATTGTTTCAGGTCCCTTTTACTGCTTACAAAATATGCACATGTTGTGTTGACATTGGCAGGTCTTTCAGGTCCCTTGGCAATGATTTGTTATATCAGGTCCCTCTATTGACAATACAAGTCCTGTTTATACTCCAGTGTTCCAGATAAAGAGTTGATGTTTGCAACTTCAGCTGTCCAGTTAAGAGCAAATGCAAGTCTCCCCCCTGGTTGAAGATATGACTTGTCCTCAAGTCATTGGTTGGTGGAGTGTACCTGTAGTAAATGTGTCTGAGAACAATAGAACAAGTAGAAAGAATTCATAGAGTCCAAGTTGCCCTGGTTTTCCCCTATGAATTCGTGTTTGCAATGTGCCAGTTGCCTGGTTTTCACTTGCAAACAATTTATTTATTTTTATGTTGTTTTTTATTTTTATTTTTTTATATATTTTATTTTGTTTTTTCTCTTTTTTTTTTCTTTTTTTTTATCAGATATGTTTTATTCAACTAGTAGACTGGAAGATGGCTGATCCTGTGCCATGAGTTCCAGTTCTGTGTCTTCGATCAGTTGTTTCATAAATGCTTCTTTACTGATATGCCTATTGTAAACTTTGAGCCTATGTCCATTCACTATAAATGAGGTGGAATCCTGGTCGATTGTCTTGATCCTTACTGCTCCATTGTCAAAAATTTCGTCAATTTCATATGGGCCTAGCCAGTGTGTTGTGAACTTTGCTTTGAAGTCTTTGAATTTGGAGTCGAAAAGCATTGCCCAATCTCCCTTGTGAAATGTCTTTGTTTTGATATATCTATCGTGCCACTTCATTCTTTGTTGTTGCACTAATGTAGTATGTTCCATAGCTTGCTGACGATGCTCATCTAACTGATTCAGTTCCATGATCCGCTACTGTTGTGCTTCTGTCAAGTCGAGTCCTAGTTCAGCTGCTAGTCTGTATGTATGTATCTGAAACTTTATAGGTAGTAGAGCCTCCTTCCCATATACTAACTGGTATGGACTGAAACCAGTTGTAGTTTTCCAAGTGATCCTATAGGCCCAGAGTGCATCTTTTAATTTTTCAGACCAGTCTTTTCTATTCATCTGTACTGTTTTTGTCATAATATTTTCCAGGACTTTATTTGTTGATTCGAATTGCCCATTTTCTTGTGGATGATATGGTGTAGATTTCCTATGTTTGATCTTGTATTTCTCCGTTAGATCTCATACCAGCTTTGATGTAAACTGTGTGCCTTGATCTGTTACAATTTGTCTAGGTATTCCATATCTGACAAAGATTTCTTCAAAAAGAAAGGTGACCACTGTATCTTCTGTTGCTCTGTTAACTGCTTTTGCTTCTGCCCATTTGGTTACATAGTCTGTACATACTAAGATGTACCTCTTCCCATTTGATGGTGGATTGATAGGTCCAACAAAGTCAAGTGCCCACTGCTCAAATGGTTCTATGAGAACCTGTGGCTTCAGTGGCATTTCATCTGATGTTATTGGTCGTCCTGTTCTCTGGCAGCTGTCACATTGCTTGACATATTTCTTAGAGTCTCTGAAGATGGATGGCCAGTAATAGCCTAGTTGCAGCACCTTATACACTGTTCGTTTATCTGCAAAATGGCCACCACATGGTTCATCATGACATGCTCTTAAAATGTCTAATATTTCATCTTCGCGTACACATTTTCTAATTATCAGGTCTGAACCAGTATAAAATAAATCACCATTGACCCATGTATATCTAGAGCTTGCTCTAACAATTTTGTATTTTTGCTTTTTAGTGAATTGAGCTGGAAACCTTCCAGATGATAAATAGTTTGCAATATCTGCAAACCATGGTGTTTTGACTGTGATGGCAAACAGATGTTCATCTGGAAAGTTATCTACAACTGGATTTGGATCGGGGGGTGAGTGTATGCGAGACAGAAAGTCAGCCACTTGATTTTCTTTGACTGGCCGATCTTGTATTGTGATATTAAATTCTTGCAGTAACAGTAACCATTTTGTTATTCGTCCATTGGTGATGGGTTTATTCATCAAGTATTTGATTGTTGAATGATCAGTATGAATGAAAACTTGATATCCTGTTATATAGTGCCAGTATGGGGCCTGTAACTTCCTCCATTTTCCCACACTTGAGTTCCATAGGGGGTACAAATTTTTCTTGACTTATGGAACCAAGTTTCTCTTCTATTTGTTTCCTCCTCTTTAAGGCTGGGAAGGTGAATCTAAAGCTCTTTCTTCTCGGTTGGGCCTAGTGTATTAAGGATAGAAAGATAGAGACTCCAATTCTCCCTAAAGGTTTATTGGAGTGCTTATCCTTCCTTCTCTTTCGGTATAAATAACAAGAATAGGTAAAAGAATTATGGTGGATATTGGCCTAAGGTGTGTTTGCGTTATTAATATTCCATTCTTTCCTCCCATATGGATAAATTTGTTCCTTTCCCTTTGCAGTGTTGAACCAAGCTTTGCGAATCCAAGATGCTATTACCATTAGTGCTAGTTTTTTTTTTATGAAATATCATATGAGAGTTCGATGATTCAACTGTAGTGCCCACTCTAGTTTCCTGACCCAGATACGACATTATCTTAGACACTCTATTCTTCGAGGACCTCAGATTGAGGATCTGGACCCATGACACTATTATTAGCGATTGAGATATTCATGGTTGTGATGTTTATGAATGCTTTCCATTGATATTATGGTAGCATGAATGGTTATGTATCTTATCTATCAGTATTCTGATGATTGCAATATTAATAGTTAAGTTGGTCTCTATTTGAAATTATGATGAGGGTTGTAAAGAATACGTATGCGCTCTACTAAAAGCATAATGAGGATAAATTTATGGATAGGTATATTTCTACGATGTTACGATGTGATAGATTAATGAATATGTATGTTTCCATTGATGATTATTGATAATAGCCATGAGGGATGTGTCCCCTATGTTACCTACTTCCTTTAGTTCAGACTTACAATGGACAATGATGTGAATGACCAGGAATTGTTAATGATGCTATCATGCTAGTTGACTAATCATTTTTTGACGTCATCAAGTGTGTGTACTGCTATTATGGCTTTTCATTTTTAAGCATATAATAAAATTCTATCACTTGAGGCCTACCATTTTTATGTTACATTACTGATGGAACCACGGACCAACATGGAGCTTTGCAACAATAATGTTTTTCACTCTATTTTGCTTTTTGTATGTTACATTACTGACTGATGGAACCATGGCTCAACATGGAGCTTTGCAACAATAATGTTTTTCACTCTATTTTGCTTCTTATACGAGGCCTCCCTCAGAAATCTTTCATTATTTGATGCAAGCAAATAACATAGCAGAGAATTAGTTTTAAAATATGGTTGAAGCTGTTAGCATACATGTAATTGTGCATCCCTTAGTTGATCATCAACCTTATATTTGATATGATTTCTTAGATTAAATTTTGAGACAGTTGATCTGAAAAGAAAGAATGACTAAGAATTAATTGAAAGATTGTGGGGAATTGTTTGAACAGGAATGTGCATATTGCACTAATTACTACGACTACATAGGAAGTGTTAAATTATAAATGCATATATTTTCAGGTTGAAAATGCAGTGTATGTTTCATAAAAATTCAGTAAACATGTGCATCAAGGTTGACATATTTAGGATGGTGCAGTCCCCGGCTTACATAAGCTAGGAGTGTCATCATATTCACTCCGGCTCCAAGTGGCAAAGAATAAATATCCCTTCTGAACATGTGAATCCTGGTTGAAAGCTCAAGAGTCAAATCTGACTGGACTACAGATACTTCACTTAAACTGAACGATGATTGTACCTTGTGAAATGTTGTGTGATAGCAGCATCACTCCACACAATATCCATCAGTAAAACAACGATGATGTAACCAATTTTTGATTGTGAGACTATTGTTGATGGTCAACCACCTCGATATACCTGAGGATCCCCTTTTGCCTAAGAATAATTGACACTCCATTTCATATTTCAGAAAAAGTGTCCCTTAAGACCATGGTCATCTTGGTCATGAGCCAAGGACTTTTAAGGGCCCCAAGAGTGGTTCAGGGGATGTGTAATGTCCTAGGCAATTTTGCCCTTAGGGATTCGCTTTCTTCAACAAACCATCACATTCGTAAACAGTGTGTATGCATGTATATAATAAATAATAACAATAATAATAATAAAAAATATCTTCCTAAATAATATGCATAAAGGTTATTCATAATATGCATGAGGGTCATTCACAATAATTGTCATCATTATTAATTTATTCATTCAACATATTATTATATTTTTGTCTTTATATCATGGAGGAAATTTATCATGGACTTTTATGCTCCATTGGTATCAAAGATAGTTTGAGATATTGAACTTGTCATTTCTACCATACTTGTCACTGTGATCACACAAAAATATTCTTTTCCATGTTGTTAGTTGATTTTTATATACTACTTTCATTCGCTGTTGTTTAAAAATGCATAGTTTAATTGTTTATATTTTGGTTTCTTTCATGAGGATCTAGTGATGCAATTTTTGGCAAGATTGTGATTTTTTGGTTACTTCAATGCATTTTTGAATGCATAAATGGATTTATTACCTTGAAAAACCCTTTGGGGTGCTCAATCTATACATACTATAACTTGTAATTCCAACAAATTCCTATTGGATTTCAAGCAAAATTGATTGCAAAAGAGCAAAAATTTAGAAGAATTAGGCTTGACATTTAAAAAATTATGTTGCCAAGTTCTCTATGTAATTGTCGTGCATTGGAATTGTTGTATCACTCTGCAACGCATACACCAACATCATTCCATGTTTGTACAATAGATGTGATTTCTATGTCATATAGTTGCCATATCATATTGTTGTCCATTCGTCACAACACATAGTTGCAACTCAACCTTGTGTTGCCATTTTTGTATCATTATATGAGCAATTTGAATATTTAGAAAAAAATGTTTATGCTTTGTTAAGAAAATTGAGGAACGACAAAACCATACAATTAAGTATGGAAGACCTCATTCACTCAACTACCAATAATTAAACTACAAAATTTAAAATTTCTTCTCCAAAGGCCAATTTAGAATGGACAAATTAGAGACATGCAAGTGGTAGATACTCAATACAAACATATCATTGATTGATTAGAATCATGATAAGTTGAAGAGAAAATCAAAGCCAAGAATCATGAAAACTAGAGAAAAATAAAAGTGATCTAAAATCACTCATATTAGAGCTTTTAAAAAAAAAAAATAGAACTCAAGAATCACAACAAACTAAAGAAATATATAATTGATTTAAAGGAACACATATAAAAACTTTCATCTAGTGTTAATTGTCTACATACAACCACTCCACAACCAAGTTCTTCAAATGCATCTATTGTGACTAGTTCAAAGTATTGATTGTAGTTCCTAACAAAATTGAAGATTTAGAACATGGTAAACAAAGGTGGATTACGTCATAGGTGAAATATCAACGATAATTAACACAATTATTATTGACCATTACAAATATTGAAGTCCAAGCTTAAGGTGGGTAGTTCCTTCTATGAAAAAGGCATAGGCATCCCCTATGAATTTGAGTTAATACAAAATTATTGCTATCTTAATTGCATGATTGAAGGAATAAAACTAGAGAGATTTCTCCTAAATTAGTCAATTTGTCATTTGAAGGAAGGTGGGTGTTATTAATTGTTGCTTTAAATAGTTGTGATTTTGATTATGATGATTTTGTTGGAAAAGTTTATGAATGACGCTTCCTGTAACTATTAATAATGTATGTTTTGTACATTTATACAAAAAGTGGGTTGCAATGTTCCCCAGATATAGTCCTTCAGTTATAACGGAATTCGTGTTATAGATACCTTGGGAAAATTTTAACCTGCCCACCAGAAGGTTGGCAAGAGTTTCAGGAAGGGTTCCAAAGATTATGTGTAGCCGTTCCTCCTTTATGTTCTAAGGACTTCGGGACGAAGTCCATTGTTAAGAGGGGGTGTATGTAGTGCCCACTCTAGTTTCCTGACCCGGATACGACATTATCTTAGACACTCTATTCTTCGAGGACCTCAGATTGAGGATCTGGACCCATGACACTATTATTAGCGATTGAGATATTCATGGTTGTGATGTTTATGAATGCTTTCCATTGATATTATGGTAGCATGAATGGTTATGTATCTTATCTATCAGTATTCTGATGATTGCAATATTAATAGTTAAGTTGGTCTCTATTTGAAATTATGATGAGGGTAGTAAAGAATATGTATGCGCTCTACTAAAAGCATAATGAGGATAAATTTATGGATAGGTATATTTCTACGATGTTATGATGTGATAGCTTAATGAATATGTATGTTTCCATTGATGATTATTGATAATAGCCATGAGGGATGTGTCCCCTATGTTACCTACTTCCTTTAGTTCAGACTTACAATGAACAATGATGTGAATGACCAGGAATTGTTAATGATGCTATTATGATAATTGACTAACATTGAGAAACCGTGTTACTGATGATTATTGAGTATGGCAGGAAACCATCAGAGGCACTCGCATATGACATGTCTATGACACCTGGTTTGATGAAAATTTATATTACTTTATCTTTGAAAGTCTAAGTTGATCTTGGAATCTGCCATATATGTTTAACTATATTCTAATGATATATTAATGGTTGCAGGCACAGATTAGTTGCTTGACCGAATGACTCACATATGGGTGATGGGGTTGTACAAGTGGATGGAACTACATGGGAGGGGTGGGACAGAGTCCCTGATCTCACCCACTAGCACTCCCGCCGTGACTTGGGCTGGAAGGGTTGAAACACCTTCGCCTTGAAGATCACGATGCCATGAGGGCAGGTTCCAAAGTTGGTTCGCTCATGAGGACTTTACTGGGGGGCGCGCATCAAGGCGGATTCCTTGATCCCCGACACCATTAGTCTCACTATAGCAGGCAACATAAGATATGACAGTGGTCTATGACGTTGCACTATACTTTCCCCTCGTAATCACTGGATGTTTGAAGGGCAAGTGGTGTGGCACCCTTGGAACTTCAGGGGAATTTCTTGAAGGGCACGACCAACTTGGCACCCTTGGCATCACAAATAAACTATTAGGTGTGGCACCCTTGGAACTTCTAGGGAAGTTCTTGAAGGGCACAACCAAACTGGCACCCCTGACATCACAAATAAAATATTAGGTGTGGCACCCTTGGAACTTCTAGGGAAGTTCTTGAAGGGCACAACCAAACTGGCACCCTTGACATCACAAATAAGCTATTAGGTGTGGCACCCTTGGAACTTATAGGGAAGTTCTTGAAGGGCACAACCAAACTTGGCATCCTTGGAATCATTAAAAATAGATAATAATAAATAAATATAAGCAAGGAATGAAAACTAGGTAAATTTACATCAAGGGTAAATGATGATTATAAACCAATGTAATTAAATCAAAAATAAAACTTGGAATAAGGAGGATCATAGGAAGAATTAAAATAAAGTACCTTAAAAACTCTACCCTTCCCATTTTGGAAAATACTAGGAAGATTATGTGGCTTAATTAGAATAAAGGGGAAAGACAAACATAATAGTAAGGATAAAGATTAATCCTAAACTAATTTAAACCTAATTAAGAAAAGGGGAAGGTGAATTAAAATGAGAATAATAAATTAAATTTAGAGAAATGTAGAGAAGCTCCATGTGTCAACAACCAACATAAGAATATCCATCTAGGAGATAACCTGAGTTAAATTAGGGAGTAGATTGGGGATAAAATCTTGACTCATTAATTGACTTCAAGTAATGAACACAAATTAAGGAATAAAAGGGGGGAATAAAGAGACAACTAGGAGAAGAAATAAGAATCTTGTTGAGGTGAGGAAAATATTAGTTTTAAATAAAAAATTAAGTAAATAATTTGGGAGACCCTTGATGTGAGAATGACACATGGGTGGGTGAATAATCAAGCTATTGAATTATAAAAAAATAATTAATTATGCATGACATGACAAGTGTCACCTATGAGGACTCCTATAAAAGAAGGGGCAAGCCATGGAAGAAGGGACTTTTTGGAACCCTATTGTTGGATGGATGAGATGTTGTGAGAGCAGTGATTACGAAGCTATAGTGAGTTTGGTGAGGTAGAGGAATTAGAGAGGGGACTCTTGAGCCAAGGTGTGCTCTCCTCTACTAGCTAGTGCTTGTCTCCATTGTACAACCCCATTGCAGCACGAGGGTCCGCGGGGAAGAAGAGTACCCAAGGAGTAGGCTGGGAGGTTAACTGGTGGGTCTTCGCATTCGGATCAAGTGCGTCATCATTCACTCGCGAAGGTGACCAGCTACAAGGGAGTACCAGCAACAGTAGAGCAAGTGGAGTCTCGCCTCTGGTGAACGATACATATGTATTTCATTACTATTGATCTTAGTTAAAAGTATGAAAACGTTATGATATGTTTCCTGAATGAATGGCATGAATGTGTGAGTTAAATGAATTTGAAATTCAATGCATTTCTTTTCTGGTTGTATTTGCTGTAAAAAAAAAATGTATATAGTCTAGATATGGTCCTTACACTTGGTATCAGAGCACAAGTTGAACCCTTGAGGCCTATGGGCCCATGCATGCATAACTAGTTTTGTTTGCTATGTGGGTATTTCTCTAAAATCAATTTACTCAAGTTTCAAAAAAAAATAAAAAAAAATAAATAAAATAAAATTTAGTCTGAATTGTGGTCCTCACATCAACTATGAAACCCGTTTCAATATTCATCCCTCGAGGAGGCAAACTCGTTTGTAATCACCACTAGTTGGTAGAGATTGCTTCCTTCCCTTAGTGATTGGGATACCCTAACACTCCTTGAGGAAGAGAAGATGGGCCCCACAACTTCCTCCATTTTCCCACACTCGAGTTCCAGAGGGGGTACGAATTTTCCTAGACTTTTGGACCTAATTTTCTCTTCTATTAAGGCTGGGAAGGAAAATCTAAAGCTCTTTCTTCTTGGTCGTGCCAAGTGTATTAAGTATAGAAGGATAAAGACTCCACTGCTTCCTAAAGGTCAGGCCAAGTGTTCCATTTCTATTGTTCTTATGCTTATGGGAGGAGCTCATATCACAAACTACTTGGATTCACCCTTTCACTAGTTACATTACCAACTACTCCCAACAAGGCCACCTTATCACTCTCCAATTTACCACCAAATACATCTCTATTTTGGGGCCCCAACCCCTGATGCTAGATAAGAAGAACAAAATAAGAAAAAAAATGTTTTATTTTCAAGTAGCTTAAAAATGTTCATGTGTTTGGGCTCTGTCTTCCTCACCCTCCTAACCTCAAGCAAGAAATATTTCCCTTAGTAAAAAATAGTTCCTACTCTCTCTAAAAGGAAGGTGTGGTAAACATATCCAACTCTAAAGGATCCTACTATCTCTAAAGGGGCAGTGTTATAATCAGCATACAATGCATCCTATCTTAACAATGCATATGATACAATATCAAGTGTCAAGGAAAAGGTTGATACGGCTCAATTTGACTGGTTGTGGCCAAAGTTCATCGTTAAGTTTGCAATGTAATAATAACCTTCTCCCACCTTTCCATGAATCTTGACAGGCATAGGGTCCTTGTCTACCAAAATGACATCCCCAACCTTGTATTCTTTCTTAGGCTTCCATTTATTGTTTTGTTTACAACTAGGCCTTTTAAGGATACAAACTTCTTATGAAGGAAGAATGGGAGAAGGTTTCTCTATCTCGGGCATCTTATAATAAGGGAGGTTTGGTACTGGCTTCACCACATGGTTAGGGTATGCAAGTTCTCTATAAAGAATGAAAGGAGTCCCATTAGATTGTAGAATGGTTACATAAGATAAGTCCATTTGAAGTTGACCTCCCACAGTCGCACCCCATTTCCTTTATAACAAAATCCCCCATACATCAAGAATATCTATGACCACAACATCCATGAGTAACGATATATCCGGATTCATAGCCAAAGAAACCTTGAGATCCTTTATGAGGCCCTCTACTTAAATGGGTTGAGAATTGAACCCACAAACCACCTTATACTTATGAGTAATGTTTAGATTCAATTGTGTCATGACCTTTAATGGCATAATATTTGTGGAAGCCCCTGAATCTAACATGCAGTTATGCAATAGGAGGTCATTAATAGCTAATTCAAGTATATCCCTAACTACCCTATCAAATTTTTGTATAAAATCCTTGATGTCTTCCCTTCCCCTACTTATTTGGTGAAATTTTTCAATGTTGAAAGTCCTTTTAGCATCACACGACCATCTTCTTATGAAAATATCTTCAAATTGGTCAGAGTTATCATCTATCAACAGTATACATGTCATTTGTAAACCCATTTTGCAAGTTATGTAATGTAAATGATCATAGTAAGACGTTGAGTATATGTAGCAACCTAGGTAAGCCTATTATTTTGGCGAAAAGTTTCATCCTAAGAGGTTTTTTGTCTCACTGACTCATGTGTGTTTCTAAACACAAATGGTCGGCGGATCTTTTCCCTTCAACCTCACCCCAAATCTAGGATGAAATTATTCGTCAAAGTCTTAAGTGAGTCCTAGTGTTTTAGTATATTCTGTAAAAGTGATTTGGGAATAATTTAAGCTAGTTGGCTAAATTATTTTATTACAAATCACTTGGTCTACAAGAGCATATTGTGTCTTAGATGGGGTATGTTTCTTGAAGGTATAACCAAATGTGTATTCCCCCTTTGAGAGTTGTAAATGTAAAATCTCATGTATTAGAGGGTGAAAAAATAATTAAATCCCCTCGTGTAAACTAATAAGTTTTTTTGGCAAAATAAAATTAAATCCTAAGTCAGAAAATTAATTAATTAGAGTAAAAAATAAAATGTTTTAGAAAAAATAATTCTCCAAGTGGACAAATTCATGGGTCTTAAAGGAAAAAAAATTTAGAACTCTTCCACCAAGGGAATATTGTATATTTAGGGAAAATTTGGACCTTTGGATCTTGGTGGTTAAGTCAAAGTCAAATTTTTTAAGAAATTAGCTCAAAATAATTAATTTTGAGCTAATAAAAAAAGGATCAAAAAAAAATTTGAATTTTCCTCAAAATCAATTATTTCAAACGGCCAAGATTAAAATATGATCGAGTATTATTTGACGGTCAAGATTATTTTGACAAGGATCAAATAAACTAGCAGTTATTTTTCCACTGGGAGGATTTAGCTATAAATTAGAGAGTCAGCTGAATCTCTAGCCATCTGATTTCTAGCTAAGAAATTGATGTTGAAGCATTTGTGTAAACTATTGTCCCCCTGGGAACTATTTTTTTCTGCCATAATAAAGACTTTGGGGTGAAACTAGAGGTGTACTTGTTCATTGATTTGTGGCATGTACTAACTACAGGCTTCCCGTGTTATGTTTATATATGATTATTTTGAGATAATACATAGTGTTTGCAGGTACTTTAGTCCTTGGTCTCCAAGTTCACAAACTGTGGGCAAAGATCGCTTTGCTTGGATCATAAGTATTTGTATGGTGGACTAAATCTTCACTAAGGATATAATGTGCATGGGTTTTCTGAAACATTTTTAAGCATTTATCAAGGAAAAATCCATAGAAATATTTTTCTCAAAATTTAAAAGATTTCAAAACCCTTGTATATTTGTAGATTTTGTAAATCTAATTTGTAATTATTATTTTTCTAACTTAGATTTTGGGGTTTTAAGTATTTTGTATATATTTTGGGGTTTGGGTGTTTTATTTTTATTTTTGCAAATTGGGTCAAGAGAAAAGGTTGACGTAGAGCTAGATCTAGGCCCTTGAGGATAAGATCTAGCCTCTAGGAATTTTGTAGGGCTAGCCATGAAAGAATTTTCAGGAAATTGAAGAGTTGGAGCATAAAAAAAAATTGGAGCAGGGGTTTCGAGGTTTTTAGGGCTCGTAGCCCCGGTTTTCTCCTCCAAACCCTCAGCGTCATCCCTATGGCCCTCTGCGTCACCCCTTTTGGCCTTCCTAAGGTTGGTCGTAAGCCTTAGGGCTCTCGGCCTACCCTCTAACCCTTGTTGCAGGCCCTGTTACCCACCATTTTGTGGGTAATATCCCTATGAGAAAAAATATCTCCAAGATGGTCCTCAACTAGTAGCCAGCGACCCCTTGTAGCTATCAGCTAGCTCATTGTGTCATTTCTCTGCCACCTGAGCCAACCATGTGGTCCCTCATCCATCTTCCATGGTCATATATTTGAAGGTGGGCCTCGCGAATCTAAAGGTATGACTTGTCATTTTGGAATTGAGTATTGTAATTTGCTTATCATGGACACTTCTTGGAATGGATTAATGGGGGGATTCAACGGAAAGAATGGGATAGGTCTATGCTTTTGTCCCCTAGACCCCTTTTAGAAGTTAACCTTGGATTCTAGTCCCGTGGAATATCTTTTACTAACCATTTGGTTTCAGGGATGGTATTTCACAGGAAACCCTGATTTTGGTTGTGTGGTCCTGCTCCCTTATCTGCTTATATTACCCTTTCTCCACTCATTATTATCCCATCCATCATTTTTCCCACCTGGGTCCAATTCCTCTATTGGGTCCACGTAGAGTTAGCCAACTCGTTCCCATTGCCCATGTTGGAAATACATGGGTGGTGAATCAATATTCCTTTTCTATTGTTACTTTTACTAGTTATATCACTTATATTTAGAACACAAAATGAACAATAGGAATAAATGCTTTTATTAATATAATATTTAAAATGAATCAAGTACAATATATATAGGGCTCCAACCCTAGATGAAAACACTGATCTTCAATCTCTCAGGCTCCAACCTATTGCCAAGCACCAACTCGGACTTCCCAAGGCTCCAACCTTGTCACTTTGAGGCACCAACCTCTAGGGCTCCAACCCTATCTCCGGTATAGGCACCAACCTGGTCTCTTGAGGACTCCTATCCTCTAGGGCACCAACTGTTAGGCCCCTATAATACTAGTGATTGCCCCATTACTATTTTCATTATATCCCTTATTGTTATTATTGTGCCCCTATTGTCCCCATATTGCTATTAGTATGCCCCATAGAAACCCACTATTGTTATTTTTGTGCCCTTATGTTATTACTGTTATGTTGGCTTGATTATATTATGACCCCTTAGACTCCTATATATAGAAGGGAGGTTTAGTCATTTGTATCATCCGAGAATTGTTCATTTGTGTAATGCAAAGGAGGTTGCCCCCTCGAAGAGGCTAAATTATAAGGCGTTGATCTATATTTTCTATCTTTTTGTGACCTGGTTTCCTAACATTTGGTATTAGAGCTTTGGATTCTAGGGTTTTGCTGCTCCAAACAGTTCATCGTGGAATTTTCGCTATAACTTTTTTTCTGCGATGTTTCAGAAGCTACAAAAAAAACCATTTGAACCGAAATTGTTCTGAACTTCGGATCCGAATTTCAGAGCTTGTCTCACTATATGTACAGAGATATGATATGAGGAAGTTAGGGTTTTTGCAGACTCCCAAATTACATTCGAAATAGGTGACTTGGGGAAAATCATCATAACTTTTGTTTTGAGCATCAGATTGAAATTTCGTAAGAATTTTCAGAAAGAGGACAACCAATATTTTTCTATGTATAAGTGTGCTGAGAAGAAATTATTCTACATAGATTGTGAAGAGGAGGAAGAAAAGGAACAAGAAATGTTAAAAGAAGATGATATACTCCAGGAACAAACCCTAGATAAAGAAGAAATTAATCCGACCATATCTTGTAATGCATTGGTTGGAATTACCACTCCTCAAACTATCAAGATACACAGACATATCAAGAAGAAAAAGGTAATAGTGTTGATTGATTCGGGAAGTACCCATTATTTTATTCATTGTAAGATAGAAAAGGAATTAAATTGCTTCCCATATCCAACACCAAAGTGTCAAGTGATGGTTGCAAGTGGAGGAACCATAAATTGCTCTAGAAAGTGCCATAATATCAAGATATCCATGGGAGAATATGTATTGAATAGCCCAATGGTTTTCATTCCAATGGGTAGTGCTGATGTTGTACTAGGAGTCCAATGGCTACAATCCTTGGGTACAATAGCTTTTAATTCTCAAGAACCTTTCATGAAATTTTGTGCGGAAGGAAAGGAAGTTGAATTAAAGGGTATTTCAGGGAAACCGAGAAAGATAATTAGCTCTAATGGCATGACGAAACTTCTAAAGAAGGAACAACGAGGTGTAATTGCACAATTATGTTCGCTAGAGGTTCCCACATTGAAATCATCTATTTCTCCAGATCTCCAAAAAGTCTTGGACAATCATTCCAAGGTATTTGAGACTCCCAAATTTCTCCCACCTATTTGTGATCATGATCATGCTATTCATTTGATTCCAGGAAGTGTTCCTCCAAACATCAGGTCGTAAATATATCCATATTCCCAAAAGAGTGAAATTGAACGTATGGTTGCAGAAATGCTATAGGATAGTATAATTCAACCTAGTCAAAGTTCTTTGTTTGCTCCAGTAGTATTGGTGCACAAGAAGGATGGATCATGGCGCATGTGTCTGGATTATAGGGAGCTCAACAAGCTCACTATTAAAGATAAATTTCCCATTCCTATCATTGATGGATTATTGGATGAATTGCATGGATCAATTTACTTCACCAAGTTGGATCTTCGTTCAGGATATCATCAAATCAGAATGAAGACTGAAGACATTCTGAAAACAACATTTAAAACTCATGAGGCTCATTATGAATTTTTGGTCATGCCTTTTGGCCTTACCAATGCACCTTCTACATTTCAAGGTTTGATGAATTCCATTTTCAAACCCTTCTTTAGAAAATTTGTGTTAGTATTTTTTGATGATATACTAATCTACAACAAGTCTTGGAAGGATCATGTTGAACATGTTGACAGGGTGCTCAAACTATTGGAGGAGAAACAATTATATGCAAAAAGCTCCAAATGTTTCTTTGGAGTACAAGAGGTGGAATATCTGGGTCATATTGTATCTCATGAAGGTGTTAAGGTAGACCCTAACAAAATTAAAGCCATTAAGGAATGGAAAATCCCCACATGCATAAAGCATTTGCGAGGATTTCTCGAGTTGACAGGGTATTATCACAAGTTTGTTAAGAATTATGGGAGAATAGCAGCACCTCTAACAACATTATTGAAGAAAGATGCATTTTCATGGACTCTAGAAGAAACAAAGGCCTTCGAACATATTAAAGAGGCAATGTGCCAAGTGCCGGTCTTAGCTATGCCAAACTTCACAATAACCTTTATTGTGGAATGTGATGCTTCAGGGAATGGAATTGGTGTTGTTTTTATGCAAGATTAAAGACCCATTGATTTCGAAAGTCGTCCAATCAATGGAAAGTATTTACACAAAGCTATTTATGAGAAAAAAAGTTGGAAATACTACATGCACTTAAGAAATGGCGACCCTACTTAATGGGAAGACACTTCAAGGTAAAAACGGATCATGATAGTCTTAAATAATTTTTAGAACAAAAATTATTATCTGAAGAGCAACAAACATGGGTTGCAAAGATGTTGGGTTATGACTTTGAAATAATCTACAAAAAAGGGAATCAAAATGTTGTGGCAGATGCACTCTCAAGAAAGGATGAGGATGTGGAAGAATTTTTGTGCACCATTTCTATTATCCAACCAGATTGGATAAACGAAGCAAGGGAGGAATGGAAGAATGACGAAGTGTGGGCACTCATTCGAAAGTTACAACAAGATCCCAGTACATTTGATACATTTAGTTGGAAAAATGATTCATTATGGTACAAAGATCGTTTATACCTATGTAAGAATTCCCAACTCAAACAAAATATTCTTATGGAATTGAACACTTCTCCCTTAGGAGGGCACTCAAGATTTTTAAAAACTTACCACAGGGTTAAGAAGGAATTTTTTTGAGATGGCCTTAAATCGGATATTCAAAATTTTGTGGCGAAATGTTTGGTTTGCCAAAAAAATAAAGTTGAAACAATTAAGACCCCAGGTCTATTACAACCTTTATCCATTCCAAGCCAACGTTGGGAGGAGGTTTCAATGGATTTTATCACAGGTTTACCCAAGTCCGAGGGAAAGAGTGTTATCATGGTGGTAGTTGACAAACTTACCAAGTATGCACATTTTTATGCATTATCGCATCCATTTAAATCCAGTACAGTTTCTACTGCATTTATGGAAACAATTCAAAAGCTACATGGAAATCCAAAGATTATTGTAAGCGACAGAGATCCCATTTTCACTGGAAATTTTTGGAGAGAATTATTTTCTTGTCTCGATACTTAGTTAGCTCATAGCTCATCTTATCATCCTCAATTTGATGGGCAAACTGAGATAGTAAACAAATGTTTGGAAGGATATCTTCATTGCTTTGTATCTGATAAACAAACACAATGGGTCAAATGGTTGCCTTTGGCTGAATGGTGGTATAATAATTCCTTCCATATTGCAGCAAAAATGACCCCATTTATAGCACTTTATGGATATCATCCACCATCCATCACCTCATATTTAAGAGAAATATCTAAGATTCAAGCAGTGGAACATCACATCGAGCATCAACAACAAGTTCTCCAACTCTTAAAGGATAACCTCATGCTGTGTTGCACGGGTACCCGCACCCGGGGGTGGGGTTCTCGAATCCATCCCGGGTTCCCATACCCAAGTACCAGATTCGGGTACGGGTTCTTCCCAGACGAACCCAGAAGAACCGAGTTCTTCCATGAAGAACCAGGTTCTTCAAAAAAAAAATTGGGTTCTTTTCCTTTAACGGGTTCTTGGGTTCTTGGGTTCTTCGGGTGCTTGGGTTCTTGGGTTCTTTGGGTTCTTCGAGTTCTTCGGGTTGGGTTCTTCGGTTTCTTTGGGTTCTTCATAAAAAAAACTATATTAAAAAATTAATTTTCAAATAATTTGTTTTTATTGAAATTTTAAAAATAACTTATAACAAAGGTAAAACTTATAACAAAACCTAAAAGACCCTAAATCAATTTGGAATGAAACAGGTTGAGCCATTCCCCAAACAAACTCCAACTGGTGCTCCCTCGCTTACTCGCTTGCTTACTTGCTTACTTGCGAGCTTGCTTACTCGCTTGCCTTACTTCGAACAACCAACGACAAAGGGCTGGTGCTTGCTAGATGTGTGGATAGACAAGACAACACCAAGTGAGTGGCACCCATAACCACATTTCACCCAGCAAAACACCGAACAATACACAACGTTTACCACATTCTTCCATGGTCCTTACCATGAAAACCTGTGTTGCACGGGTACCCACACCTAATTCTTTAAGTTTTTTACAAGTCTTGTTTTTTAAGAATTCTTGTAAATCAATTTGGAATGAAACATTCATTCCCGAGCCAAATAACCATCAAATTATAAACTGTAAATGCACACATACAGGTTCAGACATTTTCAGTCAAATAGAAAGTAGGATTGAGACCAGCCATAAGTTGTAATCAGCTGATGCTGTTAAATGGCAAAGGGCTATTTTGGACAATGGCTAAATTAAGTATCAAAATCTGCCAATTTCTCAAAGCATTCTGATAACATCATGTTAAGATTAAAACTAGGAAAATATGCCTAAATCATATATGGTCTCTACAGACTTGTACACCAAGTAATCTCTAAAAACTGCGAAGATGTTTTATGTTTAGATAATTAATATTCAGGCGGAGCGTCGCACTCAAAGACAAACTATCCCTCAAGGCATCAGATGGCTGTTGTGCATTTTATTGGGAAACAAAGACTGATAAGCGTGTTTTGTGGAAGGGTAAGGTTGCCACTGTTTTTGGGATTACTTTACCACAGATCACACCATGCATGGGGCAGGTGGATGATTAGACATCAAGAAAATTCTAGACCACTATCAGGTTGAGAATAATCTCCCATGAAAAAATTGTGTTTTTATATGGGAGAGACTAAACATTCAAAGCAAAGTTACAAGCTCAAGCTCCAGCCAAAATGAGCAATTTCTATAAGGAGAGAAGTTGTCTTGAAATTAGAGCAGGAGGCAGAAATGCTAACACTCCTTGGCTGTGTAGGAGGAAGGGTCTGTACGACCATAGCCTGATTCATTGATAGGCATCCTTGCAAATGAACCTAAGCTGCATAGTTATTTTAAAGCCTGTGTGTGACAAAATTTGTCCCAAGTTTCACCAAAATAGCTGAGTCTAACATTTTTCCTAGTATGTATTTTGAATTTTCAGTTTTAGTAGTAGCCTTGAGCTCTCTCACATAGTTGTCACAGTGTCATGGTTACACAGAAAAGATTCAAAAGAACAGTTTTTTGGTGATAAATTTTGAAATTTCAATGTCAATGTTGAATGTTCAATGATGTGCATGTTTAAATGATTATCATTAAAGTTTTCTTTTTTAAAGTTGAAAAAATATACAAATTCAAATTTCAAATATATTATTAATTATAAATTTATAATTTATAAAATATAATATTAAAATATAATATTATTATATTACTCGACGAACCCAAGCACCCTGTTTCCAAAAATGCCATCCCCGTCCCCGTCCCCGTCCCTGCACCCACGTTTCCTGGAAACATAGACCTCATGTTGGCGCAGAATAGAATGAAACAACAGGTAGATCAACATTGCAGCGAAGGAAGTTTTGATGTAGGTGATTGGGAATTCCTACAGCTACAACCATATAAACAAATGTCCCTCAAGCAAGCTAAGAAGGATAATAAATTATCACCAAAGTATTATGGTCCATACAAGGTGTTGCAAAAGATTGGTATTATGGCATACAAATTGGAGCTTCCTGCAACTTCCCAAGTGCACCCAGTTTTACATGTTTCATGTTTAAAGAAGGTTATAGGTGACAAGCTCTCAGTTCAAACAATATTGCCAGAACTTGACAAGGAAGGAAAAATCATATTGGAACCGGAAGCAGTCACAGAAACAAGAACTCGAAAGCTATGAAATCGATCAATTTCGGAGTATCTCATCAAGTGGAAGAACTTATCCGCTGAAGATTCCACATGGAAGGTTGAGAATTTTATACAGAAGCATCCAGAATTACTCAAGCGTTGAAGACAACGCTTTTCAGAAGGAGAGGGGCATGTTAGGCCCCTATAATATTAGTGATTGCCTCATTACTATTGTCATTGTATCCCTTATTGTTATTATTGTGCCCTTATTGTCCCCATATTGCTATTAGTATGCCCCATAGAAACCCACTATTGTTATTTTTGTGCCCTTATGTTACTACTGTTATGTCGGCTTGATTATATTATGACCCCTTAGACTCCTATATATAGAAGGGAGGTTTAGTCATTTGTATCATCCAAGAATTGTTCATTTGTGTAATGCAAAGGAGGTTTCCCCCTCGAAGAGGTTGAATTCTAAGGTGTTGATCTATCTTTTCTATCTTTTCGTGAGATGGTTTCCTAACACCAACCCTATCTTCCAGGGCACCAACCTTGTCTCTTTGAGGCTCCAACCTCTAGGGCTCTAACCCTATCTTCCAAGGCACCAACCTTGTATTTTTGAGGCTCCAACCTCTAGGGATCCAACCCTATCTTCCAAAGCACCAACCTTGTCTCTTTGAGGCTCCAACCCTTAACTTTACTTCGTCAAGATATGTTTGGTTATACTTCACATCTCCCAATGTCTTTTTCAACAAGCCCTGTCAATCTTCAGCTACGCCTTCACTTAGTTTCCACGTCACATTATCAATGACTACCTTGTTCTTCACATCAAGGTGTCACCACTTCTCTTCATGTCACCCAAACAAAATTATCCAAGGTCACCTCATGATGGCTTCAATGCATCATGGTCTTCAATGATCTCCACAAATCTTCAATATGTTGCTTCGCAAATTTCTCCAACTCTTCCCTATTATTTTCTCAAGAGAAGTCTTAAACCAGCTCTATTTGTCCAATCCCAATAAATCAACACTTCGACCATGAAAACTATGATAAATTCGACCACAATAGCTCCAACCACGGCAACTATAGCAGCTTCAACCATGCCAACGTCGACCATGGAAACTATGGCAGCTTCAACCACTACAACTACGACAACTTCGACCACAACAACTACAACAGCTTTCACCACGACAACTATGGCAGCTTCATCCATGGCAACAATGACAGCTTCGACCACGGAAACTACAACAGCTTCGGCCACGGAAACTATGGCAGTTTCGACCATGACAACTACGGTAGTTCAACCAAGATTTTATGCCCAAACAGAATTACCCTTTTTTTCGTCCTAAACAATAGTCTCCTTGTTCTCCTCGGCCTTATGTCTTCTTCTGTACTTCGTATCTCTAAATTCTTTCTCGAATTTCTAATCAAAATGAGGTGTTTAGATGTCTATTTATATAGATTTCTTTTCTAACTGAAGGGACACGTCTATTTGAAGTGAGGCTGACTTGTATGACTGCGTGTAGGTCGGCTCACTACTAGGAATAATTTACTTAACTTAAAAATTCAATATCTCACAAACTATTGGGAGTTTCGGGGCAAATAAAGGCTCATTAGAAAGGAACAATTATGCTCTTTAAGATGGTGTAGGTCTCATGGAAGAATTTTGCCTCTAAGGTGGCATTTTTTTTTTAATGTGATTGATTATTTATTAGTGCAAAAATGGAGTGTAGGGCTTCTTCATGGTGATTCCTTGTTGATTGTCTTCATAATCATGTCCTAGCCTTCTTCAACATAGGATCACCATCATCATGTCCTTGCCTTCTTCAACATAGGGTCACTACTGCAGAGGTACTTCATCAATCAAATGCAGCATCATTATGTGGTCTTCGTCATAAGGACATCAAGCTTCACATCATTGGAGATTTCTCATGTCATCAAATTATTGGAGGTATGACATGTCATCATGTAGTGTTATCATCAAGATCAGTGATATGGTAGGCTTCCATTATGATCTTCAAGATATGTGATTGACACTTCATTTGTGTCTTGACATCTTAAACACGAGTTGTAATCATCCTCTGGCATCTTCAAGAATATTTGCCATCCCGACCACTGACATCAACTATTGACATCAATGACAACCTAGATTAACAATTTCCCCCTTTGTCATTGATGGAAATATTCTTGCCCTTTCAACATTCTCTCCCCCTTTGACATCAATGGCAAACGGGGCAAACGGGGTTCCCAAATACTCCCCCTATCAAGCTACTTCTTTTTTTCACGAATAGTAGTTATTCCTAGGTATGTTACTCCCCCTGTCACGGTGCTCTTCTTTCTGTAAATGTGGTTCATGGTTGATGTGCTTACATTCCTTTATGTGATGAACCAACTCCCCCTGTCTACACAACCTCCTTTAGCTCAAGAAAGATTACCTGCTTGGTGATCAAGTGGAAGACATCTTCAACAACAATCCATTGGATAGATAAGAGATCATGTTCTTCAACGGAGTGTTCCTAAGGAATGATATATCAAAGAATGATTGTCAATATAGCTCATCAAGGATTTCATAATACATTCACGGATGGCTTCTACAAGAATGCTTAATCATCATAAGCTCACCCTAACTATATGCATGATCTTTGTTTTTGACACAGTCTCTTCATCAAATACTTGGAATGTCAAGGATAACTTCATTAGGTCAACAACATGTGTTGCTGGTTGGAGTGTTCAAGAGACTTCTGGATTCAATTTGCTTCCTTCTCCATACTTATGTAAATTTCTTCTTTGGCTTGGTTTTCATAGTTTTATCTTGTTTAGAGACCCAAGTCAAGTTACAATCATGTGCCATATGTCCAATGTTATGGCAATTGTAGCATTCCATCTTATTCATGAATGAGGAAGCATTAGTTCTTCTTGCAAATTTGCTTCTAAGAGACTAGCGGGGATCATTATATTTGTCCTTGTGGTATGCCCTACAATCTTTTTCCATGTGCCCAAAATTTGTACAAGAATAACAATAACCAAAAAATATACTTTGGTACCTAGATGATGGAGATTGCCTTGTTGTACTTCCAAAGTGATTTTGTCTTGGGATCCTTTGATGATATCCATTGCCTCTTGCATTCTTGACACCATCTACAAGTCTTCTTGGAGTAGGATTTCTTCCAATGTCATCTTGACTCTTCTCCTTGCCTTTGTTGGAATTGGGAGCATCAACATTTCTTCCAGGTTTCCTCACATCCTTGTTGTTTGAAGCATTAGGGTTTGCATCATTCTTGCTTGAGGTTTCACCTGCATAGCCAAGACCTGATTTATTGAGGGGAGACTTTTGATGACTTAGGATGTCATCTAGGGTTTGAGAACTTTTCAAGTTCTTATTCAGCGAGTCAGCTTCCTTTTTAAGAAAGACAGCTTCTTCCTTCATTTTCTTGCATTCTTCATCCTTCTTTGATAGAATGATCTCCATATCTTCCTTCATCTTGGTTGCTTCACATGATTTGGCCTTAAGAGAAGTGATTTATGATTTTAACTTGGTGATGTCATCATCATTTTCTTCTAGTTGGCATATCATGGTGTTTCTCTCCTTTTCTGCTTCATCAACTTGTCCTTCTATGAATTTCAAAGCTTCCATCACCTTCTCAGCTCCTTGTGCTTGTTTCCTTGCTTCTTCAAGTTTGTTCAAGATTTTGTGCCTTTGTTCAAGGTGGCTTGACAATGTATCTTCCCGTTTCTTTGCCTTATCCAATTGATTTTTCATGGACATGAATTCTTCATGATGTTTTTTCTTGTTTTGATGAAATTCTTCCTTAATCTTGGCTAGCTTCTCATCTATTTCTTGTACTTGAAGCTTGACAATGTCAACTTCCTTCATTGCCTTGTCCTAGTCACCAACTTGAGCTTTCTTCTTAAGTTCCTCATTTTCTTTTTTAAAATTGTTAATCTCTTCCATGGTAGCCATAAGTTCAATGAGGAGATATTCTTCAAAATCATTTTCATTATCTTCATCTTCTAGGTCTTCTTTAGCCTTGATGTTATCACTCTTATCTTCACCTTCCTTGATGTGCTCTAGATTTCGTTCTTGTTTTCCATCATTTTCTTGGCTAGAGATCATTTTCAACACTCCTTTTGAGTGAAGATCATGAAGTTTATCCCATATGCCTTTTTCTGACGAACATTTTTCAAAATTGGCCTTCATAGAATTTGGTAGCCCATTCAAGATTTCCTACATCACTTTTGCATTGTACTCCTTGGATTCTCCATTCGTCATGTTATCAGTAATTATTGATTCCCATACTTCAATGCCTTGAGTCTTTAAGAAATTTCTCATTCTTGCCTCCCATATATCAAAGTTTCCATTGAACAATGGATCCTTTACAAATTGATTGACTTCAATTTCGGTGGTTGAGGGAGACACATATTTAGGAGGGTTGGAGACTTTCTTCCTTGACTTTGCCATTTGCATTCTAATGATCAACCATCAAGCTGTTAGGCTTTGACTGAAGGTACTGGCTCTGATACCAATTGTTGGAAATACTGAGAGGGGGTGAAACAGTATTCCTTTTCAATTTCGGTGGTTGAGGGAGACACATATTTAGGAGGGTTGGAGACTTTCTTCCTTGACTTTGCCATTTGCATTCTAATGATCAACCTTCAAGCTGTTAGGCTTTGACTGAAGGTACTGGCTCTGATACCAATTGTTGGAAATACTGAGAGGGGGTGAAACAGTATTCCTTTTCAATTGTTACTTTTATCAGTTAGATCACTTATATTTAGAAAACAAACTTAGCAATAGGAATAAATGCTTTTATTAATATAATCATTACAATGAATCAAGTACAATATATATAGGGCTCCAACCCTATATGAAGACACTGATCTTCAATCTCTCAGGCTCCAACCTGTTTCCAAGCAGCAACTCGGAATTCCCAAGGTTCCAACCTTGTCACTTTGAGGCACCAACCTCTAGGGATCCAACCCTCTCTCCGGTACAGGCACCAACCTCTAGGGCTCTAACCCTATCTTCCAAGGCACAAACCTTGTCTTTTGAGGCTCCAACCCTATCTTCCAAGGCACCAACCTTGTTTCTTTGAGGCTCCAACCTCTAGGGCTCCAACCCTTAGCTTTAATTCGTCATGATATGTTTGGATATACTTCACATCTCCCAATGTCTTCTTCAATGAGCAGTGTCAATCTTCAGCGATGCCTTCACTTAGTGTCCACATCACATTATCGATGAATACCTTGTTCTTCACATGAAGGTGACACCATTTCTCTTCATGTCACCCAAACAAAATCATCCAAGGTCACCTCATGATGGTTTCAATGCATCATGGTCTTCAATGATCTCCACAAATATTCAATATGTTACTTCACAAAGTTATCCAACTCTTCCCTATTATGTTCTCAAGAGAATACTTAAACCAACTCTATTTGTCCAATCCCAATAAATCAACACTCTGACCATGACAGCTACGACAAATTTGACCACGACAACTCCAACCACGGCAACTACAGCAGCTTCAACCACGCCAGCTTCGACCACGAAAATTATGGTAGCTTCAACCACGGCAACTACAACAACTTCGACCACAACAACTACGGCATCTTGGACCACGGAAACTATGACAGCTACGTCCACGGCAACTATGACAGCTTCGACCACAGCAACTATAACAGCTTCAACCACGGAAACTATGGCAGTTTCGATCACGATAACTACGGTAGTTTCAACCAAGATTTTATGCCCAAACAGAATTACCCTTTTTTTCGTCTTAAACAATAGTCTCCTTGTTCTCCTCGTCCTTTTGTCTTATTCTATACTTCATATCTCTGAATTCTTGCTCAAATTTCTGATCAAAATGAAGTGTTTAGATGTCTATTTATAGAGATTTATTTTATAACTAAAGGGACACGTCTATTTGAAGTGAGGTCAACTTGTATGATTAAGTGTAAGTTGGCTCACTGCTAGGAATAATTCACTTAACTTAAAAATTCAATATCTCACATACTATTGGGAGTTTCGGAGCAAATAAAGGCTCTTTAGAAAGGAAAAATTATGCTCTTTAAGATGGTGTAGGTCTCATGGAAGAATTTTGCCTCTAAGGTGGCAAAAAATATTCTTTAATGTGACTGATTATCTATTAGTGCAGAAATGGAGTGTAGGGCTTCTTCATGGTGATTCCTTTGTTGATTGTCTTCATAATCATGTCCTAGCCTTCTTCAACATAGGATCACCATCATCATGTCCTTGCCTTCTTCAACATAGGGTCACTAGTGTAGAGATACTTCATCAATCAAATGCAGCATCATTATGTAGTCTTCATCATAAGGACATCAAGCTTCACATAATTGGAGATTTGTCATGTCATTATCAAATTATCGGAGGTAGGACATGTCATCATGTAGTGTTACCATCAAGACCAGTGATATGGTAGTCTTCCATTATGCATCAAGATACGTGATTGACACTTCATTTGTGTCTTAACATCTTAAACATGAGTTGTAATCATCCTCTGGCATCTTCAAGAATATTTGCCATCCCGACCACTGGCATCAATAATTGACATCAATGGCAACCTAGATTAACAACCCACACCTTGGGTCATAGCCTAGAATGAAGCCCGAAGGTCGATGCAGCTAAAAAGAAAGTTAAAAGCATATATGGCTACATTCAATAGGAAAAGTACCACAAAACACAAAATATGGTCGAGACAAAAAACATTTAGAACGTGGGCAAAATCCAATACATGAGCTCTAAACCATAATCATGGTTATCACCCTAGTTCCAACAAGTTCTATGAGCCTTCTTCATCATATAGGAAACCATGACTGTCCCAACCCCTGGTGGGCAATGAATTGCCCCATCTTAAAGGGGGTAACTCACTGTTATATCTTATACATCATGCTCTAACCCCTTGAGTCCTGAGTAGTTAATCAAATAAAAGCATAAAAAGGCAAAAGACATATAAATAAGGGTGGAAAAATCAAGGCCAAGGCACCTCATGTACCACGATTGCTACCTCCTACACCTTATAAACCCAAGTGTGGGCTTCCCTCTTATTAGCTACCCTTGTACCCCAACATGTGACCCAAGGCTGCCCCCTCTCATTCCCTACCTCTTTCATCTATCTGCCACATGCCACCACCTTTTGATGGATGTACCTTTACTATATTATTCCCTTTAGAAGCAAAATCCACCTAATAGGGTACTTGGTTAACCCCATTAAGAGTTTAGGAGACATTGGCACATCCCGAAGCCAATTATGGAAGGGCAGAACATTATGAAGTCCCCACCTGTGGTCCACTATTAGGTAAGCTCATTTGCTCGATTTATCTAATGACTAGTTGTACTAGAAATCTAGGGGACGCATTGGATCTTATGTAGGATTGCAGATGGTTTCCATTTGGGGTTTGGTTTCCCTGTATAGGGTCCTAACCCTCCAGAGGGCTACATTGGCACATGTAGGGTGAGTTTTGAGAGCCATGGTCCTCCATAGCATCAGAGTACACTCCATGAATCCCCACATCCATTCAAAGATTTCTCATGGTTCACTTATTGGACGAGGAGGATGCATCCGATCCATCATGCCCAGCTAGCCCCAGATCTACACCACACACTTTGCAGATGATCTAGGACTTGTACGATGATGTGGAATATCCTAAATTATCATCCTAGCCCTTGAGCGAAACCTACAAGCATCTTCAATTTTTTTGGAGACCCATGCGGACACTTGTGTGCTCCCACAGTCATTCGGAGCCCCACAGGTTATCATAAGGCTCCAACCCCTTGTCCATTGCTTTTGAGGGCCATATTCTTCATTGTGGCACCCATGGAGCTCATTAGGCCTCTTAGAAGTCTCTACAACATGCATAGATTATTATTTGTCCTCTTGAGAGACTTACGATTTCATTTGTGAGCTAGTTTGGTGGGTTTGTGACCAAAAGGTTATATTATTAGCACATTATTTTATTTTGGGGGATTATGCAGGCCAAGGAGATTTATTCGAACACCTTAAATGTGTATAAATACAAGTGAGGTGAGAACATTTCTTATCATGTATTTGGATTGGATCTCTTTTCTTTAGAGAATTTCGCACTTTTTGCTGGAGGATGAATTGGAGCATTTATGGATGAATTTTGATGTATGGTATTGGTTTATCTTCTCTTGGAGCTTCATTATTGTCATTTGTGAATGATTGGGTATACTCTACTGCATTGTAAGCACGAAATTTTTTATGTTCTTCTTGTTACTTTGTCACATACGCTAAATGGGATTTCCGTTGTTTTAAGGCTAATTGTTGCATGCGAATTGTTGCTTAATATTGTGGGATTTTCTCTATCATAACATTATCTCCATGCATTGGCCCTTGTAGTATGAGCAAAATCTCCTAGAGGTAAAATTTGACCTTGGACATCCATGCCTCTTGTACATTTGAAGTATAAAGCTGCAAGATTTCTTTCACTTGACCTAGAAGGTTTATGAAGTAATTTTGAAGCTTCCTTGACCAGAAACCAAGAAATCCGACACATAATTAACATAGACTCCATTCTCCCAAGCATTAAGGCATTGATCTACCAAGGGTGGTCATCAAAACTCCTATTCTTTCATCTTCTCCTAAGTCTAGCCACATTGGGGTGCCTAGGGCATCATTTTCCCCTCAAGTTAGCCACTGAAAAAGTTTGATATCCTAAGGTATCCTACTCTAGCCTCTCTTCTAGCCCTCCTCCAAATTTGAAGTCATTCTGACGGTGGAGTTGGGAGAAAATCCAAGCCATAATTTGGGGACCAAAACTTGCCCTACAATCCCCAAGGATAGAACTTCCCAGGGTCAAACAACATCATTGAGTCAAATACTTTCGTTGATCCTTCCCACCTCCTCTAGGGCTAGAAAATCATTGAGTATTTCATACTTTCCTCATACCCTAGACAGGGTCCACTTAGCCCCATGTGATCCCACTCCTTCAAAGGACCATTCTTCAAGAACCATTAGGTATATCAACCTTAACAAGGATTTAGGGTGCAGGGAACTCCTTTCAAAGTCTATTCTCATACACCTAAACCCAAAAATCCTATTCATTTCCCTAGAACCACATAGTACCTTGCTTAGAAAGCAAGCAAGCTCCACCCTTCAAAACCTTCTCGGAAAGGGTTTGGGTTACTCAAATCCATTGACTTATCATTCATTTGTGACTCCATACATATTGGGTCTCCTCTCATCGGTGAAGGTTGTAAATAGAAGGGAGCCCTAGCTAAGGTGACAGTGGGCTAAGACTTCATTTGTTGCCCTTGGCATGGCATTTTCACTTTATGGATTCCCCTTAGGTCCCCTGCTAGTTTTCGCAGTAACATTTTGGTGTCGTTTCTGGGGACACAAGACTTGTGTCTTGTTCCTCATACAACATAACGACATAACATTATTGGCGACCCCACTAGAAGAAAGAAGCCCCAGTTCTTCATTGAACTTTAAAGTTAATTCTTGTAGGGTGAAGCAAGCATATGTCAAGGCACTTTAATTCACCCTGGTGACTCCATTATAATATTAATATGAAAAATAATAGAAGATGGAGATTTCTCTTGGTCCTATATTTGAAAAACTCAATAACCAAGAGATTCAAGAGCTGCAAAAGAAAACTTTGGAATATGCAAGAATTTTTCAAAATATGTTGGAGAGCATGGATATGGAATTCATACTCGCATTTTATAGGTCACAATAAGTACAAATCAACGGAGTAATGTGTGATTATTAAGAGGATCCTAGCCGTCTACTTGACCTTTCTCACATAACTTGTGCCGTGAATATTTTGGATAACCTCATTAATATGAAAAGGAATACCTCCTCTGGGGATGACAAAGAGGTGGATCCCAAGAGCCTCCAAATCATGCAATATAGAATGGATGAATATAGTAGGCCATGCAGGGAGGTAGTAAGGGAATATTATTCTAATGAAGTTTTCTCCTACTTATATGATGAATAATTGAAGCTTCATAAGATGAAATGTGAATATAAAGAGAACCCCACTAATGCTCTCCTCCTAGAAGCTTATGACCATAATCATGTAACAAATACCTTAGCCATTTTTCTTCAAGATAAGAGAGAATAATAGAGGTTCCATTGGTCAACCAACCAAGATGAGGATGACCTTGAGGACCTTAGTGATGAGCAGGGAGATGAGTCCTCATGGGGTTGTGGGACAAACAGGATGATTTTGAGAGCACATGTGTTGAGGACAATGAAGTTATGGAAAGTAAGGCCAAGACTAATCTTACCTTTCTAAAGGGTATCACTATTGATGACTCTCCATTTGAGAACCTTGAGGAAGGTGATCCCATGAGCTCCTTCAAGAATGACATTGGAGATTATTTTCGTATTGAAAGGGACAAATGGGAAATCGTTGGACCCCAATTTGATTGTGATCCCATTTATGATACTGATAAGGAAGATGAGATTAAGATTGGTTTTTCCTTTATCCCGGACATCACTTATGATGACATATCCACTGATTCCTTTGGGAAGGAGAATTATTATTTTTCCTTGCATGAAGAAGGTCATTTGGAAGTGATTGATTCTCCTTTTAATGAAAGCCCAATCTTTGATGATTATAATGAGGAAAGAAATGAGGCTCCCACCTGCCCACCTTATGAATATGAATTCAAACCACTTGAACCTTTAGATTGTGGGGATGGAAATCCCGTCAAGTATGATACTTCGCCCTTCCCTTTGCCTTTCCCTCTTGTTGACCACCTTGATTCTTCCTCAAGTAATTCCCTCATCTCTTTTGATATGACCTCGAGTGACCATGCCCCTTTTCCCCTTCCTGAATATGGTGTCAAAAAATAACCCTTCATTGAAAATAATTTATGCCCTTTGACCCATCCTCACGATTATGATCACTCTGTGACCTCCCCTCTCCATTGTGACCATCACATTGAGAGACCTATTTTTTGCATTCCATATTTCTCTCACCCTTCGTTCCCCTCTCATCACAACCATGTGACATCCTCAAAGCATGATATTACAAGCAGTGATTGTGATGAGGAATTCTCGAGAGTGATCGTTCATTCCTCCATCTTGTACCTAGAAGGAGAGCCCTGGACCTCTAGAATGACCAATTTCCTTTCTCCTAGGACCTCCCTCTACCTCGAATGGAGATCATATTTTCCCGCCTCCCACATGCTTCATCCACAATGTGACTATGTCCACATTCGATTTGGGGGTTACTACATGAGTAATCGTACTGGCGGGCATATGTATATTGATGTGATGATATGTTGGTTGCCTGGATTTATGATTACACTTCGTATTAGCCTTACTATATGCATGTTAAGGTAGGATGCATTGCATGTTGATTTTTTCACTAGAAATAATGTCATACAATAATTATCATGATATATTAGCTGCATTTAGATTAAAATTTACATATCTTTATTTTTTTATTGATTTATGGCCTAACGTATTAGCATGTGCGATCATGAAACATCATGAAAGCATGTTGCCCCGTGTTTTTTTTTACCCATTTATTATATGTGAAGGTGACAAGTCTATGTTAACTAAAATATTTTTGGAGTTCCCGTGACCTCCCGTTCGAGTAGCTTCGCCCACTTCTTCGAGAGATCATGTCCCAATTGGAGCCATATGTTACCCACCATTTTGTGGGTAATATCCCTAGGAGAAAAATTTTCTCCAAGATGTTCCTCAACCAGCAGCCATTAGCTAGCTCATTGTGTCATTTCTCTGCCACTCGAACCAACCATGTCGTCCCTCGCCCATTTACCATGATCGTATATCTGAAGGTGGGCCTCCCAAATCCAAAGGTATGACTTGTCATTTTGAAATTGAGTATTGTAGTTTGATTATCATGGACACTTTTGGGCATGGATTAATGAGGGGATTTGGCAGAAAGAATAGGATAGGTCTCTGCTTCTGTCCCCTAGACCCCTTTTAGGAATTAACCTTGGATTCTAGTCTCATGGGATCTCTTTTACTGACCATTTGGTTTCAGGGATGGTATTTCACAGGAAACCCCGATTTTGGTTGTGTGGTCCCAACCCTTATCCGCTTATATTACCCTTTTCCACTCATTATTATCCCATCCATCATTTTTCCCACCTGGGTCCACATTCCTCTATTGGGTCCACATAGGGTTAGCCTGCCCCTTCCCCTTGCTCACGCCTTGGGTCATGGCCTGGAATGAAGCCCAAAGGTTGATGCAGCTAAAAAGAAAGTTAAAAGCATATATGGCCACATTCAACAGGAAAAGTACCACAAAACACAAAAGATGGTCGAGACAGAAAACATTAAGCACGTGGGCAAAATCCAATACATGAGTTCTACCCCATCATCATGGTCGTCACCTTGGTTCCAACAGGTTCTATGAGCCTTCTTCATCATCTAGGAACCTATGATTGTCCTAACCCCTGTTGGGCAATGAACCACCCTGCCTTAAAGGGGGGAGCTCACTATTATATATTATACATCTGCTCTAACCCCTTGAGCCCCGACCTGTTAATCAAAGAAGATCATAAAAAGGCAAAACACATATAAAGAAGGGTGGAAAAATCAAGGTCGGGGCACCTCATGTACCACTATTTCTCCCTCCTACACCTTATAAATCCAAGTGTGAGCTTCCCTCTTATTAGATACCCTTGTGCCCCAACATGTGACCCAAGGCTTCCTCCTCTCATTCCCTACCTCATTCATCTATCTGCCACATGCCACCACCTTTTGACGGATGTATCTTGACTATATTATCCCCTTTAGAAGCAAAAACCACCTAATAGGGTACTTGGTTAACCCCATTGAGAGTTTAGGAGACATTGGCACATCCTGAAGCCCATTATCAAAGGACAAGACATTACGGAGTCCCCACCTTTGGTCCATGATTAGACAAGTTGATTTTCTCGATTTCTCTAATGACTTGTACTGGAAGTCTAGGGGACGCATTGGATCTTATGCAGGATTGTAGATGGTTTCCCTTTGGGGTTTGGTTTCCCTATACGGGGTCCTAACCCTCTAGAGCGCTACATTGGCACATGTAGGGTGAGAGTTGAGAGCCATGGGCCTCCACAGCAGCAGAGTACACTCCATGAATCCCTGCATCCATTCAGAGATTGCTCGTGGTTCACTTATTGGACGAGAAGGATGCACCTGATCCATCATGCCCAACTAGCCCCAGATCTACACCACACACTTGGAAGATGATCTAGGACCTCTACAATGATGTGGCATCTCCTACATTATCATCATGTCCCTTGAGAGAAACCTACAGGCATATTCGATTTGTTTGGAGATCCATGAGGACATTTTTGTTCCCCCACAGTCACTTGGAGCGCTACAAATTATCACAAGGGGCCAACCCCTTGCCCATTGCTTTTCAGGGCCATATTCTTCATTATGGCACCCATGGAGCTCATTAGGCCTCTTAGAAGGCCCTACAACATGCATAGATTATTATTTGTCCTTTTGAGAGGCTTACTTTTTCATTTGTGAGCTAGTTTGGTGGGCTTATCACCAAAAGTTTGAGTTATTAGCACATTATTTTATTTTTGGGGCTTATGTAGGCCAAGGAGGCCGATTCAAACTCCTTATATGTGTATAAATACAAGTGAGGTGAGATCATTTCCCATCATGACTTTGGATTGGATCTCTCTTCTTTAGAGAATTTCGTACTTTTTGCTTGAGGATGAATTGGAGCATTTATGGATGAATTTTTACATATGGTTATTGGTTTATCTTCTCTTGGAGATTTGTTATTGTCATTTTTGAATGGTTGGATATACTCTACTGCATTCTAAGTATGAAATTTTTATGCTATTCTTATTTCTTTTTCACATATGTTGGATGGGATTTTCATTGTTTTAAGGCTAATTGTTGTGTGCAAATTGTTGCTTAATATTGTAGGATTGTCTCTATCATAATAGTATCTCCATGCATTGGCCCTTGTAGTATGAGTGGAATCTCCTAGAGGTAAAATTTGACCTTGGAAAGCCATGCCTCTTTTACATTTTATGTATAAAAGCTGCAAGATTTCTGTCACTTGACCTAGAAGGTTTGTGAAGTAATTTTGAGGCCTCCTTGACTAGAAAACAAGAAATCCGACACATAATTAACATATACTCAATTTCCAAAGTATTAAGGCACTGATCTACCAAGGGTGGTCATCAAAACTCCTATTGTTTCATATTCTCCCAAGTCTGGCCACATTGGGATGTTTAGGGCATCATTTTCATGGCAAGTTAGTCACTGAAAAAGATTGATCTCCTAGGGTCTCCTACGTTGGCCTATCTTCTAGTGCTCCTCCAAATTTGAAAACATTCTGACAGTGGAGTTGGGAGAAAAGCCAAGCCCTAGCTCTGGGACCAAAACTTGCCCTGCCATCCCCAAGGCTAGCATTTCCAAGGGTCAAACAACATCATTGAGTCAAATACTTTCATTTATCCTTCCTACCTCCTCTAGGGTAAGAAAATCATTGATTATTTCATACTTTCCTCATACCCCCGGCCAAATCCACTTGGCCTCGTGTGGTCTCGCTCCTTCAAAGGACCATTCTTCAAGAACCATCTGGGATACCAACCTTAGTAAGGATTTAGGGTTTTGGGAACTCCTTTCAAATCCTATTCTCATACACCTAACCCCAAAAATCCTCTTCCTTTCCCTAGAACCACATAGTACCTTGCTTAAAAAGCGAGCAAGCTCCACCCTTCAAAACTTTCATGGAAAGGATATAGGTCACTCTTATCCATTGACTTATCATTCATTAGTGACTCCATACATATTGAGTATCCTCCCATCGGTGAAAGTCCATAAATAGAAGCGAGCCCTAGCTGAGGTGAGAGTGGGTCAAGACTCCATTTGTTGCCCTTGGCCTATCATTTTCCCTTTAGGGATTCCCCTTAGGTCCCCTGCTAGTTTGAGCGGTAACAAGCCCTAGAGACCCTTTTGTCACCCTACATGGCCTCTCCTCCTCCTCCCTCTACCTTTTTCCTCCCTCCTTGGCCTTCCTCCTCCTCCGCTAGCCATCCGCTCTCATCTTTGTCTTCCCCCGACCCCTCTTTAAACTTCAGCTCCCTTCTCCCTCAAGCTGCAGCCCTAAAAGGGCTTGCGGCTACCTCTTTTGAGGCCAACCCTAGGGTTCCACGGGCCTTAGGACCTCAAAACCCTAGGTCGCAGCCCCTAGTGATCGTTTCGGCCCTTCCTAAGCCCAACAACGACCTTTTTTGGGCTTGTCATAAGTTCTAATTGGCCTTTTACCCTAGCCACGTGCCTATTAATGCCTTTTCGCTTCAATTTTGGCCTCTCTCTTTCCCTTTCTTGGCCCTAAATTGTGATATGCTTATCTCTAAAAAAATTCTAGACTGGTTGTTGGTGTGTTTTGCAGAGAAAATTGTTTAAAAAATTGTATTTTCAGGTATCAATTCATTAGAAAATAATTTGCACAAGTTGGGCTAGTAGACTTCAAGGCCTAGGGTCTAAGGGTTTGATCTCCTAACCCTTGTTTCCTCATTATTTTACTTCAGCAAGTAAATTAACTCATAATAGTGATAAAGACATCCTAAATTGGCCTAAAAAATCATTCATAACTATCTTGGCATATTGAGGAATAAATTTCATAAGTTGGGTAATCATAGCTTGGCATGAATCTAGAAGTTTTGGTGACTAGCATCTCTGCATAACAAATCTGATATAACAATGGTAAATTATATATTTGAAAGGCTAATCTATCCAAATTCTTGAGTTGGAAAAGTTTGAATTTGATAATTGTGTTTCTTTTCATTACATTGGACAAGTATTTTCACTTTAAATTGCGCATATTGAGCTAATTTAACTGTTGCTGACATTGTTGTCATAATAGTCACTTATTTCTGATTGTGAGGTCATTGGAACATAAATTGCATAGGTGCTCTCGTAGTCTTACAATCTATTGTATATTGTTCCTAGCATTGATATTGTGGAAGTGACTAACATTGTGTTTTCCTTGTTTGTTTGTATGCTATAAAGTTGTAAATTCACATCTAATAAGCTCACTCTCTAAGCACATTTCAAATCTTTTGTTTAAGTACATAAATTGTTCCCAAGTCTCTCTAATCCAAGTGGTATTGAAATAACTTGTTTCATTTTTGCATCTAGTTGGTGGTGATCTAGATTGCATCTAAGTGTTCTTAACTTGAAAATTAATAAATCATATTGTGTTGAGGAATATTGGCTAAGAACACTTGCTATCTTATTGTCTTTTGTGGATAATGGTCTTTGGCTTATCATACTGAATCATTGGTTAAATGTTTCTCTATTGTTTATCAATTGTGGATTTATAGTCATTAATCAATTGCATCTTGTGGATATCTTATCTCTTGTTGGCACTGTCAAAACCTAACACTTGTCTTTTGGTTGAGATTACCTGTTGTAAACATTGTGAAGTACTTAACATCATAACTGCGGTAAAATATAACTATGTAAAATTAAATAATCTCACCTAAAAGTCTCACTCATAATCTCTTTCACAAACATCCTAGTTCTAGATTACATTAAAAATTACCTTCTAGCATAAGCTATGTTGATAGAGATCTAGGGAAACTTTTTCCCAATTAACTTGAGAGATTCTACTCTTCTTAGTGCTTAACACAGTGACCTTTCAGTCGTCAGAGCCACAGTCTCTGCAGCGCTGAAAGCACTGGGTGGGTGGAACACAAGGGGAGGTATCGTTAATTAGGCCACTATTTTCTTCTCATTGGCTTCCATTACACAACCTACTCTAAGGACAATTTCTCAAAACAGTTAGGGGAGAGGTTCTATTTAGACTAGGAATATAATTAAAAATAACCAAGATCATTGCATCACACATAGACCCTAGGACTTGCATATCATATAGGCTAGTCGATCATTTAAGTAGCAGGTGTCCATCCAGTTACTTGGCATTAATTTACATTAAACAAGAATTGTGATGCCATAAGACATTGGTCTCATACTTGAAAAATCTAATCTAATCATTAATCTTGCTAAAATTCTACCAAGTAGCTAGGCCACTCTTCTGTGTCTCCCAAACAAGTTGGTTCCCAACTTGTTTTCCTTCATCTCATTCCATAGGGACTAAGCCCCATAGCCTGTTGTTGGGAGACAACTAGAACGGAGTGGGCAGGGATTACAGTGACAGCCCTTGCCCTGAGCGATTGTCACAGTGCTTGTATAATTCGGGTGACAGCATTTTTTGTCATCACTGTCGGGAACCAATTTATTGGACATTGGTGTTGACGAAACTCCCTTTAAATCTTCTTAATCTTCTAATCCTCCATCATTCTCCATGTTTTCATAACTGTATCTTTTGTTCTCTCAGTAATCTCCTTATCTTGTTCATTTATGCCATTATCACCTGGACATTTAGGTTGGTTTCTTGTTTGGGTGGCAACTCCACTTATTCATCCATTTACAAGAACATACTCTATAAGGAATCCCGATAGCTTGGCTAACCCCTCTCCTAATCAAGAAAAGGTTCTAAGAACCTGGTTAAACAAGTTACATTCTAAAGACCGTTTAAACTTTCTCAAACAGGAAACCCTTCTTGACCTCCATTTGATTTTCATCAACCATCCTATAAATCTTGACATCATGGGTGACTTTTACAAGCCTTGCAACTTCACCAACATTCAGGGATATCCACATGATTTGCCGAATGAATCTACCGTGTGAGAAAGCTACTGCTTTTCCATGGGAATAATGTTATAAATTTCGAAGCACACATAAATAAATTCAATAGATTCATCCATATATTTTCTCATGCTACTGATTATAATCATGAATATGTTTGAATGAATTTATTTGTGCTTTCTCTATAAGATGATGCTCTAGATTGGTTTCAAGGCAAAGCTAATAATTCCTTTGATTCTTTGAGATCTCTTCTTGATGCATTCAGAGACAAGTATGGAGATAGGGGGGAAGGGAAATATTTGGTTAAGGAATTAAACGTTATCAAGAAAAGAGAAAATGAAACGGTGGAAGAATTCAACCAAAGATTCAACAAACTTCTGAGAGATATGACTCAAGACTACAAGCCTCCTAACAAGACTATTCTATAACAATATCTTGAGGCTTATCCCATGGAGACCCGGCATTAGATTAGACGTGCTCATCCCAATACTCTATCAATTTCCAAAAGCACGGATGAAGAAATAGAGAAAGATAAGAAAGCCTCAGGGAAGTCATAAATACCTGGTTTTGAAAGAGTCCAAGTTAGGTCTAAAGGGAAAGAAATCAAAGAAGAAGAGTAAAAAATTGTTAAGGAATTAACTAAATGAAAGAAATGAAAGTTGAACATGACAGACAGATAAGTCAAATGCAGAATCAATTGATACAAATGGAAAGGTTCCAGATGCAAAGTGTGCCACCTAAGAACAACAATAATAACAGGGGTAACAACAGTAATCCATGGCCAGGAAGAAATCCCCCCAATGATCAAAGGCCCCCTACACCACTTGAATCTGCCAACATGATTGATGAGCCTACCCCATTTTGTAGACCTTGTGAGAATTTTCATGAGCATAGTACATGTGCCTTTGCTAGAAGGATTTTGGAGGAAAGTAAGAAACAACTGGATAATAAATCAAATCAAGATAGCTCCAACGAAAATTGGTGTTCCAATATGATATCTTTAGCTTTTTCCATCAACACTTTCAATGAATAAGGACCCTATTACCCAGGAATATGGTGAAAATCCATCTCAAGAGAAGATTCTTGAGCTGGAAAAGAGTAAAGGTTATACAAGGAGAGGTAAAGATCAGAATCAGAATAAATAGGTTCTTGCCAAAAGGTTTAAGTCTGGATTAAAGGTAAATTGGGAAACATGGATAAATAGCAACAAGATGTTAGTTCCACTCTTAGAATTATTAAAGACTCTGTCACAAAGGGCCTCATTCTTTAAATCCTTAGGCATTTCTCAACAAGAAAGATCTGATACTCAACCTAGAGCCCCAAAAGAGAGTTGTTGATGGCGGCCCTCTCCCGGGGGTTGAGAGTTCGGCAGGCTCACCCTCACCCATTGGATGGATGAGCGATAAATCCCTCACCTTTTGAGGGAAGGTGAGCTTCCAAATCGATGGCGGCCCCCCTCTCAAATAAGTAACTAAAGGCAGTCGAGTACTCCTCAGTGTCAGAAAGAAGCCATACTCTTGGGAAGCTATACTCATAATGGCTACACTCATCAAAGGTATACTCAGGGCATATAGCTCTAGTTTGTGCCAAGTAATTGATCATAGTCAATAGCCTGTGGTCGCTGATAGCCTGTTGTCATTGCGCTTGAATGAAGGTGAGGAAATCATATTAAAAGACTTGAACTACTACATGACTAATGAATACCATCAACCTTTCTTCTTGACATTGGATATAAATGATCATTTGCTTCATAATTGTATGCTCGACTCTGGTGCATCCATGAATATTATGACTAAGAAGGTTATGGAATAGTTGAATTTAAGAATCTCAAGACCTTATCATAACATTTTCTCTATGTATTCTAGAAAAGTTGAAGTCCTTAGTGTAGTTAAAGATCTACAAGTCGCCTTAGTTGATTACCCATACAGGATCATCACCATGGACATAACAGTGATTTATGTGCCAGACGTTTGGAGAATGCTTCTTTCTAGAAAGTTTGCATCAAATTTGGGTGGTTGTATTCAGATGGATTTATCTTATGCCACCATTCCAGTCGCAGCAGGTGGCATGGTCATATTATATAGAGAAGTGGAGAGAATATATCATTTGGAAGTTATGGAGAAGTTGGAGAATGGTGAACAGGTTGTGCCTCAGGAGCATCCGCCTCATTTTGAGTCAGAGTTCATCCAGCGAATGTGTCACTTTTTCCACCACCCATCCCCTCCGCCAAGCAAAAAAAGGGGAAGATTTTCGATTGACAGTGATATGTATTACAGTGATGAGCAATCACATCGACCTAGGAGGGTCGAATTCCAGCACGGGACATTTGAGAAGCAATCCATTGATCTATCAGTCAGCAGACAAATTCCCGAGATTGTTCCTCATCGATCACATATGATGCCATAGGGAATCTATTTGTATAATATTTCTAACCTTACCCCCTTTTATTTCATGTCATTAGGTAGTTTTATTTCACGCACTTATATCATGTCTTTTTATTTCAGTATGTTAGAGTAGATTTTTCTATTCCAATTTTTTTTTCTATATATGCATGATGATTTTGATGTTGAATGGATATCTATTTGATGGACATCTGTTTTCTTGGATGCAGGATTTTGGGGTTCTCACGTTCCTTCATAGAAGCAACATGTTCTCGTATGGTGCCAAATGTTGCACTCAATTTGTCAAATTTCCAAGGAAGCTGAATGACCAAATTTTTCAAAGGATCAGATCATCTATTAGCAGTCTACATGTCATTTGTAAACTCATTTTGCAAGTTATGTAATGTAAATGATCCTAGTAATACCTTGAGTATATGTAACAACCTAGGTAAGCCTACTATTTGTTGGAAATAACACTGAAAGGGGGGGGTGAATCAATATTATCAATTTAATAATATTTCATTTCCATAAATAGATTTATATACGCTACTTCGGTTAATGAAACTTGCGTATATACGCAACTATGTTTATAAAAACCAGTGTACACCTTGTAAACTTATAATTTAGTTAGTTGATCTTTAATCTGTGTATTAGAACCATATAAGCAGTAATCGGTACAGTAAAAACAAAGCAGACAATCACACACAAGAACACAAGATAAAAGGTGGAAATCCAATGTGGGTAAAAACCACCTACTGCAATTCATCTCTATCTTCTTTTAATAAGAAACTTATTTTTACAATTTTTTTGTACTGGTGCGGTCTTATACCAGTATGCAGGCTTCTACCTGCAGGAGGCTACAATCTTCTCTCATTCTTCGGCTTCTCCTAGAAGGGAGCTACAAACCCCTTAGCTCTTGTACTAACTGATGTACTAGTACATAGGTGCTGACCTACAGAAGGCTACAACCTTCTCTTTTCTTCCAGGGACCACGTTTCATAAATTTTCAGACTGGATCCATCAATATCATCAAGCAAACATCAAAATATATCTGCATCAATCAATATCCCTTGCACTAACCAAAACTGAATCAAGCAATCACTTCTCTGAATGTTGTAACCAGAATACAGTAACAGTACTAGAACCCAGAGCACTGCAACAGTAAACAAAGTAGCTAAAACATATTTTATGAGACATACGCTACTTCAATGTCTAGAACCTGTGTGCATACACTGCTATATGAAGGCAAACCTGCGTATACGCTGTTTTGAATTGCCAAACCAGCGTGTATACGCACCTTTGCTGAATTGAACCTACGTACAGATTTGTAAAAGATGATTTACCCTTTTCAACTATTCAGACATTAGTTATACCCAGATCATCAGATTTGCAGATCAAGACATGCGCCAAATATAAAAGATCAAAATCACACAAAGATACTTCTCTTCAAGCCTGAAGATCTTGACTCATCAATAGAACTTATCCTTCTTCAAGCGCTTAGGTTCCTCCTTGATTCAGATCCAACTATGCACCATAACCCAATGATCAATATTCTAGATCTTGCTCTACATAAGATATTCAATACTTCAGTGCAATTGCCTAATGATCTCCTCCTCCTTTTATAGTCTTAGGCCTTACTCAATACCATGGTCCAAAACCACTTAGAAGCAATATCTTGGACCAAATACCTAGGGTCAACACTTCGGTTGAGATACCTTGGATCAATACCATGGGTCAAAATACCAAGGACCAAATACCATGGACCAAAACCAAGTTTTCAACATGTACGCGCTTTTCCTTGCGTGAAAGTGCGTGTATATGCATACGCGCCTTCTGGACTGCTAACCCGCGTGTATATGCGGCTTGGTCAAGGGAAACCTGCGTATACCTCTTTTTCCTTCATTCTGAGAGCCTGAAATGTGATTTGTCATCTGAGTGAGTTGCCATCAAGGGAAACACCTATTTCATAGTGCCAAACCTGTGTCATAATGCCAAAACTATTTTGGCGAAAATTTTCATCCTATGAGGTTTTTCGTATCACTGACTCATGTGTGTTTCTAAACAAAAATGGTTGGTAGAGTTTTTCCCTCCAACCTCACCCCAAAGCTAGGGTGTAATTCTTCATCAAAGTCTTTGGTGAGTCCTAGTGTTTTAGTCAAGTTTGATGTAAAGGTGATTTGAGAATAATTTAAGCTAGTTGCCTAGATTATTTTATTACAAATCACTTGGTCTACTAGATCATATTGTGTTGCAAACGGGGTATGTGTCTTGAGGGTCTAACCAAATGTGTATTCCCTGTTTGAGGATTGTAAATGTAAAATCTTATGTTTAGAGGGTGGAAAAATAATCCCCCATACCTATAATCAAATCTCGTCATGTGTAAATTAATTAATTTTTCTGGCAAAATTAAATTAAATCTTAAGCCAGAAAATTAATTAATAGAGTCAAAATTAAAATTTCTTAGGAAAAATAATTCTCCAAGTGGAAAAAATCATGGGTCTTAAAGTAATCAATTTTTAGAGGTCTTCCACCAAGGGAATATTTTATATTTCAAGAAATTTTTTTGAGGAAATTAACTCAAAATAATTAATTTTGAGCTAATCAAAAAGGGATTAAAAGAAAATTTTGAATTTTCCTCAAAAATAATTATTTAAACGGCTAAGATTAAAAGATGATCAAGTATTATTTGACAACTGAGATTATTTTGACAAGTATCAAAGAAACTAGCCATTATTTTTCCACTTGGAGGATTTAGTTATAAATTAGAGAGTCAGTTGAGTCTCTAGCCATCTGATTTCTGGCTAAGAAATTGTTGTTGAAGCATTTGTGTAAACTATTGTCCCACTGGGAACTATTTTTTCTGCCATAATAAAGACTTTGGGGTGCAACTCGAGGTGTACTTGTTCATTGATTTGTGGTATGTACTGACTACAGGCTTCCTATGTTGTGCTTATATATGATTATTTTGAGATAATACATAGTGTTTGCAGGTACTTCAGTCCTTGGTCTCCAAGTTCACAAACTGTGGGCAAGGATCATTTTGCTTGGATCCTAAGTATTTGTATGGTGGACTAAATCTTTGCTAAGGCTATAGTGTGCATGGGTTTTTTGAAGCATTTTTAGCCATTTATCAAGGAAAAAAGCCATAAAAAAAATCTCAAAATTTAAAAATTTTCAAAACCCTTGTATATTTGTAGATCTTGTAAATTTAATATGTACTTTTTTTCTAACTTGGATTTTGTGGTTTTAAGTATATTGTATATATTTTGGGGTTTGGGTGTTTTAGTTTTATTTTTTCAAGTTGGATCAAGAGAAAAGGCTGAAGTAGAGCTAGATCTAGGCCCTTGAGGGTAAGATCTAGCCTCTAGGAATTTTGCAGGGCCAGCCACATAAGAGTTTTCAGAAAATTGAAGAGTTGAACCATAAAAAAAGTTTTGAGCAAGGGATTCAAGGTTTGCAGGGCTTGTAGCCCCAGTTTTCTCCTCCAAACGCTCAGTGCCATTCCTCTAGCCCTCTGCGTCACCCCTTTCAGCCTTCCTAACATTGTTCATAAGCCTTAGGGCTCTCGGCCTGCCCTCTAACCCTTGCTGTAGGCCCTAGAGGCCCTTTTGTCCCCCTCTATGGCCTCTCCTCCTCCTCCCTCTACCTTCATCCTCCGTCCTCAGCCTCCATCCCCTCCACTAGCCCTCTCCTCTCACCTTCGTTCTCCCTTGACCCCTCCATTTACCTTTGACTCCCTTCTCCCTCAAGCCGCAACCCTAAAAGGGCTTGTATCTGCCTCTTTTGAGGCCTCCCCTAGGGTGTCGCAGGCCTTAGGGCCTCAAAACCCTAGGTTGTAGCCCCTAGTGGACCTTTCGACCCTTCCTAGGCCCAATGATAGCCTTTTTTCGGCTTATCGTAGGGACTAATTGGTCTTTTACCCTAGTTGTACGCCTATTAAGGCCTTTTCCCTTCATTTTTGGCCTCTCTCTTGCCCTCTCTTGGACCTAAATTTCCATATGCTTATCTTTGAAATTTTTCTAGACTGATTATTGGTGTGTTTTGCAAATAAAATTGGTTCAAAGTTTTTATTTTTAGGTATCAAGTCATTGGACAAAAATTTTCACAAGTTGGGCTAGTAGACTTCAAGGCCTATGGCCTAAGGGTTTGATCTCCTAACCCTTGTTTCCTCACTGTTTTACTTCAGCAAGTAAATTAACTCATAATAGTGGTAAAAACATCTTAAATTGGCCTAAAAATCATTGATAAGTTGTTTGGCATATTAAGGGATAAATTGCATAAGTTGGGTAATCATAACTTGGCATGAATCTAGAATTTTTGGTGGTTGACATCTCTGCATAATAAATCTGATATAACAGTGGTAAATTATATATTTGAAAGGATAATCTATCTAAAATTTTGATGTGGAAAAGTTTAAATTTGATAATTGGGGTTATTTTCATTACAATGGGCAAGTATTTGAACTTTAAATTGGGCATATAAACTTAATTTACTTGTTGTTGTCACTACTGTCAAAATAGTCACTTATTGCTCATTGTGAGTTAATTGGAACATAAATTGCATGGGTGCTCTCGCAATCATACACTCTATTGTATATTGTTCCTAGCATTGATTGTGTGGAAGTGACTAACATTGTGTTTTCCTTGTGAGTTTGTATGCTATAAAGTTTGAAATTCACATCTAATAAGCTCACTCTCTAAGCACATTTCAAATCTTTGGTTTAAGTACATAAATTGTTCCTAAGTCTCTCTAATCCAAGTGGTATTGAAATATCTTGTTTCATTTGTGCATCTAATCGATGGTGATTTAGATTGCATCTAAGTGTTCTTAACTTGAAAATTGATAAATCATATTGTGTTGAGGAATATTGGCTAAGAACACTTGCTACCTTATTTCCTTTTGTGGATAATGGTCATTGGCTTATCATATTGAATCATTGGTTAACTATTGCCCTATTGTTTATCAATTGTGGATTTATATTCATTAAGCAATTTCACCTTGTGTATATCTTATCTCTTGTTGGCACTACCTAAATCTAACACTTGTCTTTTGGTTGAGATTACATGTTGTAAACATTGTGAAGTATTTAACATCATTGGTTAACTATTGCCCTATTGTTTATCAATTGTGGATTTATATTCATTAAGCAATTACACATTGTGTATATCTTATCTCTTGTTGGCACTATCTAAATCTAACACTTGTCTTTTGGTTGAGATTACATGTTGTAAACATTGTGAAGTACTTAACATCTTAACTACGATAAAATATAACTAAGTACACTTAAGTAATCTCACCTAAAAGTCTCACTCATAATCTCTTGCACAAGTATCCTAGTTCTAGATTGCATTAAAAATTACCTCCTAGTATAAGCTAGGTTGATAGAAATCTAGGGCAACCCTTTTCCAATTAACTTAAGAGATTCAACTCTTCTTAGTGGTTAACACAGTGACCTAGTCTCTGCAACACTGAAGGCACTAGGTGGGTGGAACACAGGGGGAGGTATCGTTAATCAGGCCTATGCCTGCTTCCCGTTGGCTTCCATTTCACAACCTACTCTTAGCACTATTTCTAAAAACAGTTAGGTGAGAGATTCTATTTAGACTAGGAATTTAATGTTCAAGGTTTTGGTATTGTTATGACAGAAACCCTAGTCCTTTAGGGTTTGTTTTTAATGCATAAATTATGTATTGAATCCCTAGATATTTAAGGTTTGGTGGATTAGGGTTTGTGAACAAAACTCTTGTAAGTAAGATCCTAGGAATGAAGCCCTAGGTGTATGTTTGTATGTTGATCGAAACCCTAGCCCGATGAAAATTGTTGTATTTCTAATGTATTGATGTTTGTGTCTTGAGTTTACCTAGTAGATATTGATGTAAAATGCATCCTAGATATGTATAAGTGAGTATGCTAACCTAATTATTAATAATTTGTGAAATGTAGGGTTTGTAACAAAACTCTAGTAGAAGTTTGTCATTTTTGAAACCTTAGATGCATGGTAGGATTGTTATTAACTAATGATATCTAAGGCTTTGTGTCTTGAAGATGGAATCTAGGGTTTGCATTAAATCATGGTAGAGTCTAACATGTAAATTATGAAAAATGGTGAAACCCTAGATGTATAGTGATATGATCACATTAATATCTTGATTGAGTTGCTTTAAGTCGTGATGATGGAATCTAGGGCAAGAAGTCTAGTGTATGTAAAAATATGTGTCTCTTGTTGATTATGAACCTAACTAGGTTTAGGCGTTTGATATCTAAAGTCTAATGCTTCCATTATAGTAACATGATTTTGTTATAGCTAATGTCATATGTTTGTATTTGGTTGTACTTGTTATTAAATTTTTGCAGGTACATAATCTTCAAGATGATCAAGATGTTCATATGATAATAATAAGCATGATGAAGGAAGTTATAATGATCAATATGACCTTGATTAAGTCATGAAAGGTTGAAGCTTCTCCAACGTTATAGAAAAATAAAATTTGTTGATCTCCCTAAGTTAAAAGGGAGCATGGTTAGAAGAAAAGAGTACATCTCCCTAGTTAAGAGGGAGGGCATATTATGATAGTCATGATGGATAACTTGAAGAAGAAATCGAAGAATGAATGAAAGTACTACAATGTATTGAGGATGTCTTGGTGTTGATGAAGAAATTAAAGAAGAAAAGCTTTCGATTAGTTGCATATGAATAACTTGATATAAGTGGCATCAGGGTAATTGAAGACCCTGAAGGTTTGTATTTACTCAAATGTATATTTGAAAGTTTATTATTGATTATGTTCAGTGTTTGTACAGGTAAATCTCTCCATAAGAAGGTTGGACATGTTGGAAGCATGCTTGGACAAATGGATATATCTAGTTTGATAGGGAGAGGTGAAGCATCTAATGGTGGATGATTGGGAGGAAATTTGGTCGACCTATATGTTGATGTCTAGATCCCAAAGAGGGAGGGTGGTGTTGGTCATGGAGCTCCGACCTTGGATATGCACCTAGATCCCTAGGTTTATGGTTAGCTAGTAAGCATGATTGTACCTAGAGTGGCTGAAAGCTTGAGTCCATCTTAGTCTCACCCTGATATATTACCCTAGTTAGGGATCTAGTCTGTAACACTTAGTGTACTGGAACTCTTCATAGTTCATTTTGAGATCTTCCATGTACCTATATATATGTGTGTGCATGTGTGTGTAATTATGAATACCTCCCTAGTTAAGAGGGAGTATTGAAGAATGTAACTAGTATCAGTCTTCATAATTGTATTTGAGGCATGATGTACTGTATTTTTCCATAGAAAGAAAAACAAATTTTATTATTAAATAAACGAACTTATTAAAGCATGGGTTTCATGATTAGATCAATTATTTTTAGGTCAAAGTTTCCATTAAATACTTATAAGGTTTATGTCAAGTGTCCTTTTCCATGTCATAATGTAAAGAACCCTTCCTGGGATTTATTTGTCAAGAAAGAACATTATTTTAATGTAAACTAAGTCAATTGGGCCTCCTCCACCAAGTAGGCCTCAAAAGAAGGACAAGTCGTCCTAACTGAGGGGAAAAAACACCTATATAAAGGTATAAACTCGACCTCATTTATCATTCACTCATAACAAGTTCGATCTGCAACTTCTAGGGCCAAAAAAAGTGCAAACTTCAAGGCAAGAAGAGGAAAAGGGTAACAAAGAAGAAGAATGTCTCTTTGAAGGTCTAGAAGTCTAAATTCTCTCTCCCTTTCTCTCTCTTTCTCTCTCTGTCATATGTGTGAAGTTGTAAATTGCTAGAGGGGTCAAAAACAACAGCACTAAAGCTGAGCCGAAATTTTGTAGTTAGGGGTTGAAGTTCTGTAGCTGGGAAGTGGAATTTATGAATTGTTGTTGGGCTAAAGTTGTTGGATAAAAGGAGACTACAAAATCATATTGAAAGGTTGACTTGAAGGTCTTGGTTTATCTCATTTTGAATCTACTGAAGGAAGAGTTTCTGACTGGGTTTTCCCCCTATATAGGGTTTTAAGCCCTAGTTAAGTGCTTACATATTGTGTTCTTGATCTTCATGTTTTGGTTTTGGTAATTTCTTGATGAACTAAGATAAAAGAAGAACATAAGAAAGATAATAAGAACTTAAATAAATCACAAGTAATTATCAACAAGAGAAAATATTATTACCTTTCCGATTTTCTAACAATACCACCAAGACCACCTCCTTGATCCAATTAGTTGTTGTGAGCACCTTTGTGATGACAATCAAGAAATTGTAATAGAAGCAATAGGGAGAATGGAGACATGGAAGGGATTTGGAGCATAGTTATGAAAAGGCACTAAATTTTACAAGGAAATAAATGCTTGGGATGAAATTTGTTAAAATTGGCAACTAGGGCCAAACTCCACATGGATCATCTTATTTATCACAGTTGATATTTTTCTTGGATTCCTCTCTCTGAGAGGTGTAGGATTGATCTAAATATCATCCCATTCTGACATGTACAAATGAAGTTATCGAGCAAACTCATGTAGGCTCAGAATCCCAACAATCACGTCTATTCATCCTCAACATTGCATATAAATAGAAGTTGACATGGCCTCATTTGGACATCACTCATCTACACACATCTCTCTCTCCTCATCTGATTGGGTAAGGATTTCTGGGCAGCTTCTCTCTCCAGATGTGCGAAGGAAAAGACAACAATTTTATATTTTAGACGTTGACTAATGTTGACCAAATTTCAGGAAGGGTTTGACCAGTGTTGACTTGTTTGACTTTATTTCTGTTGGGGAAATTTTGTTTGGGCAAGCCGCATTTCTAGGCAAAAAAATTGAGACAATCCATATTGTTTGACCAACGTTGACTCTAGTTAGGGTTGACTGCAGGTTAACTATTTGACCAGACTTTGATTGGGCATAGTTCGATTATTTTGAGGTTTGTTTCATCTTGCTATTTGGAGGCCGAAGTTGACTGAAGTTGACCAATTCTTTGAGGGTCAAATCTTCCATGTTGACCAGCATTGACTTTTCTGGTTAGGGCTCTTTTGTTGCTGTTATAAATGATCAAAATTTGTTAATTGTACTCTCTCTCTCTACTAAACTATTGAAGACTAAAAGAATATTTGATCAAGGGTTTCCCCACAGTGGGATTTGTCCTTGGTTGGTGCCACATCTTGTGTCCTCTTATCTTGGCTTGTCTTCTACTATTTATGTTTATGTTCTATCAATATTTTACTTACATGTTTATGTGATTGCTAAATTGAAATTGATATTGGGATCATAATTAAATTGAAATAAAATTGCTCTAAAGCATAGAACATGCCATTGTTTCCTAAAATTAACAAAATCCCAATTAGAAAATCATAAGAAAAAAAAAATTATGAAAGTAGGGCGAGAAAGTAATAGGGAAAATCTAGGAGAGCAAGAAGACTTCATAAAAGAATTGTGAGGGTTCAAAATTTGGGGTTGTAGAAAAATATTGGTCTTGTAGATATGAGGCATTTTGTCTCACTGGCGACCTTTGTTGGCTCCTTTGGAAAATAGTAGGAAGTAACCATAGAGGAGACATTGTGGAACAACACTTTTAGCAACTCAAAAGAGCAAACCCATCCATTCATCATTAGTGGTAGGAAGAAAGAACAGTGCCCAAGTTGAGCATGGTCATAAAAAAGTTTAACTATTATGATGTATTTCGACTATAATTTTGCTACCCTAGTTTATAATGCTTTATACAAGCTAGATAGTTATGAAAAAGCACTAAACTTTACACAGAAATAAATGCTTAGGATGAAATCCCAATTAGAAAATCATAAAAAAGGAAAATAATATTTTGGAAAGTAGAGAGGGGAGTAATAGGGAAAATCTAGAAGAGAAATCATAAAAAAAAATAAAAAAAATTATGAAAGTGGTGGGGGGGAGTAATAAGGAAAATCTAGAAGAGCAAGAAGACTTCATAAAAGAATTGTAAGAGAGGGTACAAAATTTGGGGCTAGAGAAAAATATTGGTCTTGTAGATACGAGGCATTTTGTTGCACTAGAGATCTATGTTGGTTCCTTTAGAAAATAGTAGGCAGTAACCAAAGAGGAGACATTGTGGAACAACATTTTTAGCAACTTAAAAGAGAAAACCCATCCATTCATCATCAGTGGTAGGAAGAAAGAACACTTCCCAAGTTGAGCAGTGTCATAAAAATTTTAACTATTATGATATATTTCGACTGTAATTTTGCTAGTCTAGTTTATAATGCTTTATACAAGCTAGATAGTCTATAGTAGCACTAGAGCATTGAAGATAGGAGAGCTAAAAAGCAGCTACTAGCATATTTTGACCATTTTGGAAGCTTTATGGAGTGTTTCATCTCTTTTTGTTTGTAGTAAAACATTCGATGGTACACCTAGAGTCCCCTCTTTTATTCAATATAATTATAACAATATCTATTAAAAGTAAAAATTGAAAAAAAGTTGTTTCTTGTTATATATTATTTCAATATTAATATATTTACATTTTTTTCTTAAAATATACATGGTGATATTGCACAGTCCATCCCACTATATTCTTACGTCCTGCACTTGGACACATATTTCAAAGAATTAAGTGAGATTCAAGAATCACTGCAAGAAAAGAGAAAAGCAATTACAAAATCATTAGAGAATTTCAAATGTTAGATTCAAAATCTACAAAAAAGCTAACCTTAATGTCAAATAGGATAAAATTATTGAAAATACAACAATTGAATGTTTCTGAAAGTTGTGAGTATACAATTTGGTAGCGGATATTTAATTAACATAGAGAGGTTATGTTGATTCATAGTGGGTATATGTTTAATCTAACAAACAATTAAGTGGTTTCATATTGGTTATAGAAACCATTCTATGTTCCTAAACTCTGATTTTCTTTGGTTTGTGTAACTTTATATATATATATATATATATATATATATATATATTGAAGAGACATGTCACAAATGACATGACTATTTGTGAAAGGGCACTTTGCCTAGTGTATAAGTAGGGCCCTCATTGTAATATTCAATCATTCATTTTTCATCAATAATAATGTATTGACATATTTTTCTTAAAATATAAATTGTGATATTGCTCCAGTGGTATTAGAGTTATTCGACCCTCTGGTTTTTCAACCAATGCACTGTCCATCCCACTATATTCTTACGTCCTGCATCATGGACACATATTTCAAATAATAAAGTGAGATTCAAGAATCACTACAAGAAATGAGAAAAACAATTACAAAATCATTGGAGAATTTAAAACATTGGATTCAACACCTACAATAAAAGCTAACCTTAATATCAAAGAGGATGAAATTATTGAAAATACAACAATTGAAGATGTAGAAGTTATAAATGAGACTGAATATGAGGAGATGAAGTGTGAGACCACTCTTTAACCAGTTTTGATTAGTGGTGATGAGGAATGAGAAGCATTACCTACTTTTGATCACCAAACTGGGACCCCTAATGAAAAAGATATTGACCTTGATAAAAAAATATGAAGTTTATCATCTAAGACCCTTGGGAACTTCAATGAAGATCCCCACAACTCCTAGGTTTGTTGTCTAAGATCCTTGTAAATTAAAGTGGAGACTCCCACAACTATTGAAAAATAATCCTCAAGATCTGTGGTAGTTGTAGCAAAGATTTAGAAGGATCTTAAAGAAAAATCTATTAGCATTGATAAAAAATATGAAGTTTATAATCTAAGATCCCTTGGAACTCTGTTAGTGGCTTCAACAACTCTTAAAGTTGAAGTTTTGAATGAGTTCATCAAATACTTATTTTGGCAGGTGGGAAATTATTATGATTTCCCTATGAATTTAGTTTTTCAATTCAATGCAAATACACAATAGTTGAGTCCAAATAGGACTTCCTATTATTGAGTAAGCTCATAGCAAGATGCCCTTTGTTGTTGATTTTGCTAGTGGGTGCATATTTATGTGGGATTTTTGGCTAATGCCCAAAATTCCAACAACGAGCTCAATCTCAGTGAAGACCAACATAAATTGCTAATAGTCCTTGACAAATTAAGTGGGAATATACATGATGCCGCCTTTCCATTGTGCTTTATCAACTTAAGACACTCATTAATGGTGTCTAAGGAGTAGAGAATTAATCACAGTGGAGTTGTACGAGCCTTATCTTCTCACTTTCCCTGGCCCAACCATGGCCAATTTCACTATATGGACACGACCGTACTAATCTATGTTGTGACTATTGGTCATAACTATAAAATAATTTTAATAAATTATAAAGTTTCTTTATGAAAATTGTTGAAGTCGCTTTATTAAATTATAAAGTTACTTTCTTAAAGAGAAGATATATATGTGTGTGTGTGTGTGTGTGTTCGAAAGGGAAATAGATAAACCATGATTTCAAGATAGTTACTCAGGATGAATTATATATGTTGAAGTGGTGTGCACAACTAGAGAGAATCATTTTCATTATGCTTTGAGGACAAAGCATCCCTTATATATATATATATATATATATCTATATATATATATATATATATATATATATATATATATATATATATATATATTTATTGAGGAGACATATCCCAGAAGTCATGACTATTTGTTAAATGGCACATTGCCTAGTATATAAGCAGGGCCCTCATTGTAACATTCAATTATCCATTTTCATCACTTATAATATATCTACATATTCTTCTTAAAATATAAATTGTGTTATTGCAAAAGTTTGTTGCCCTAATAGATATATAAAAGAAAGTTGAAAGTTTATATAAATCAGACTTTGATTATGACCATGAGACAATATAATAAACATTGAACTTGATGATTTATGGCTCAAAATATTGATAATTTTCGCTTACTAGTCATGAGAAGAGTAAAACTCTTTAGATACAAGAATAGTACTTTACTACTGAGATTGAGAATGGCTCTTTGGTTTTGGATTCAACAACTTGATGATGTAATCAAGTTGGAACTTCGTAATGTGATATAGAAACTTGGAAAAGAGGTTTAGTCATCGTATTCACGTGTTTAGTGTTACAGAGTGATAAATATAAATCTCTAACCTGAGGCTTTAATGTCGGGCTCTAAATAAATGTTCAACGTGTTTTATTAATGCTATCTCTATGAATTATGGAGTGTTGGCTAAGAACATCAACTCATAATCAATGTGAGGGTATTCCAATAGAAAGCTAGAGTTGTCTTGTGAATACATTATTGACTAGGTTGTCATAAATTATGAGTTCAAATTTCCTGTAGAAATTCACACTAACTTCTACTATTTGTTTACCTCCAAATTGGTTTTGTTCACTAGTTATGTTTCCATTGTGTTAATATGAAGTGGAAATGGTTCCACTAACCTCAAAAGGTATGAGCTTGATACATCTCTTATTCATTTATGACATGAATAGGCTTTAAGAGCCTTCGCACCAGCAACTAGGATGATAATCAACGTTCAAAAGTCCACGATATCTCTCAACCAAATTATTGCACGATAGGCCTCAAGTGATCGGCTCAATGGTTCCATATTGTACTAGAAAAAGGCTTAAAATATCTAGGGTTTAAGTTGAAATTGATTGCATTGAGTTTCAAAGATTCAATTGGCTCTACAAAAATACTAAAAAGAGCACATATTTGGTGCAACCATTGGTTATCCCTGGGAGGAAGAATATAATTTTATTGAAAAGGTACTTGAAGAAATCCTATTTTACTAGATCTCTATAGCATTCATTCCCAAGTCTCTCATAAACAAGGTTATAAAGAAATACTCCCGCTTCCTATGGGCCAAGAGAAAATAAAAATGGATTCTATTGTTTCAATAGAAAACACTTGTTAAACACAAGATTCTATGAGGATGTGGTTTTAAGAATCCCAACTTATATGGATAATCTCTTGTTGAAAAAAAATTATGGAAAATAATCTTTTTTGTAGGATATTGATGACAAGTGATGATGGAGAAGTATATCCATAAGAAAATTGTTGAATCATGAATCATGGACTTGACCAAGAAATATGTAGATTGTTTAATATTTTAAAAGGCTTTAGTGTTAGGCTACCCTTTGATTAAGAACTTATTAAGCTATAGGATAGGGAATGGTATTGAAGTGAGGTCGGGTTCAGACCCTTGGATAGTAGGAATAGAGGTCTGTAAAATGTCAAATAATGTAGAATATGTCTAGGAAGAGAGGCATTTTACCTTCCTGCATAGGGAAATATTTGGTCCTATAGATGGAAGGTGCCCACAAACCTTTGGAAAGAAGGAATACTAGTAGATAAATGGAGCAAATTTAAACAAGCTCTAGGTAAATCCTCCTTCAAACTTAGAGAGAAAAAAGATGAACTTCTATGCATAGGAGACCCCTTTATAGGATATTATAGATCCAAATTGGATTATTCAATGGATTTTTCCTCATAGTCAACTGAAGAGGGGAATGAAGTCTCTACCAAAAACCAAGGCTTTTATGTCTCTTGTACTAATAATCAAATCCTTGTTGTGGGACAATTTGCGAACACAATTTTGAATGGCACTAAACATTTATTTATTATGCAGAGAAAGTGGGGAGACTATAAATCACTTTCTTAGAATGCTAAATCAATAAAGTAGTTTGGGGCTCAACTAATACTTTGATAAGGGGAAAGGGGAATTGGATAGGGATTAATGTGGAACAATCACTAGGAAAGTGGCTAGAAAAAAAATGTCTTTAAAAACAACAAAATTTCTGTGGTCAATATAGGTGGCAACTAGTAAGACATAAAGCTATGCTCCAATAGGAGACCCCAAGTCCCACAGAAGTTCTCTACAAAGTAAGATATGCCTATGGTGGTGTCCTAAGAACCATATAAAAATGAAAAATGGGTCATACGACGGAGTCCCATAGGCAATGTGTGGTAGGAGGGATACTATACACATTTGAAGGGTGTTGGTTTGTTTTCAAGTGTCACCTTGGCACGAGAAGAAACATCTACACTGAACTAAGGGTAGCTTATTGTTGAATTTCCTCGACCTTGGGTATAGGTTAGAGCCTTAAAATCATTGACGCTACCAAACCAAGAATCTCAACCTTAAACTACTTTTCACAACGGAAATATAAAGCAGTAAATCACATATGCACAAATATACACATCTTTTAACAAAATTGTACAATCCCAATCTTCGTTATATTAAACCAAATCTGAATAATACAACAGTCTATGGTATACAAGATACATTGACAAACTTCACTGCAGCTTCGATGTCCTACCTTGTCATGTTGGTCCTTTATTTCTGTACTTCTCACTAGTTGCCCCTTAGTCCTTCAAAGGACAACACATCGAGACTCCATGATGGATGCCACCTAACAATGTTGCATGTCACTTCAGCTGCGAGTACACAAGCTCATAAATCTTCTCTCTGGGTAGGCCTAATTATCAAGCTCCAAAATACCTTCTAGTAGCCTATTTGATTCATAAAATAGATACTTTTTAGGCTGCAATACTTCACCCAATCACACGCCAAACAACATCCTTCTAGTATGTTGCTCTAGGGCTACTTTTGGTAGCTAACAAACTGCCCTCCAATTACATCAATGGCACCCAATCCAATCACTATCAATTTTTCTCCTAGGAAGACTCTTCACCTCCTTGGAAGATCCTCCACACGGCACCAACATACTACAATGTTCATGATCCAAATTGGTCAACTCCTTTGACCCAACATCCCTCCACAAAACACTATTGTAATATGTTTTTCCTTGTTTTTTGTGACAGCCCTGGTTAGGGCATGTACTACATCCCTCAATCCACCTTGCAGTCAACAAACAAGCCCCTTAATGGTTGTGGTCCACCTTGGAGAGATTCCTCCCATGCCACATTGCCTTCTTAGGGTATTTTCCACCCTTGGAGCCCTCACGCAACCCTTCATTGTGTGTTATGGCCTGCAGACTAGCACAACAGTCCAATATTGGTACCCAAAAAATCCCAAACAACATCATATTGCTCCTCCTCTACTCGACCTAGCTACCTGCTTCTTCCACATTTAAAACAACAAGATTTCAGCCCAAAACAGTATGTACTTACCTCAGCTCCTCGGCCTCCTGTAGAAGACTTCAAACCCTTTACTTCCATGATGTCCAAGACCCTTCTTGTTGCAGCTACACTAGAGCCTCCCTTCTCTCCACCGAGTTCTTGTCTTGGAGGATATGTTGCTCACTTGGATGTCTATAACACATCAAATCACCCTTTATTTATAACCAATAAAGAGGCTCAACGAATTAGTGAAGAGACACATCTATTGGTTAAATTTTACTTCAAGATTACATGACTTGAAAACTAATAATTATTTGTCAAATTTTCATATATCCACTTATACAACTCGGAATTCGATGTTTCTCCAAGCATTGGATTCTTCTTTCCTCCCTCTATCGTCTCATCCCATCACATGTGGAAATGTGCTCCCGGAATTGCCCCAATTACGATTGGGTGCAAAACCCCATACTTGGGTTCCAAGCCCACAAGTGACCCTTGTGGCACTTTTCCCTCCAAACCTCGAACCATAAGGCTTGGAGTACCTCCCAAGCTACATAAATCAACACTTATACATTCTTAGCATTAGCTAAAGAAAGATATAGAAAAGAGATTTAGATATTTTGAGACCCAAAGCTAGTGGTGGAGTAGCTTAGTGGGAGATGCAACAACATTCCCCTATAGGATGTTATAAGAGAAAATTTATAGATAAATCCCATCTCCAAAATCTACTTTTCTCATTTTCATTGGGAAAACAACAAGATAACACATGATTTGAGAAAAACCACAATGCATTTACTAGTACACATGTTGTAAACAGTGAAATGTAAAGGAGATGAAACTCCTCCTCCTCCCAAACAAGCAAGTTATTTTCTTACGATTGATCAGTGTCCTTCTACTCCCATCCAAAGTTTGGATTTATGGTGTAATGTGAATATGGGTTGTCAAGTTGTTGTTGCTCTTTTTGATTTTTTTTAATCTTGATGTGGTTATTGGGTCTCCTTTTGGAAAAATTAGTAAATACCTCAAAATTTTAATAACAATATTATTGTTGCTTTATATTTAGGAATTTAGGTTTTTTTTAAAATCTACGACGATTATCTTATGTTAAAGTCTATAAGACACTATTACTAAATTCATTCCTAGATGTTTCTTTTGAAATAAAAAGAGAAACGATTTTTTATTTAGGGATCAATAAATGAAAACTTTAAAAATGCACTTACGTTGTGTGGTCAAATAATGTATTATATATTGAATTATACATACAATTCTATGTTAAAAATGATTGTAAATCGTGTATTATATATTAAATTATACATGCATTTCTATGTTAAAAATGGTTTTATGTATATTAATATCAAAAACTTATTAATATGAGTGGATATTAATTATCGCACATGTTTTGAAAGAATAAAAGATATCCTTAATTTGTCAAACACCCTAATTTCCTTTATTTTTGTTTTTTAATATATCTTATTGTTGAGTTGAAGAATGAGCCGATGAAGAGCTCTGCTACTGCATCCAAACCCTAACCAGCCGCCGCCCTGTTTTTTCGCCCTGCTACAGCCGCCGACTCCTTGCTGGTCGTTAGCAATGGATATGGCGGGAGGAGGGGAGAGCTCTGCTCCCCCTCCAAAACATTCTGCGCGCTCTGACGCTACCAGGCACACTCAGAATACGCCCCCTTCTGACGCCGATCCAGAAACAGGACAAGGTGCAAATCAGAAAGAGGAAGCAAGGACCCATACGGCCCCTACAGAAGAAGCAGAAGATGACAAAGAGACGCCTGCTAAAGCCAAAACGAATCAGCATAAGGTTACATCAGCCACCTGCATCCCAAAAGCAGCTGAACCCATCAAAGTGGACCTGCCCAGCCAGCGCATCAATGGTGAAATCCAGTACATGCAAGACCATGCACTCATCGGAAAATTTTTAGGCTTCTGGCCAACGGAAAGGGCCTTACAAGGCTGGATAGCCTCCAAGTGGAAACCCAAAGGTCAAATAACTCTGCAACTAGGACCAAAGGGCTTCTTCACTGCTATATTCCACTGTGTGGAGGACAGAGTGAGAATATTCGAAGGAGGGCCGTACTTCTTCAATTCTTCAGGCCTCTATCTCACTGAATGGAAGCCCAGATTCAATCCTGACAAGGAGGACTTCAGCTGGGCGCCAGTCTGGATCAGGATGTACTCCCTCCCTGCAGAATACTGGAAAGAAGAAACACTTGCAGACATAGGCAACAAACTGGGCACCTTCATCAGAGTGGCAGCTGAGACAAAGACTCGCAAGTACACCTCTTATGCCAGGATCTGCGTCCTGATGCACCTCACCAATGCTCTCGCGGATACGGTAAAGCTCTACCATGATGATTATGAATGGACTCAATCTTTAGATTATGAACACATTCCCTTTCGTTGTCGCAAGTGTCATGAGCACGGTCACCTCTTTCGTGACTGCCCCTTAAATGTACAGTCCAAAGCAGCTGCTGCTGGCTCTGAAATGGACTCAGAAGGTTTCATTAAAATACCTAACCGCCGCAGGCATGCCAAAAAGAGCCAGCCAGCCATTGAAAGCACTCCCAAAGTGGACCACCAGAATAAATTCTCCGTTCTTGCAACGCAAGAAAATATTGGCCAACCCAGTTCTGATCCCCCTCACTTTCCCTCCCCGCCCTCTCCACCCCACTCTCGCCCAGATCCCATGCAAGTATCTGTCCCTGATCCACTGAAACCCACACCCAGTCCTGCCATGGAGAAAGGCAAATCCATATCCAATTTCAGTCCCTCCTCATTCTCCAAAGAACACTCCCCAGAGGCTAGCCAGCAGCAGGACACCGATATGGAAACCGATGTCTCTCTTGCTCTCAGGCTTCAGCACGAAGAGGATGAGGAAGCTCTAGATGACAACATTGATATGGTAGAAGATCAAGCGGAGGTCACTATTGATGGATTAGACATCTTCACACTTGAAACGGCATGCAAACAAAAAGAATATAACTCCATTCAACCCTGGCAGATCGACAAGCTGGAAGGAGTTCTAGCCAAGGCGCAGCATAACAAAAGCCTGGGTATCCAGGGAGGTAGCCCATGGGATGGAAAAAAGCTTCTCAAAGACCTCAAGAAAAGAGGACGGAAGACAGAACTCCAGCGCACAATAGCATTGGGTGAAATACTTATGGAATCGGGGCGATTCCCTAAGTTGACTAAATTCTACAAACCCAAACAATAGTTTCCATGAAGTTAATATCATGGAATGTGAGAGGATTCAACAGTCCCTCAAAACACAGAATGATCAAACACCTGATTCAGCAAGAAAAACCAACCATAGTTTTTATGCAAGAAACCAAAAGCACCACGGATGCTATTGAACGAATCCGAGGCAAAGTCTGGGCAGGAAGCAGAGCCATCTCTGTTGATGCTTCTGGAGCCTCAGGAGGCTTAGCCATCTTTTGGAACCCTCAGATAGTCACATTATACGACTTTCACGCTACACTTCATTTCATTCAAGCCTCATTCCATCTCATTGGCACTGGCATACATGGCCACCTCACAAATGTCTATTTCCCTCAATTAGTTCAGCAAAAGATAGAACTCCTGGAAACGATTGCTCATCTCAATGAAAGCAGACAATTCCCACTATGGATTGGGGGTGGCGACTTCAACATAATAACTTCACTGACGGAGAAACAGGGAGGCCGAATCGGGCTCGACAGCGACAGCGAAAGCCTCAAAGAATTCATTCGAACCAACCATCTCATGGACATCCCCACCTCTAATGGAATTTTCACTTGGACAAACAAGCGACGAGGCATACAACACATAGCCTCCCGCCTTGACAGATTCTTCCTCTCTGACAATGCAATCCATCTTGGAGGGGATTTTCATGCTTCCATTCTTCCTCAAGGAGGGTCGGATCACTGGCCAATTCTGCTACAATGGACCAGACCAGGCAATCAATGCAACAGACCCTTCAGATTCGAGGCATTCTGGTTCACAAACGCCACTTTCAAAAAGGTTGTCCACGATGCATGGGCAGCCTACATTCCGCCGCAGGGTGCCAAAATGTATCAATTTCAGCAAAAGTTAAAGAATCTGAAACATGTCCTCAAAATATGGAATCGCACAAGTTTTGGCAACATTCAGGAGAAGCGCTTACAACTAGAACAGCAAATGAGTAAACTCCAACAAACCCTCATCCTCCAAGGCAGAACAGAAGAACAAGCACAACAAGAACAGGAATTATGGAACCAAATCGAGGAGCGCAGGAAGCAAGAAGAAATACTTTGGCGGCAAAAATCAAGAATCAACTGGCTCAAAGAAGGGGAGAAGAACACAAAATTCTTCCATAAGACCACCATTCAACGGCGAATGCATAATAACATAGCATTCATCAACAACCAACAAGGTGAAAGAATTGAAAAGCATGAGGATATGGAAAAGGAATTCACAGGGTATTTTAAGGAAATATTAACAGAGCCCATTGAAAACAGAGAAGCAGCCATCCGCGCCATCACACAGCACATTCCAAGCATAATTACTGAGGATCATAACAACAGATTACTTCAGCCCACCACCATGCAAGAAGTCGAAGAAGCCATGGCTCAACTCAAGGATGGAAAAGCGCCAGGTCCTGACGGTTTCACGGCTAACTTTTTCCATGAATTCTGGGACCTCATCAAGCAGGAAGTCTGGAATCTGGTTGAAGAATCCAGAAGCATGCATTGGATTCTTCCGTCCCTCAATACAACTTTTCTAGCTCTGGTTCCTAAAGGCGAAGAACCCAACAGGCCGGAGAACTTCAGACCCATCGCTCTCTGCAATGTGATATACAAGCTCATCTCAAAGGTCATTGCAAATCGGCTTAAGCCTCTCCTCCCCCTACTTATATCTCAGGAGCAGACAGGCTATGTGGAAGGACGGCAAATTATGGATGGAATCATTCTTTCCAACGAGGTCATACATTCTCTAAAGATCCTCAAGAAACCAGGTATGATTTTAAAACTCGACCTCTCCAAAGCATTTGATAAGCTTAGTTGGAATTTTATCCAAAAAATGCTTCTAGCCTTTGGATTTAATGCCACATGGACCAGGTGGATCATGAACCTTATCACCTCCCCTAGCTTCTCAGTCCTACTGAATGGATCCCCCTCTCCTCCTTTTCGGCCCTCTCGTGGCATAAGACAAGGGGATCCTCTCTCCCCTTTTCTTTTTGTTTTAATGGCTGAGGGGCTTAGTAGACTACTCAAAGCAGCCACAGCCTCTCGCAAGCTTAAGGGCATCTCCATTCATGGCCTCAATCCGCAGACCCATCAACAATTCGTGGATGACACCATGTTATTTGGCCACCCATCCTCAAAAGAAGCTTCCATGTTTAAATCGCTCCTCTCCCTCTACTCTGAAGCATCCGGCACCTCCATTAACGCCTCCAAATCGCAGCTCTTCTTTTTCAATACCCCCCCCTCCACTCAAAGGAACATAGCAAGAATCCTGGGATTCACCATCTCTCATCTGCCATCCAAATATCTTGGCGCGCCTCTCTCGGCCTCTGCTATTAAAAATACCTCATGGCAATCCCTCCTTGATAAGCTGGAATCAAAACTCTCTTCGTGGACCTTTCGTGCTCTCAATATGGCTGGCAGATTGGTCCTCATCAAGTCTGTCCTTCAAGCTATGCCGCTGTATCTCTTCTCCACTCTGGCAGCTCCAAAATGGGTCCTAAAAGCTATTCGCAACCTTCAACGAAATTTCCTCTGGGGCTCCTCGGGCAGAAACCGCAAATGGGCCCTCGTGAACTGGAAAGATGTATGTAAACCCAAAACAGAGGGAGGCCTTGGGCTTCGAGATCCTCTTCAAAGCAACAATACTATGGGAGCCCGCATGTGGTGGAATTGGCTCTCCAAGCCTCACACACCTTGGGCTCGCTTATGGCAAGCAAAATACGCAATGGGAAGTCAATGGCAAGAACTAATCAGAATCAATCCCAGTGCCAAAGGCTCTCCAATCTGGAATGCGGCGAAGATACACAGCAGCTTCATACAGGACCATAGCTTTTGGGAAATACACTCAGGAACGTCAGCCAGGTTCTGGGAGGATTCGTGGCAGCAACTCCCCAAGCTGACTAATCTATTCCAGATGCCACTCTGGCAATCGTATATGCATCACGAAAACCTCATTCACGTGCATCAATTCTGGCAGCAAATGCCCCATCAAGAATACCGAACTTGGAGATCTGCTAACAGCTGGCAAAGAGACTGGGCAGGGGAAACATTCTCAGACTTGGACCAGGAACTTGTGCAACGGAAAATACGCCACTCTGACCAGCAGGACAAGCTCAGATGGGGTCACAGGCACAAGGGCACTTTTACCACGCAAGAGGCGCATCAGCTGCGCTACTCTAATAGCCAAGAGATTCAAGACCAAATCTGGGCACGAGTCTGGCTTCCTGGGCTCTGGCCCAAAATCTCAACATTCCTTTGGCTGCTCAGTAAGAGGCGTATACTCACTTGGGATAACTTGCTAAAGAGAGGATTCGTCGGGCCCTCTAGATGCCCGAACTGTAACCTCCACACTGAAACAATCGGCCATTTAATGGAGTCCTGCCCACTAGCAAAGCAACTTTGGGAGCGGGTGGAGCACTGCAACAAAAGAGCAGCTCCACGGAGCGAAGATGTGACGGACAATATAAGGAACTGGGCCAAGAATCCGTTTCGATGCCAAATACTCAACTCCTTATGGGATCTCACTCCGGGTTTCATGTACTGGCTGCTCTGGAAAGAGCGTAACTCACGCATCTTCAACAGCTCCTCCAGATCAATAGATGCCCTGTGGCTCATCTATAAAAGAAATGTCCAGGAAACCCTAGCTATTCGAACCTGGTATGACACTGATATGCCAGAAACGCAACAAGAAAAGGAAATCTTTAAAGCATGGAATCTTGACCTTTCAGCCTTTGCAAAGGTCACCACGCGTCCCCCCCGTGGCCCCACCTCTCCATCCTCTTGGTCCCCTCCGGCTCTCAACTCTTTCAAGCTCAACTTTGATGGGGCGGCAAAGGGTAATCCTGGTCCGGCAGGCTATGGAGGAATCATCAGAAGTCACACAGGCAAACCCGTGCACATATACTATGGCTCTCTAGGCAAAGATACCAATAATGTTGCAGAAATGGAAGGACTTTGGCATGGGATCTGCTTCGCAGAGCAACTTCACTTCCTCCCTCTGGAGGTTGAAGGCGATTCCCTCATCCTAATCAATGCAGCCAAGAAAATCCAAGCAGGAAGAGCAGCAGACAAGGTAGCGACCAGCTGGAGACTCTTGAGTAGGTTGGAAGCCTTGGAAACAAAGCTTACAAATCCACATAGCCTCACCTTTCAGCATGTGCGAAGAACAGCAAACAAGGTAGCCGATAGACTGGCTAACCAAGGAGTTTCCCAGACTTCAACTCACTTCTCAGGACCCCTGGACACAGTTGAAGATGAACAACTCAAAAAAGAATGCATCACCCTGGTGCAACAAGATCTCTCTCCCCCGGATGCGGGTGGTCGCTAGACACTTGGCGTATAAGGCTCGTCCAAAGGGCAGGTGTCCGCCCGGACGAGCCACGCATGATGGGAGGACACACCATCAATCCACCAACCTGCAGCATTTAAGGAGGGGAGTAAAGGAGGTCGACAGAGGCGTCCTGTCGACATTCAAGGCGAGTCTTGAGAAGCGCAACATGGCGCTTCATAACCGCATTCTCTCGGACATTCTTCCGCCATTCCTCTCTGCAACTGTTATGTTCTTGCCGGAGGTGACGGAGGTTCTGAACTTCAACTGCCATTCTTGCCCAGAATGTGAATGCGGGTGTGTTGCTGCTGAAGAGTGGGGCAATTGGCAAGCTCACCAGCAAGCCAATTGCGCCTCTGAGAATTTGGCAACGCCTATCTATCTGCGTCTATCGTTAGCTCCTGTTCTGGCTTCGTTAGACGGTGTGGAGGCTCAGAGTTTCAGCTCTTATCCACGTCCTTTGTCAGCTCCTGTTCTGGCTTCGTTAGAAGGTGTGGAGGCACAGAGACTCAGCTCTCAATCAAGCATTAAGAAAGAGGGTCAAGGCTCTGCGGCCACAGTTTTTGGCAATTGGGAAACAAAGACCTGGTCTGGCAATATTTCTGTGCCAACAACGTTGTTACATTATGGAATTGAGCGCTCTGCTCATAAGACCAACATGCATCGCAATCGCGGAAGGGGCAACAGTGGTAGGGGAGGTTACAGTGGCAGAGCCCCCTCGACTTCTTCCTCAATTGAGGAAACCTCTGAATGCAGAAGGCCGAGGGGTAGGCCCCCGGGCAGAGGCAGACTGGGGGAACCTCCTGCGCGCATGGATTGTGGGCATACGGAACACCCAATGGTGAGATACCGCCTCCCCTGCACCTTAGCCAATTCTACTTTCTTTGTGACTGTCTCTGTTGAGCATTGCAGCAATCCCTGGGAAGATGAGGATGGCAACCCACGGGCCAACCCTCCGCGTGTTCCTGGGATTGTTCCTACGGTGGAAATGGAATTCCCTGCTGTTGAGATGATGCGGCCCTTACATGACCCGGGAGCGAGCCTGAGAGAGCCTGTTTGTGACTCAGGCACTGGCCCAAGCGACCGTGGAGCGCGCAACCTTGGTAAAGCTATCCTACAGCCTCCACGCTGCAAGGCAGAAGATGATCCGCAGACCACTGATGAAGATTGACATGCCCAGCTCGCGCTCCAGGTTTTACAGCAAGAATTTTTCTCAGTCAGCTTCCTATGCGGTTATATATGAGTCTGTCACTCTGTCTCTATGTAATTGTGTCGGTTTTATGTTATCTCTGTTCTGTGTCGATGTTCTTCAAGTGTTTATGTCCATGTGTCAGCTACATGAGTGTGGCTCTAAGTCTTTATCCATGTGTCCTATGTAATTCTGGCATGAATTCTCAGGTGTCTACTGTCTGTCCTCGGACAAATTTTACAGGGCCGCGGCCCCGTTGTAATTTTCACAATGTAACTCTGCTCTTGCTGTAATATAATAGTTTAGTTTTACTTAGAAAAAAAAAAATATATCTTATTGTTACTTCCAACGTAGCAGTTTGTGTAAATTTGGAAAAAACTTTTAGCCATTGCAAACAAAAATACCCTTGTTTTGGAAACTAATCAACATAATAGCAAGCAATCTATATGCCTTATGCCAATCACTATAACTAGCTAAGACTAACTTCTCACAGATAGCATCTAACTTGTTTCTCTTCTATTTTAAAACTAAAACCTAATTAGCAAATCCAAAAAAGTTGTGTTGACCAACATGAACTTTCTTCTTAACCAAGCCTCTTCCAAGGTGACTCTTAACACAAAATCTAACAAGCCTAGTGCAAAGCCTAACTAAGCAATCTAGATTTTATGGAAAAAAAACATTAGCCACCATAGTCACCTCAATGACCTCTCTCCTATTGTTCTATGGTTGGATATTATCCCCACCAAGGAGGCTTCACTGACAAGACTTGGAGGTTATATGACTAGAATTCCAAGCCAAATGTCTCTCTAAGGAGCTTGCAGATAAATCACCTAGAAAGGTATTCAATAAAGGAGGGCTTAAGGGTGATTAGAGTCTATTTTTTATGGGATAAGCTATCAACAAATCCTTAAAGGCCCAAATAAGAGTCACAAATGTTTAGGTACACTTTCCACCAAGCCCAATAAACTAAAGATAAGTTGTTATAAGCCGAGGTTTTATGAATGCAGATTTACAACATGCAAAAACATATAACAATGACGAAATAGCCTATAAATGATGACATCAACAAAGAACTAAATGTATCAAATGGGTAAGGAAGGGGTAGGTCAAATTTAGGTTTCTAATGATTAAAGAGGTATAAAAAACATCATCATCCCTATATTTGGGGTGAAAACATGAAATGAATGCTAGATTTTGCATTTCAAATATTAATAAATGCAATTTTCACCTAAAGGATAATAACATATAGGAACAAAAATGTTATTAAATGTGCATTTAAACCAAACCCTAACCCTAATTACCGAGAAATAAAAGGAATATGGAAATTTTAAAAGGTGATCCCACAACAAAACTAGTGCCTCTATTCAATTGGGAAATTGAGTCAATTAGGGTGAGGTCAATGATGGAAGGACTTGGATAGAGAGGGTGGAAGCCTATTTTTCTTCTCTTAGGAAACCTACAAACTTGTTTCATAGGATATTTAAGGTTAGGATGTATGAAAACAAGTTCCTTTGATGGATTCCTTAATAAGAAAAATTTTGCATAATCACATAAAAACAAGTGTTCATAAAAGTTGTTTCACTTTTTAATATGGCACGAGATAAACCATAATTTTAGAAAATAGCATACAAAATGGAAGAAAATAAAATTAAAGGTACACAACTTAAGCTATAATCACTTCATCAATACTCAAGATAGTCTCTCCATGCAAAAAAATCTTCCATAAGACAGTTTGCAACATTATTCATCCCTTGTGTCAAAGAGAAAAGAGATAGTGTGCATTCACTTAAGAAAGAGAGATGAGTGTGTGTGATGATGATCCAATGAAAATGATTTCCCTTTATTTATATGAGGGTAAACAAGTCATTTTTCATTAATTTACAATTAAAAGGCCCTAAAAATTTGCCTGAAGTGTTCAACTAGGCTAATTGGTCACAAGTCGACCTAAAGATAGCTTTACAAATGAAAATTATAATAGAAATGACGATCCTCCACACTTATGGGAGGAAAGGCTCTCCAACATGATGCCATCCCAAAAATATGGGCATATACATCAAGCGAGTGAAAAAGGGTATTCAATAGTGCTCCTCACTCTAAGGGACATCATCAAAATGCATGGGTACATCTCCAATTAACATTTCCTCCACCAAGACATCATCATCAAGAAGGCTCATGTCACCCTCCTATGGCATGCATGGGTGGCATGGTAGCCCTAGTATCAATAATTGGCATCAAAACAAGGTGTATTGTCCCTCCCAAACCATCTCAAGCAATATCCATCCTCATTTGGGCACTAGAAAAAGGAAATGTCCATTAAGCAAGTTCAAGCCCAGCATGGGGACACCCTAGGTCCATATGGGCACATCATAAATCAAGCCAATGCCTTGGCTTCTTTCCTTAGCATTTCAGTGTCTCGAGGTGTAGCAAAGGGCACACAACCATGTGAAGGATCCCTCAAATCCCAATGCTCATCTCAAGAGGAGCAATGTTGGGGTTGCAATGTCATAAGTGCTATGAAGGTTGGGATATACATCCTCTTTATTGTGCTAAATAGGTGTCAATCCATACTTCAAGGGATTTATGTTTCATGTACGATGAACCATATGAAACATACTCTCAAGACCAAGTGAGATAAACATCAATAGGGACAAAAGAATTAAGGCATCATAGTGGATCATATTCAATGTTAAGGGCACAAAAATACTTCACAAAAACCTTCCCTTCAAATACCTTTCTAGCTCATGATTTATAATAAATTTACCACTTATGTTAGGGATGATTATGCAATTATCCCTATTAGATTCCTCCCCTGAGGGGAAGGACATTGCATAGGCAGTTCCATCAATCCATAGATGCATGTGATATTTTGGTCATGGAATGGGAAAGACTTCAAAGAAGATGGCCATAGCCATGGTACCAATTGAAAGTAGTCCAACATCCTTAGTAGAATGATAATAAGAGGGAGAAATCATGGAGGTATGAGTTACCCCTTTCATGGGCCTACTTTTTCCACCCCTCTAGTGCACATTTTACTTTTAATGATTTGTCTTTTCACAATTTATGTGACTCGGCTTGCTTTATGTTTTTACAATACCCCTTAAGGATGTAGCAGTTTATCACTCATCAAGGTTCAGAAATTTATAAGTTCCTTTGTTTAGATAGAGCATGGAATGCTTAGGAACTAGGTGTTGGCTAATGAGGGGGGGTAGAGCTCATGCCATGTTTTTTCCCATGTTCTTATTCAATGTCCCAGCCATATTTTGCATTTTTCTTTTTTTGCATTTGTAGCTTCACATGCTTTTATATTTACTTCAGCTCTATCAACCTCTTAGGGTAAATTTTCTCAAGCCCTAACTCAAACATGAAGATATAAGGTGACAATCCCAATGATCAATGACAATCAACCAAAAGAATGGAGGTGGATATATGGGGAACATGGAAGGTGGTAAGTATGGATTATCTTGGGCATGTTATATCAATCAATACCACCTATTAATTCCCCATCTTTCAGTAGAATAAAAGGGCCCAAGGGAGGCCATACTGGACTAGGGGAAAAGGATAATCTCTCAAGTGGAGTATGGGAACAAGGGTACAATCAAGAACGGCCAATTATCCAGCTTGGCCTGTGATCCATATTAGCATGCCCCGTACATTAAAGGAAAGAATGTGATTACACAAATGGTTAGTGTACCTTTTGATCGATGACCCACCTTCCTTCAAGAACTATGCTAGATGGGAGAGAACACCGACCAAAGCATTTGTGGAGAGATCTGAAAAGTTATCTATGGATCATCATAGGGTTTCTAGCTAGCTAGCTAACCAATGGAGAGGAAAATTTTCTTCTAGGGGTTATTCACTTTTGATGGGTAACATTGACCTCCCACACTAATTTTGTAACGCGTCTATTGATCAAATACAACATGTATTTCTTATTCCCAACCATAATATTCAAAATAGGAACTGGTGACTGGACCTACCCACCTATCGAATTGGTTTTTGAGCCAGAACTAGAAAAATTGGATTGGTCAAATCTCAATGAAATGGTATTTAAAAAAATACATGAAATAATTAATTTTTAATGAAAAAAAACTATTTTTAAGATTTAAAACCATGAATCCAGAAAAATAGAGACAAAATATGGAATTTTTTCTCATCTATATACAATGTAAAGGTGAATATATCAAAATGGCACAGAGTGCAATACATATCAACAACAAAATACATAATCAATGAGGCTCTAAATGGTATCTAAAGTCCAAAAGCAATGCTACAAGTTATGGGGCCATTGGCCTACTAAATTTCTACATATCAGTTATCAACATGATCACTCCTCATCATCACCACTACTAGATATGGAATCATAAACATGAGCTACATAAACTTCATCTGGCTCATAGTTTGAGGACTCCTCAAACTCCTTTGCAACCTCAGTAGTAGTAGTAGCAGAAAAAAACCTACACATCAAAATTACAAATCACTGATCAACATAATCGCTCATGAAACACATCATTTATTCAACACTACTATAAATGGGATCATCAACAAGAGCCAAATAGACATCATCTAGCTCAAAGTATTGAGACTTGGATTTCTCACCCGTATAAGATGGTAGAAATTGAAAAAGTTTAACATGCCTAACCAATGATTTTGGTTTGAGTGAAGGGTTCATCCCCTCAACCTTATAATATGATAGGAAAATCTTAGCATGCCTAACCAATTATTTTCCTTTCATTGAAGGGTACATTTTTGTTAAGGCCGTGGTAGAGGAGTTCAACAATCAATACCACCAAAATCAACAAAGTTCAACAATCAACGCCACCAAAATCAAGGTACTTAAAGGGCTTCATGTGCATTATCAAATGCCTATTCATACCCTCACACATGACGTAATAAAATAGAAACATTTCCATCACCCAAATCCTGAAACCTTGAAAACCATTAAGTCTAGTGGATTTTGTGTGAAATATTAAATTCTAGTTTATCCATATGAAATCCAATGAGGTTGAAACCACTCTCAAACATCCTATGTCATTTCATGGTAATGTTAAAAAATTAAGGATGAAAATGAAAGAGATGAAATTTCACTTTTACTTTAAGAATTTAACATTACCATTGATTTCCAACATTGTTAGGGTTGAGATGTGTGAGGCAAATGAGAGGGGAGGCATTCTTTTAAAGGCTTGGAGGGATTTTTTTGGGAGGTAAATTGCCCCTAGTTTCCCTCAAAACTACTCACAAATGCCCAAAAAACAATGCATGTGGGGTCTGCAGCCGAGCTGGTAATGAACCAGTCGATTTATGGAAAAATCGGTTAGTTCCATCAAAAACTAGTCAATTTATAGAAAACCCTAGTTTTCCAAGAGATCTAACTCGGTTTTTCAACTAATTCTTCCCCACTAGCAAATGAACAGGTCATTTTTTAATACTATGTACCCAATAATTATTATGTTTTTTCCCTACAGTCCAAACATAAACTATGTTATCTCGACAATTGTGTAATTTCTTCACTTCACAATTCTATTACGCTAGCGAGTATATGAAGCTAATTTTTTTCTCTAACCACCTTCTTGCTTACAAATATCAACAAACTCATTGAAACTTAATTCACCTCCATCATCTATCTGGAGGACCTTAATGCTTCTACTAGATTCTCTCTACAAATACCTTTAAGACTTTGAACTTGGTTAAAGAATCATATTTTCTTAGAAACGAAACCCACATTTTCTTGGAAGAATCATTGATAAGCAACAAAAAGTACCCACGTTAGCCACTAAAGTTGTCATTGTAGGACCACAAATATCATCATAAATAATATCAAAAACATATTTGTCTCTCCAAGCCTTCCCTTCATCAAAGTCCAATCTATTTTGTTATCCTTCAAGGAACGCTTCACAAACTTATTCTTTTGCACAAATATCCAACATTCAAACTAGCAGTTTACCCTTTTAACAAGAAGGAAAAGTAATCAAAATTCAAATGCCTTGTCTTTGGTGCCATAAACTAGTAGTTCTTTCTATTTCGATTGTTTCTCACCTAGGCATGTCATTCTACCACTTCATCATCCATATGGATGTACAACCCTTGCTCCTTTATACTTGATCACATTTTATTATTTCTTCTTGTATCAATAGAAAAGCACGTTTCACCCCAAAAGATAGCATTATAAAATGTATTATGCTTTGTAATTTGACTAAATAAAAGTAGATTTGTTTTTACACTAGGAATGTAAAATGTATCCATAAACATAATTATTTCCACTCATCTTGACTTTCACATTACCACACCCTTTCACAAAGTAATTCATCCTATCACCTAAAATCATCATCTTTGACTTGGTTTTGTCTTCCACAAACTCAATAAACTAGTCACTCACGTTAGTCATGATTTGAATAATTGGAATTGAAGATCCAGACTCTTGAATTATCTCCTGCATGAGATGCCCCAAAAGCATAAAATGTTTCTTAATGTTTCACAATATCGTCTTGCATCTTTCTCCACTTCTTATTGGAAAAATCAAGGTTATTGTATATTATGGTTGATTTTCCTTACTTGATAATTACTTGTGATGCTAGTTGGACTTTTATTACTTTATATTTATTGTTCATCAAACAATCACCAAAACAATGAAGATCACAAAGAGACAACGTACACAATATATAGGCTCCAAGCCAAGGAAAAACCCCTCTAAGGGGAAAACCTAGAAAGAATATTTTTCTTCTTCTAGAATCAGTTCAAAATGAGACTTCCAAGACCCAAAGACCAAAGCCAAAAATCCTCCCAAGCACCAATTCAAGCCCCTCAACAAAGTCTCCTTCAAGCAAGATGAAATATTCCAAGTTCAACAAATATTGAACCTTCTTCAAGTCTTCTTCAAATAGGTCTTTCCCTTCACTTCAAAACTACAACTTTAGCTTGCAATTTTTGGCCCTGCACTTAGCCTAGAAACCCTAGTTTTTCACATGTGTGAACAGAAATAGGTCTTCTTTCATTCTTCCTTCCTTTTCTAGTTATTTCTCCTTGCTTTCTTTCCCTTTGTGTTTTCTATTCTTATTCTTTAATTGCAGATCAAAATTATTGTCAATGAGTGCTTCATATGAGTCGAAATCATTATTTATAGCCTCCTTAAGAGGTCAAATAGTCTTCCTTTGGGCTGACTTGTCCTTGTTGTTGAGAAATCTAGGGTAGAGTAGTTAGGGTTATTTTAAATTTGATTTAACTTTAATCCTTGACATTTTCTTGTGATTTATATTAGGACATTATCGTCATGATTTAGTTCCATTTATCATCAAGACAAATGCCAATAAGAATATCACAATGCACACACAAGAACACCAGATGTACACTACTCGCTAGGGCCAAAACATCTCGTAGAGAGGAAAACCTACAAAAATCTCTTCTTATAGAATCTCAATGAAGACTTCCAAGACCTTGACTCAAGCCAAACCAAAAGACAAGCCAACAAAAACCTTCCAATGAATGCCTGCAATTTCAAACTGAGGAAACCCTAGTTTCCTTCAACCAACTCGCATGTGTGAGGTAATGTAGATGTGAAACATAAACTTCACTTCCCCTTCTTTTTTGTTGCTTCCTTCAAGTAGCCTCGCTCCTCTTTTTTGTTCTTAATTAGATCAAAACTCATGTGTGTTATATGTCTCAAATGATAAAGAACTCCTCCTTATATAGGCTTCATAAGGGGAGCATTTGACCATATCCTAGGTCAACATGTAGGTTGGTCAACTTGTCATTTTGGTGGCTTCTAGACACAACATTATATAATAATATTTTTCGTTCTTGTTACATGAGTCCTCTAAGGGATAGTACATCATGACCTTAACTCTTTCACTTGACATTAAAACCCCTAGAGCACTCAATGGGTGCTTTGACCTAGGATAATACATTGATAGGCAAGTAACCCATTTCAAAAAGAATAATTTTTCTTTTACAGATAATTTTCTCTTTCCTTTTCTTTTGACAAGTACATCAATAATTACATCAAGTCATGACTTCAAGTGCAATTATGAAGACCGACACTAGTTAATTTTCAACACTCCCTCTTAACTAGGGAGGTATTCATAATTGACCACAAATACAAGGAAAATACTTACATTGAATTATTCTCATAAGAAGAGTTGGATTGGTAAGTCTTCTTAAGCATCAACATTATGATCAATACACAACCAACATTGTCAACATAGCAAGGTCTTGACTAACAAACTCCATCTCACAATAGATCAGAGCACAATGTTGGGAGGCTTTGCATGGGACACTACACTACCTATTAGGGCACATAACCCACCCAGATGTTCACAAGGTATGTCCCTTTAGGACTATTCTTATCTTGGATTCTTAATCCTCAAACAATATCAGTCCTCTTCGACCACTCTTGTCTTGGATACCCTGTCAGATCCTCAAAGAGTGTCGGTCACTAGACTACTTCCTATTTTAGATTCCAAATCCTCGGGGAGTATATATCTCAAATGCTTACCCAATCCTAAAGATGCAATTCTCTCCTCATGGCCTTCACTAAGACTTACTAATGTTAGTCCTGGTCTAGTGCATGACACATGAAGCAGAGAACTATATATATCACTCCCTGTGAACCAGGGAGGGATTCCCTCTAAACTAGGTAGAAGTGTCCACCACCATATATTATGACAATAGTTCTAAGGGCTCTATCGTCATCATCACATGTGTGAGATCTCTTTTAACATCACAGGGCCCTCTATATACAACATCATCATCAAGTTAGGGTCCACCATCACTTTCCACATCATCAATCTGCATTTCTTGCATCTTCATGAACCAATCACCATAGAGCTCAAACATGGCTCCTTTTGATCAATAAGAAAGTGATTTACGGTACATGATCATCGATCCATATGCAACCCGTTCTTACTTCTGTCATCATGATTTTTCATCAGCTCCTCGGACCAAGTACCAAGGCAGCAACCCAATGGAGTCATCACATCTTACTTAAAAATGATTCTTCTTCATATAGCGGGATTGTGCAGAACCTAACAGTATATCATGTCATCATCAACATCATGGTCTTCTTTCAATCTTCATCAGAGTCTTTAGTAGAACATCAACATATCTCAGCTAGTCATCTAGCCCTGCTCCTCATTTCTAGGATGAGGTACATCGTATTGCAACTGAATCAACAAGATTCTTAAGAGGCTTACTCCAAAAACAAAGAGAGTAGACTATAATAGTGATATCGTCATAGTCATTATTCTTAAGATGAAGAACTCATTCCTTGACATCACAAAGGAGGATCCATAAATTATCCTTATTACCGGCTTGCAATAAAATCTTTATATCGGATAGCTAATTGCTATATCAGGTTCATGAATTCTTCCTTATGTTATTAACTCTTCCAGTCATCCACAGTCACACAATTATACCATGAATCTATCTTTATATATCAGAGTGCCCAAGGATCCAATCATTATCAAGGTCCTTACAATTCCATCCTTCCATCATGGTTGCGAAAACAGAGGATCTCCTTTACTTATCCTTCTTTCTTCTTATTATGTACTTGTGTCACTTATTGACAAACACATCCAAGAAAATATATGAAAGCATGATGTCGATTAGTCATTATAGGGTTTCCATGGAATAGATCATGGACAAGATTACATATTACTCATCCTTATCAATCACTACTTTGTCACATGTTCTAGATAGTTCACAATCCCTAGAAATCAAGGGTTAGGGTTTTTATGAGGGAACTAGTGAATCAGGGTTAGGGTTTTCATATAGCTAGGATTTCATGTGAACCATCTAGGGTTTCAAACCTAAATATCATACCAATATCAACTTTCAATAAAGAAAATAGTATACCCGAGAACCATATAAGAAATTAACCCTAAACCATCTTTTGATAGACCTTTAGCAAATAAATATGATATACGTACCTCATGATTACATACCTTTGTACCTCGTGATTATAGAGACTGCCACAATACCTGCTACAGGATGCCATGCTTTCTTCATCATTTTTTTCCCTCAAGGTGTGCATCATCTTACCTCTTCTTTCTTCATGATCAATATGCCATCATTTTTCTGCTTGTTCTTAAAAGTGAAGAGTTCTTAATACTTTCAAGGTCAGAAAGCAACCTCGAATTTCAAGAATAATGATAGCTCCTACAAGTCATTAGAAGGACTCTTCTTTTGAATGTCATATCTAGTCCAAGAGACTAGATGTTACCCAAAATAATAGAGAAGTTATAGGTCTTCTTCAATCTGATGTGCAACACTATTACTATTATTTCTGAGAGATGATGCCAGTGTTTTGTTATAGACAAAGATTCTTTAATCAGGTTGGCTTTAAAGTTCCCTTTTAAAGTCGGCTTCAATGGTCATTGTAGAGTTTGGTCCACTAATATGTATACGTCCAGAATAGTATCCTTCTTAACACAAGAAATCTTGAATTTTGTTCAGAATTTGGACCATGTATAGGGTTGTAGCTAGATGACATTATTTAAATGGTTAAGTTCATCAAACTGATGCATATTCAAGTATGACTTTTGACAACCATTCAAAATTTGTTCTAATATTCTCTATCCATTCAATGAATGTCACAATGTTGGCTCTTATAATTGATAGTTCTAACTTGAATATATATGTAGATCACTATATTTTGGCCTCAACTCCTTGTATTACTATGATTCTTTTCAACAGAGGATGATTGAAACTTTCTTCCAATGCACACAAGTCTACAAAATAATTCTTGGCCCTAGACTTAGGTTACACTTTAGACCTTTTTATTTCTCCTCTAGGGTGACTGTAGAGAGCTAGAGGATGGATGGAAAACCTGTTAAACAATTTGATTTATGGTGCACAAGTTTAGAAAAATGTTTTAACATTCTCACAAGCTGACTGAGGCTATACCTTAAGCCTCTCATACTGTACTTATGCCTAGAAATAGGATTCTCGGCTCCTTTTAATTATGGTGACAGTGTCCTTGTATTTATGCCCAAGTCTTGAGATGAGATGTTTGGCTCCTACTTCAAATGATGATAGTCTTCTTACGATATATATGCTTAGTAGTCAAACTTTTCTTCTATGCCACTATAGATGTGTACATAACTATTACTACTTTGATGGTTCCAATGCCATTGCATAGGCATGTGAACTTATAAATATAGATGAGTGAAGAAATTTAACTTTACACAAGCCTTTTGGCCTTTTTTATAATTGAGATAGAGGTCTTAAGACACACTTGTAGTGGAGGTCTCAACTCCCTCTTTCCAAGGTGACTGTAGTCACTTTTTCTCCTTCATATTTTGCTCGAGTCTCGGATATCTATAACTTGATGAGCCTAGCACTTCTATATCTATCTTGGATAGAGTTTCTTTTTATGCACAAGCATAAACTATGGATCTCGGTATTCTTTTAATAAAACTTATGCTTAACAATCCTTCAACAAGGTCTAGAATACCCTTAAAGATATCTTGTTGATCTTACATAATTGAGATATTGCACATAATTTTGGAATTTTGATGCATATTTCAGACCTTGTAAGTCACCCTAGACCCTTGATTTCCTTGTCAGAATACTCGACCTTCCTTGGGCTGCTTAGATTTTTTTGTTTTGTCCTTCCAACACAGAAATTTTATGCCTTCATTCTTTTAGAGTAGGTCTGCAATTTTTTTACAGAGAAAATGGCTAATAAGAGGTGCCCAAAAATCAATTGGATTGTAATTGTGCTCAGCCTAGACAAGGCTATTATAAATGCCTCTCGGTCTTCTAGAACAGAGCTTGATTGCCCTCCAAATGCCCTTTCTTTTTTTGTGTATTCTAACGTTATTATCTTTGCAGTTAGGGATTCTAATTGAGCCCAAAATATTGATCCTTTAGCATCCACAAATTCAGTTTATGGTAGTAGATTTCCTTGAGATGATATGATGCCAAACTAATCTTCTTTCTACCCTCTACCAAAATCCTTAGCTCTGATACCATGTTGAGAAATCTAGGCCAGAGTAGTTAGGGTTATTTTAAATTTGATTTCTTTTTAATCCTTGGCATTTTCTTGTATTTATATTAGGACATTATCGGCATCATTTATTTTCTTTAATCATCAAGACAAATGCCAATAAGAACATCATAAAGCAAACACAAGAACACCAGATGTAGGTTGCTCGCCAGGGCCAAAACCTCTCTTAGAGAGGAAAACCCACAAAAATAATAGAATCTCAATGAAGACTTCCAAGACCTTAACTCAAGCCCAACCAAAATTCAAGCCAGCCAAAACCTTCCAACAAATCTCTGTAATTTCAAACTGAGGAAACCCTGGTTTCCTTCAACCAACTCACACGTGTGAGCTAATGAAGATGTAAAACAGAAACTTCACTTCCACTTCTTCTTCATTGCTTCCTTCAAGTAGCCTCACTCCTCTTTTTCGTTCTTAATCAAATCAGAATTCATGTGTGTTAAATGTCTCAAATGAGAACAAATTCCTTATATAGGCTTCTTAAGGGGAGCATTAGGCCTTCTCCTAGGTCGACATGTAGGTTGGCCGATTTATCATTTTGGTGGCTTCTAGACACAACATTATATAATAATATTTTATGTTCTTGTTACATGAGCCCTCTAAGGGATGGTACATCATGATCTTGACTCTTTGACTTGACATTAAAACCCCTAGAGCACTCAATTGATGCTTTGACCTAGGATAATACATTAATGGGAAAGAAACCCATTTCAAAAATAATATTTTTTCTTTTACAAATATTTCTCTTTCCTTTTATTTTGACAAGTACGTCAATAATTGCATCAATTCATGACTTCAAGTGCAATTGTGAAGACTGACACTAGTTACTTTTCAACACTTGTTAGGGTTGACTTGGTCTTGGAGGATAAATTTTCTTTCTTGACTCAAAAATAATTATTTTCTTTCGTTACAATGAGTCCAAATGGGACTATAATACATGAAAAAAGTCCTTCATTCACCTAGAAATCCCTAGAAGCATGAAGAACACGCATTGACCTATAGTAGAGCATGAAACCCATGCTTTGACAAATAAAAATTATTTTTCTCTTTTTATATACAAAATATATAATGTCATGTTTACAAAGGTCATTATGAAGACCGAATATGGTTACATTCTCCAACACTCCCTCTTAACCAGGGAAGTATTCATAATCCCATCATACGGTACAATGAAACTCAAATTGAAGTATTCTCGTAAGAAGATTCGGATTGATAAACCATTTTTTAAGCATCTATATTACAACCAACATTGTCAATAATGCCTTAACTTGACAAGCTCGACTTTTATGAGAGCATCATGATGGGAGGATTTATGTGAGATACCACACTACCTCTAAAGGCACATACCCCATTTGAATGTTCACTAGGTATGCCATTTTAGGACTATTCTTATCTTAATTCCTAATCCTCAAAGAATATCAATCCTCTTTAATTATTATTATCTTGAATGCCCTACCTCATCCTCAAAGAGTATCGTTCTATAGGTCCACTTCTATCTTGGATTTTCTAATCCTCAATAAGTTCCAACCTCATATGCTTATCTAATCCTCCAGACCCCATTCTTTCTTCATGGCCTTCACTAAGACTTACAATTGTTAGTCCTAGTGTAGTGCATGACACAAAGAAAACAATATATTGTCCATCATCACTCCCTCTCAATCAAGTAAGAGATATATACCAAACCAAGGTTACTTCTTAAGTACTCAAGCTTCTTTTTTGGTAATGCCTTTGTCAGAATATCAACTACATGTTCATCTATAGGAATATAATGTAGCTTCATGACCCCATCTTGTACCAGGCTTCTGATGTAGTGGTACTTATTGTTTATATGCTTTGTCCTAGCATGAAACATTGGGTCCTCTGTCAACCTTATGCAGCTTTCATTATCGTAATGTATACATGTAGCGATTTATGGTCCTTCAAATAAATTTGATATCAATTTTCTAAGACACCAACATCTCTGCAAACTTCACTTACAACAAAGTACTCGGCTTCAGCACTACTCAAAGCAAGGTTATATTTCTTCTTACTCATCCATGAGATCATGGAAGATCCCAAACTAAATCATCCACCTAATTTTCTTCTTCCATTTGTCTCACTACCACCCCAATCATAATTTGTATATCTCATGAGCTAGATTTCATTACCAACATGTTGAATCTAGTAATGTATTATCCCACGTAGATATCTTAGGATGTGTTTGGTTGCTATCCAATGGTCGTGTTTTGGCTCTGTCTGAAATTGACTTAGGACATTTATTGAAAAACAAATGTCAAGTCTAGTTTTTACAAGATACATCAAGGAGCCAATCAACTGTCTATAGCAAGTAGGATCCACCAAACTAGAATCTAAACTCCTCAACTTTTTAGATTAGTAATCATAGTAGTTGTGATTGGATTTATATCCATCATGCCAAATTTTTGTAGTATCTTGATCACATATTTTCCTTGACCAAGATATATTTCATCTGGTTTCCTCCAAACTTCTAGTCCCAGATAATAATGCATAAACCCAATATCCTTCATGTCAAATTTGGCTGCCAACTGCTTCTTGCATTCTTGAATTCGATGTTCCACACCAATAACAATTATATCATCCACATATAAAAGTATGATCATTGGTTCATCCTTGACCACTTTGATGTAGAGGTTAGGATCTATAGAACTCTTGACAAATCCAAGTCTCAATAGATATGCATCCATCCTGGCATACCATGCTCTAGGTGCTTTCTTCAAGCCATATAGATCCTTCTTCAACCTGCAAACGTGTGTCTCCCTCTTATGGACTTCAAATCCTTGAGGTTGTTCAATGTAAACCTCTTCATCAATGGTCCCATTCAGAAAATTTGTTTTAACATCCATTTGATGAATGTTCCATCCCATAGTGGCAGACAAAGAGACAAGTGATCTAATAGTTGTATAAATGGTTGTACGAGAAAAGATTTATTCATAATAAATACCTTCTCTTTATGAAAAGCCTCTTACCAGAAATATTTCTTTATACTTGTCAATGCTCCCATCCACAACATGTTTTATCTTATATATCCATTTGGAAGTGACAATAGATTTGTCACTTGGTCTAGGAACAATCTCCCAGACATCATTGTTCAAAACTGATTAGTATTCTTCTTCAATGAGCTTAGTCATATAGTTTGCATAAATAGGATACATTTTAGGTCTTTTACTCTCTCTAAAGGTTCCCTTAGTTTTTACATGTGTCTCTGCTTCTTGTAGAGTTATCCTCAACCAATCATGTCTTTTACAAGTTTCTGGAATAATAACATGTTGCACAGATTCACTAGGTCCTTCAGCATCTTCTTAAATTGATGTAGGATCTTGAACATTGTCATCCTTTGAGATTTCCTAAAAAATGGGTATTTCTTCTTCATCATAATCAACCAGAATATCTTTGGATCTCTTGTAAGTAATATTTTCAACCAATATGACATCCCTGCTTACTTCAATATGACAATCCTCTTTAATGTAGATTTTTTATGCTTTTGATGAAGCCTTATAATCAACAAAGATGCCTTTTGTACTAGTAGAGTCCAATTTCTTCCTCTGGTCCTTTTGAATGTGAATGTAGACTAGACATCCAAATATTCGAAGATGATCCACACTAGGATTCTTTCCTTTAAATGCTTCTTTTAGAGTCATATTGTTGAGAATCTTATGAGGACTTTTATTCTGTAAGTAGGCAGTGGTTACGGATGCTTCTCCCCATAAGAATTGAGGGTAATCTAGATAATGTAACATGGCTCTTACACATTCTTCAATGGTTTTGTTTTTCCTTTCAACCACACCATTTTGTTCAGGACTATAAGGAAGAATTAGCTTGATCTTAATCCTTTCTTCCTTGCAAAATGCTATAAGCTCTTTAGAGGTATATTTTCCACCATTATTAGACCTTAGAGTTTTGATCTCCCTTTCTATCAAATTCTCTACTTCATTCTTGAATTGTTGAATCTTCTCAAATACCTCATCTTTGTTCTTGAGTAGGTATAACTATGTTTTCCTGAAGAAATCATCAATGAATGTCACATAATATTGATGGCCTCCAAGAGATTTTACTACCATATGACCACACACATCATAGTGTATGAGATCTAAGATTTCCTTTGATCTGGTAACACTTCTTGCAAAGGGTTTCTCTACATTCTTTCCTAGAGCACATCCCTTACAAACTCCATGATATTCCTTTAATTTAGGGATGTCAATGACCATTTGATTCAGAGATGGAAATATCTTGTAGTGAAGGTGTCCATACATTCTATGCCATAGTTCAGAAGGGCTAACATCTAAGTGTATTAGGGCTTGAGGGAGAGGCGTAAGAAATCTATAGTGTTCCCTCACGAATCCCAATTATCTTAGCATGTTCAATACTAGAGCCCTTTCCCAAAACCAAAACTTTTCCATCAACAAAAACAATCCTATCACCTTTATCTTCTAGACAAGAAATAGAAAGTAATTTTTTCTTCAAACCTGGAACATATAGTATATTGTTGAGATGAATACTTCCACCAAACTTTGGCTCCAACGAAGTAGACCCAATTCCTTTCACTAGATAGCTCTTCTTGTCTTTAAGTTCAACTAAATGAGAAGAGGTTCCTTTTAACAAAGTTTGGAGTTGACTACATTTCCTTGTCATGTGCTTAGAGGCTCCATTTTCAATAACCCATACATTATCATCCTTGAAAATATCTAAGATAGCGGAGAAGAAACTTCCATCCATCACTTATTTTTCTAGCTTGGAGATGTTCTTCAAGATGTATTCTTTGATAGTTACAACAAGGCTCCCAGGAAACTTGAAACCCTTATTCATAGACCTTTCCATTGAGAAGAAAGTGATAATTAAGACATGATCTTCAATCTCCGTTTTTCACCTTAGTTCTAATGCTATGTTGGAAAAATCAGGGTTCTTGTATATTATGGCTGATTTTCCTTACTTAGTTGGACTTTTATTACTTTTTATCTCTTGTTCATGAAGCAATTACCAAAAAAATGAAGATCAAAAATAGAAAAAGTGCAAAAGATATAGGCTTCAAGCCAAGGCAAAACCCCTCCAAGGGGAAAACCCAGAAAGAATACTTCTCTTCTTATAGAATCAGTTCAAAATGAGACTTCCAAGACCCAAATACCTGAGCGAAAAATCCTCCCAAGCACCAAGTCTACCCCCTCAACAAGGTCTCATTCAAGCAAGATGAAATCCTCCAAGGTCAAGAAAGATTGAACCTTCTTCAAGTAGTCTCCAATTAGGTCTCGTCCTTCACTTCAGATCTGCAACTTTGGCCTGCAATTAGCCCAAAAACCCTAGTTTTCGCATGTGTCAACAGAAATAGGTCTTCTTCCATTCTTCCTTCCTTGGATAGTTATTTCTCCTTGCTTTCTTGCCCTTCCATTTTCTATTATTCTTATTTAATTACAAATCGAACTTGTTGTGAGTGAGTGGTTCAAATGATTTGAAGTCCTTATTTATAGCCTTCTTGAGAGGTTGAATAGGCTTCCTTCGGGCCGACTTGTCCTTGTTAGTGCCGACTTGGTGTTGGAGAATAAATTTTCTTTCTTGACTAAAAAATAATTATTTTCTTTTGTTACAATGAGTCCAAATGAGAATATAATACATGACAAAAATTCTCCATTGACCTAGAAAGCCCTAGAAGCATGAAGAACATGCTTTGACCTAAACTAGAGCATGAAACCCATGCCTTAATAAATAAAAATTACTTTTCTATTTTTATATACAAAATATACAATATCATGTTTACAAAGGTCATTACAAAGACCGAATCTAGTTACATTCTCCAACACTACCCATGGTTGTGTTGATCTTTTTGTTAATTTTCCATTATTCTATGTTGTTACAATTACTTTAGCCCAATTCTTAATTTCAATTAGCAATCAATTTAATCTTTCAATAATCAATAGAAATTGTAGATAGAATAGTAAATACAATATACAATAAGAGACAATCAAAAGCAATGACAAGAGACACCAAGATTGGTCAAATACTAGGGAAAAACCCGACAAGGGGGAAAACCCTTTCAAATTCTTCTTCTTATTAGATTATCATAAAATGTCTAGTAGAGAGTACAATCATCCAATTCAACAATGAGTCAAATTCAACATTTGACTATCCAAATAGGCAAACCAATATCCAACCAATGATGACCATCAAAATTCAATTCTAGTCAACTGGCAAAGTTTGCAATTCTATCCAAGTCGACAACAATCAAATTGTGCCTTAACCAATCAAAGTCAATGGTCAAAACAGTTCTCCAAGAGCTCGGACAACAATCCATAAACTCGGCACTCAATGTTGGTCAAACAGAGGTCAAAACAATCCCAATCAAAGCGGTCAAACCTGGTCAACGGAGAGAGAGTCATTATAGTTAAGATATGTATTCAAGTCTGTGGTCAAACATAGGTCAAAGTGCCCATATCTCCTCAGTTCTTGTGCCAAACAATGCATCCTAGCAAGAAAAAAATCCTCCCAAAAGATCGAAGTCAAAATATGCCAAAAACATCAAGGTCAATATTGGTCAAAGTCTTCCAAATAGAAATTCAACACAGAAATTTTAGACCTACCTCAAAGACCCTTGCACATGTGAAATCAACTTGCAATTCTTCAAATATGTACGAACCATTGAGTAGAGGAGAGAGAACAATGATGTGTTTTTGTGGTGCCAAATGAGGTGTGCCTTAACTTGTATTTATATGTGTTGGAGGGTTGTCAATTTTGCTTCTAGGTCGACTTGGACATTTGTGCCATTGTGGGGTTTTTCATCAAAAATATATTTTTTCCTTAACCAAATTGAGTGCTTCTAGGGGAAATTATAGGTCTCTCTGAATGAGAAATATTGTCCAAGGAAATTTATCCGAGCTGCCAAATTAACATTCACTCTTAACTAGGGAGAAATTTTCGATTACAAAATATGTCCCATCTCAAATGTCTCGTCATCATCAAGTCAAATGTCATCTATGCTCATATTTTCCCATCTATTGAACACTCTTGAATCTAAAAGCGGAATAATTTGACATCATAGGAGAGCTCAAGCTACAACCCTCTATCCAAGGATCGCATCCATCATGTTCTTTAGTCAATATGTGAGACCAAACTTGCCACATAGGGTAGAGATCACATCCATCCTATCGCCTAGTGACAATTGGGCGAGATCCATCTCCCAACAAGGATCAAATAGTCAACAAGTGAGACCAAACATGTTATATAGGGCAAAGATCACAACCATCCCAATGTTTGTTGATCTTCCCAAGTTGACCTTGAAAATTCAAGTGGTAGAACATTTGCATCCTCTATACTTGAGTGAATCTATACTAGGTCGGTCGGACTCAAAATCGGCTAGGTTGACCAAGCCATACCCCTACCCAAATCGACTAGGTCAATTATCTAGTTCAGTGGTTGGTCTATTATCGAACTTGCCCAGTTGGTCACTAATTAGGTCGGTTCATTAATGGACCATTCGGACTAACCGATCCTGACTTAAACCGATCGATCTCGACAGTAGGAAAAAAGGTGGGTTGGGTGGACTTGAAATCATCTTTTTCATTTAAATTATTTCCTAGCCCCTCTACCCTTCTCCCACGCCTATAAAGGTGACCCAACCCCTCATATTTTCTCACAGTTATCTCATTGCATTTATGTGAGCATTTGTGAGGATTTTTTGAGCAGTGGGCGTTCGTTGTTGGAGCAGTATTGAGGAGGTTCTTGGGTGATCTTTGGAGCAGCATTGAGGAGTTGGTTTTTGTAGCAACATTAGTTATGTGTTTTTGTTCTGATCTCCATATATTACATGTATTGGGCAGTGCACTTAGTTCCATTTTGATATAATAGATATATTCATGAGTCTTCTATATATTATTTGAATGCTTTGAGTTTAGAAACATGAATGAAAATATTTAAAAATATGATTTTTCATTAAAATTAAATATTTAATGTACTTTTTACAAGGACCAAGTCATTGGAATCAATGAGCCTAAGTCGATACCGAATCAGATTCTGAGTTGGAATTGACCCTCTGTCGGTTCTGAGTTTGAGTCTGAGTCTGACTTTTAAAACTATGAGGAGGGTTGCCACCTATCACTGCTGCAAGTCTCTTCTGCTACAATGAACCTGGGCTGATCCAATCTGATCCTCTAGGCTGGCCAATTCCTGAGAACCAAAACTGCCTCTTCTAGTAGCCTCATTTGTCCATCAAGGAGCTACGTAGTCCATTAACTCTTCACTCAACAAACAGTTGTCCAATGACCTTCTTATCCACCTATTCTAGGGCTACTTTTGACACTTACACGTTGACCTCCACCAACCACAAAGTTCCCAATACAATTTGTTCACACTTTGACCTATACTCCTAGCAACAAAATCAACTTGATATCATCAACCAACCATACCTTGACTGCTCTTGGACTGGTGTATACTATTATTGATGAGGCTTCCTGGTTAGGGCTTCCAACAACCACCTATTAGCCCTCTCTACCTATCAAAAAGTTCCTCCAACAGTTGTGGCATAGTTCCTTCTCCTCATTGTTATACCTCGCTGAGTTGTAAGGATCAATTCATACCCCCGTTTTCACCCAATATCCCTCTATTCACTAAGGAATAGACCTCAGCTCCCTATATATGTTGGCATTATGAGACAAGTGTTGTCCTTGATGGCAAACCTCACTGATGACAAATCATAGTGCAGAAGGTCAGCAGCAAGGAATTGATGATCAGACTATAAGAAGAAGAGAAAATTCATATACGCAGGTTCATCAAGCCCAAGTCGCGTGTACACGCAGGTTGGATTCAGTAAAAGCGCGTGTATGTGGAAAACTCTTTTTTGGTCCGTGGCAGTTATTCCTTGGAAGTTGTGCCTATGGTTTCGGACCATGGTGTCTCGACGGATGTGTCGATCCCTAGTTTTTGAGTTGATGGTTTTGGATTTCTATGGTTTTGGCTCATGGTATTGAGCAAGGCCTAAGGCTATATAAGGAGAAGAAGATCATTAGGCAAATGCATATGAAATGTCTTGAATATTTGATGAAGTATTAGATCCAGTATGCAGGTTATTGGTTGATGGTGTATTGCTTGATCTGAGCTAAGGAGAGATCTCATCGGTTGATGGAGAACAAGATCTAAGGAGAGATCGGGATCAAATGGTTTGAAATGAACTATCTTTATATGGTTGATTATGCGAATTTCTAGATCTGCATACTGACGCAATGTTATGTTCTGGGTATAACTGAAATCTGGTACAGCTGCAAGTTATGAAAAATTATTTTTAGATCTGTACGCAGGTTGTCTTCGGTAAAACCGCGTGTATACGCGGGTTGCCTTCATAGTAGTAGCGTATATCTTTTGGAGCTTGATTTTTGGGTTGCAGCTGGATCTGACTGTTATTGCAGAGTTCTGTAGTCTGCTCTGTGTTCTGGTGACTGGGTTTGACAGGGTTTCAGTGGTTCAGTGATTCAAAGATTGATGATGCTAGTATTGGTTGTTTTATATGATTTGTGAATGAATCATGGTCTTCAGATTGTAATGTTGTGCTTCAGGAGTATCCAGTCTGAAAATTGATGAAAAGTGGTACCCGAAGGAAAGAAGATTGTAGGCCAGCACCTACGTACTAGTATCTTAGCTAGTACAAGAGAAAAGGGGGTTGGAGCTCCCTTCCAAGGAAGTTTGGAGAACGAGAGAAGGTTGAAGCCTTCTGCAGGTTGTAGCCTGCGTACTGGTATAAGGCTGCACCAGTACAAAAGATTGTAAACTGAAATTCTTATTAAAGAAAGATAGAGACGACTTGCAGCAGGTGGTTTTCACCCACATTGGGTTTCCACCTTATATCATGGTGTTCATGTGTGTGACATTTGTGTGATGATCTGTTCTGTTACACTGCATCTGTTTACTCTTAATATGGTGAATGATGACCTGATGCACTTAACTGAAGATAAACTAACTGAATTATAAGTTTTCTGGTTATACGCTGTTTTCCTTAGACACAGTAGCGTGTACACGCTGGTTCACTTAACTGAAGTAGCGTATATGTTTCTGAGCATTGAAAAAGTTTGATTGATCTGATAATACTGATTCACCCCCCCCCCCCTCTCAGTATTATTTCCAACAATTGGTATCAGAGCAGGTCCTTCAGAAAATCTTGATCGCTTGAAGGTAGATCGTTCATCATGAGCAACTACGAGAGAGAAGCATCAATCAGGCCACCGGTTTTTGATGGGACAAACTTCAATTATTGGAAGGTAAGAGTTACTGCCTATCTTCAATCTCTTGGTACAGAAGTTTGGGACATCGTAGAAACAGGCTACACTTTTCCTTCAGCTACTCCTACAGATGCAGCTGAGAAAAAGAAGTATGAAACAAATGCGAAAGCAATCAGTACCCTATTAGGATGTATATCCCAAACGGAATTCATGAAGGTAATGCACTACAAATCCGCAAAAGAGATATGGGACAAAATTGTCACAAGCTATGAAGGAGATGAACAGGTAAAGCGTGCTAAACTTCAAACTCTCAGGATTCAATATGAGACTCTCAAGATGTATAAAGTGTGGCTAACTATTTTCTTCGGGTAGATGAGATTGTTAATTGTATGAAAAATTTGGGTGAAGAAATAAAAGAGGCTATAGTGGTTGAAAAGGTTCTAAGATCATTGTCCCCCAAGTTTGAATCTAAAGTATCTGCAATCGAAGAAAAGGAAAATCTACGAATTCTTACTATGTCTCAGCTACATGGAATTCTAACTGCTTATGAAATGAGAAAGGGAGGTCCATCAGACAGAAGAGAAGCTGCTTTCAAGGCATCAGGCAAAGAAGATTATTATGAAGCAAGCCACGTCCCAAAAGAAGAGGAAGAAGAATCAAATTTTGTCAGAAATCTTCAAAGGGGTTCTGGAAGGTTCAGAGGTAAGTTACCTTTTAAATGCTTTGCTTGTGGAAGAGTAGGTCATTATGCTGCAAAATGTCCTTATAAGGATAAAGGAAAGGAACCTGCTAGATGGAACAAGAAACAGAGTGCAAATAAGAAAAGCTACTACACTCATGAAGATAGTGATGGTCTATCAAATAGTGATGAAGATGAACGAGGTAATGAATATAAGTTGTTAATGGCATTTGAAGATGATGATTATATGGATGCTATAGATGTGGATAATCTTTATGATGAAATTACTAGACTCAAGAGATGTATAGAAGAAAAGAATGTGATCATTGATACTCTACAATTTCAAATTGATGAAAAGGAAAAACATCTTGAAAAACTAGAAGGTGAAATTGTTGATCTTAGAAAAGAGATTGAGAAAACAAAAGCTATTAATCTTAAATTTGTTAAAGGATCTAAAACCTTGGATGATATTATCAATGTGCAGCGATCTCCTCTGATCAAGACAGGTCTTGGATATCATGGAGAAACATCTCAAGCCTCTACCTCTAAAAGTTATCTTGATGCAGCAAGGAAAAGCGAGCAAAGGCCAATTAAAAGTAATCAGGTGAATCAGGGACAGTTTACCTCAAGAACAAATAAAGACCATCAAGAAATTTGGGGACAAACTGCCTTAAGGACAAACAGAAGCTACAATCAGCCACAGGTAAAATCTTCCCAATTTGCTCCAAGAATAAATAGAAGCTACAATCGGTTGGATGATAGATCTGGTTATCGCAGAATTTTCTTTAATGGCCAATGCTTTTCTTGCCATAACTTCGGTCACAAAGCAGCTCAATGTGTTGCATACAAGACAATCATGACTAGAGAAGCTCAAAAGCAAGGGAGAATGACTGAAACCATGAAAAGGACTTATAACAACTTTTCGGTCCTTGAAAATGAAGTTGAATGCTCTATTTGTAATAACTTTGGTCATGAAGACTCTGAATGCAGGAGCAGGTTTCGGAAGACAATTCAGAAGGAGCAAAACTCAAATGTCAGAACATGGAGAATAAAGGAACCACAACCAGAAAGATGTGGGATAGCCTTTTATGTAGAAGGTCAAGAAAGTCTATGGTACATTGACAGCGGATGTTCGAAGCATATGACAGGGGACAAAGAAAAGCTTGAGTCATATACCGCATTAGAAAAAGGGAAGAAAGCTTCTTTTGGAAACGATATCTCTGCAGCCATAAAAGGAAAAGGTGTGGCTCCATTAAAAGAGAAGGTCAAAGCTGGAAATGTTTTGTATGTTGATGGATTGAAGCATAATCTTCTGAGTGTCATTCAGATGTGCGATCAAGGAACAGAGGTAATATTTAGATCAAATGGATGTTGTGTTCGTGATCTTGATACAGGTAAAACAGTGATCAAAGGAAGAAGGACTCCAAATAATTTATACATATTTGAAGAAGGACCACAACAATGCTATTTGAGCAAGGATGATGAACACTGGCTATGGCATCGAAGGTTGGGGCATCTAAGCTTTTCACAAATAAGGAAAGCATGCAAATATCAGGCAGTTTGTGGTCTTCCAGATATCAAAATTCCAGACAACACTATATGCAAATCTTGTCAGTTTGGAAAGAAAACCAGAACTAACTTTCCAGAGAAGGAAGGATCAGCTAGCATGCCTCTTGAGCTAGTACATACAGATACATGTGGTCCATTCAGAAAAACAACACCTCGAGGAGAAGAATACTTGGTATTATTCATTGACGATTTCTCCAGGTTTGTCTGGTTAGGACTTATGAATCACAAAGATGAAGCATTCGAAAAATTCAAATCCTTCAAAGCGTTGGTTGAAAATGAATCAGGACACAAAATTAAGTGCCTCAGATCTGACAGAGGTGGGGAGTTTACCTCAAACGAATTTTTCGATTTCTATGAAGAACATGGGATAAGAAGAGAATTCTCTACAGCTAGAACTCCTCAGCAAAATGGGGTGGTGGAAAGAATGAACAGAACAATCCAACAAATGGCTCATGCTATGCTTGATGAATCAGGTACTCCCGCAACTTTCTGGGGTGAAGCTGCACATGCTGCGGTCATTATTCTTAACAAAACAAATGTCCGAGTAAACAGCACTCAAACACCTCATGAGCTCTGGAGTGGTGAGACTCCTTCGGTGAAGCACTTCAAAATATTTGGGAGCAAATGTTATATTAAGAATACTGATGAGCAACTTGGCAAACTTGAACCAAGAGCAGATGAAGGCATTCTTCTTGGTTATTCTCCATATAGCAAAGCATACAAGTGCTACAATAAAAGACTTGGCAGAATTGTTGACAGCATTGATGTAGTGGTTGATGAGAAGGGATATATTCCTAGGCAAGTTCATCATGAAGACATTGAAGAAGATGAAGGCTACACTCAAAGGCAGAATGATGAAGAAGAAGAACCTCAAGAAGAACCAGAGGAGCAGGCAAGAATAGAAGAGAAGACTCCATCCAGATATGTTCAAAAGAATCATCCAGAATCTCAGATTGTGGGGCAGAAAGAAGCAGGAATACAAACAAGAATAAGAATTGCAGGAGCCTCAAGCTATTTGGCATTACTCTCTTCCACTGAACCAAAAAATGTGAAAGAGGCATGCAAAGATGAATGTTGGGTCAAAGCAATGGATGAAGAACTTGAGCAGATCGAAAAGAACAACACTTGGGAACTGGTTCCTAGACCAAAAGATACGAATGTCATAGGGACAAAATGGGTCTTCAAGAATAAATTGAATGAAAATGGAGAAGTAATTAGAAACAAGGCCAGACTTGTTTGTAAAGGGTATGCGCAGCAAGAAGGGATAGATTTTGAGGAGACCTTTGCTCCTGTAGCAAGACTTGAGGCCATCCGAATGTTCCTTGCTCTCTCAAGCTTTCAAAACTTCAAGGTATTTCAAATGGATGTGAAATCAGCCTTTCTGAATGGAGACTTAGAAGAAGAAGTATATGTTGAGCAGCCAGATGGTTTCATTCTTGGGAATGATCCAAACCTTGTATGCAGATTGAAGAAGGCACTTTATGGTCTCAAACAAGCTCCAAGGGCTTGGTATTATCGGTTGGACAAATATCTTCACCAACAAGGTTTTTCAAAAGGATCAGCAGATAGCAATCTCTATATGAAAGTTGAAAATAACAAATTGCTAATACTTGTTGTGTATGTAGATGATATTATCTTTGGCAGCAATGAAGAGGCTATGAGTCAGAACTTTGCCTTGGTTATGCAGAAATAATTTGAAATGTCATTACTTGGAGAATTGACATACTTTCTTGGATTGCAAATCCAACAAAGTGAAGGAGGCATTTTCTTATCTCAAACCAAGTACCTCAAGCAGATCTTGAAGAAGTGTGGCATGGAAGATTCAAAGCCAGTTTGTACCCCCATGGTTACAGGATGCAGCCTCAGTGCAAATGATGAATCAGCAGTCGTTCACCAACCAACTTATAGATCCATGATTGGGAGTTTGCTTTATTTAACAGGTACACGACCAGATATTATGCATGTAGTAGGAATTGTTGGAAGATTCCAAGCCAACCCAAAGGAAACTCATCTTCAGGCAGTCAAAAGAATCTTCAAGTATCTTCAAGGGACCCAAAACTATGGCTTATGGTATCCTAGAGATACAGATCTCACTCTTCATCCTTACACAGATGCAGATTGGGCCAGAAGTGTGGATGATAGGAAAAGCACAAGTGGTGGTGCTTTCTTCATGGGTTCCAGATTAGTATCTTGGTTCAGCAAGAAACAGAGTTCGATTGCTTTATCTACAGCTGAAGCAGAATATGTGGCTGCGGCATCTTGTTGCACACAACTTCTTTGGATGATGCAAACCTTGCAGGATTTTCAAATCACTTGCACGCCACCAGTCTCTATCTTATGTGATAATACAAGTGCAATCAGCATTTCAAAGAATCCAGTCATGCACTCAAAGACCAAGCACATACCAATCAAGTACCATTTTCTTCGGGAACAAGTGCTTGAGCAGAAGGTCAAGTTGGAGTATGTTCCTTCTAAGGAACAAGTTGTTGATATTCTCACAAAACCACTGCCCAGGGAAACTTTTGAATATCTCAGACAAAAGCTGGGAGTAATGGATACTTCATCCTGCTATTAAAGCTTGTCTGTTCTACAGAAAAGTTGGTATACGCGAGTTTCGTAAGGGATATCCGCGTATATACGCCGATTTATGCAGGGAAAGTCGCGTGTATGGTGTACGCATGCTGCAGAAATTCTATTCGCGTACATACGCTGTTTTATGCAGGAGAAGTCGCGTATATGGAGTTCTGATCAATAAGGGCAGACTCTGGTTGGAGAAGGTCTGAGATGGGTAAGTCAAAATTCTTCAGGCACAGTTTCAGGGGGTACAGCAGGCACAGATTCAGGGGGAGCAGCTTAAAGTCTCATAAAGCATTGTTGGCATTTAGATGCTTTCGGTCCTAGTTCACAACTGTTGTTAATTTCAGGAGAAGGAGCTCAGAAGGAAATCTTGGCTACTGATATAAAAGATGTTTATCAGATACTGCTGGTGTCTTTCAGAAGTCTTGGTCTAGATTTGTTGTCTCTATGTCATATTTCTTTTATATTGTCAAGGTCATGTAACGGCCTATGATTTCCCCACTATGCCTGGGATGGATGAATGATGTAATGTTATTGGTTATTATATTTCTGATGTATCTCCTCTTGGTTGGGAGTATGGATGCATGCATTAAGTCTTTTGGTGATAGGAAGGTCCTTTATGATGTATAAGTCTTGGTTCGTTTGAAGAACATCTTTTGCAGATCTTGCCTATAGTCAGGGGGAGCATGTTCAGCACAGCAGAGCAGAGAAATCAGCATGTACTCAGGGGGAGCACAGCCCTTTGCCCTTGATGACAAAGGGGGAGAATGATTCTAAGGATCTTGGGGTTGCCATCAAGTCCAAAGGGGGAGATTGTTGGCATTATGAGACAAGTGTTGTCCTTGATGGCAAACCTCACTGATGACAAATCATAGTGCAGAAGGTCAGCAGCAAGGAATTGATGATCAGACTATAAGAAGAAGAGAAAATTCATATACGCAGGTTCATCAAGCCCAAGTCGCGTGTACACGCAGGTTGGATTCAGTAAAAGCGCATGTATGTGGAAAACTCTTTTTTGGTCCGTGGCAGTTATTCCTTGGAAGTTGTGCCTATGGTTTCGGACCATGGTGTCTCGACGGACGTGTCGATCCCTAGTTTTGAGTTGATGGTTTTGGATTTCTATGGTTTTGGCTCGTGGTATTGAGCAAGGCCTAAGGCTATATAAGGAGAAGAAGATCATTAGGCAAATGCATCTGAAATGTCTTGAATATCTGATGCAGTATTAGATCCAGTATGCAGGTTATTGGTTGATGGTGTATTGCTTGATCTGAGCTAAGGAGAGATCTCATCGGTTGATGGAGAACAAGATCTAAGGAGAGATCGGGATCAAATGGTTTGAAATGAACTATCTTTATATGGTTGATTATGCGAATTTCTAGATCTGCATACTGACGCAATATTATGTTCTGGGTATAACTGAAATCTGGTACAGCTGCAAGTTATGAAAAATTATTTTTAGATCTGTACGCAGGTTGTCTTCGGTAAAACCGCGTGTATACGCGGGTTGCCTTCATAGTAGTAGCGTATATCTTTTGGAGCTTGATTTTTGGGTTGCAGCTGGATCTGACTGTTATTACAGAGTTTTGTAGTCTGCTCTGTGTTCTGGTGACTGGGTTTGACAGGGTTTCAGTGGTTCAGTGATTCAAAGATTGATGATGCTAGTATTGGTTGTTTTATATGATTTGTGAATGAATCATGGTCTTCAGATTGTAATGTTGTGCTTCAGGAGTATCCAGTCTGAAAATTGATGAAAAGTGGTACCTGAAGGAAAGAAGATTGTAGGCCAGCACCTACGTACTAGTATCTTAGCTAGTACAAGAGCAAAGGGGGTTGGAGCTCCCTTCCAAGGAAGTTTGGAGAACGAGAGAAGGTTGAAGCCTTCTGCAGGTTGTAGCCTGCGTACTGGTATAAGGCTGCACCAGTACAAAAGATTGTAAACTGAAATTCTTATTAAAGAAAGATAGAGACGACTTGCAGCAGGTGGTTTTCACCCACATTGGGTTTCCACCTTATATCATGGTGTTCATGTGTGTGACATTTGTGTGATGATCTGTTCTGTTACACTGCATCTGTTTACTCTTAATATGGTGAATGATGACCTGATGCACTTAACTGAAGATAAACTAACTGAATTATAAGTTTTCTGGTTATACGTTGTTTTCCTTAGACACAGTAGCGTGTACACGCTGGTTCACTTAACTGAAGTAGCGTATATGTTTCTGAGCATTGAAAAAGTTTGATTGATCTGATAATACTGATTCACCCCCCCCCCTCTCAGTATTATTTCCAACAATATAGACTCATGTACCCAACCACATCCCTAAACAAAGATGTCATATGCCACAAACACACCTTCACACAACCCAAATTTGTCCCTTGAGGCATTGACCGGCCTTTGTTCTTACTCGGCCCCTAGAAAAGCACAAAATCAGACCCAAACAACTCTCCTTCTCCAAATTTAGCCTCCTTTCTAAACTGTGCCCACCTCAGATGATAATCTCCAATGATTTGTTGCACTTGGATGAGTGAGGAATGACCTCCAACGTCACTCCTATATATGCAAACTCATGTGGTGTTAAAACATGACTTGTGGCACTCCAAAATGTCAAGTTGACCTCCATTAGGTGTCACATTAACCTACAACTCCATTAAAAACTTCATATCTCATCATAGAAAACTCGAAATTCGACGATTTTCATTGTGTTGGATTCCTCTCAACGTCCTCTATCATATCCATCCATCACATGTCCAATAGGCCTCATGTATTCACACCCATAAGCTTGGGTGCAAAGCCCACACCTTGGGTTTCAAGCCCATAATGCCCTATTGTGGTGCTCCAACCTCCAAACCCCGAACCCTAGGGCTTGGATTACCTCCCAAGCTATCAAAAATCAGCATGCACGTGTGAAGTCAACCTGCAATTCTTTAGAGTTGTACGAACCAATGAGAAGACAAGATAGAAGAATGGTGTGTTGTTGTGATGCCAAATGAGATGTGCCTTAACTTGTATTTATATGTGTTGGACAGGTGCCAAATTTGCTTCAAGGTCGACTTGGACATTTGTGCCGTTGTGGGATTTTTTATCAAAAATATATCTTTCCTTAACCAAATTGAGTGCTTCGAAGGAGAATTTCAGGTCTCTCTGAATGAGGAATATTGTCGAATGAAGGGAATTTATCCCTGAGCTACCAAATTAACACATTCCATGGCCTTTTCCTACGTTATTTCTTAACATGACCAAATTTAACACAATAATAGTCATATTATTTGTTTATTTACTTGAACCAAAAGGATTGTTATTATTTCTATTATTTCCCTCTTACTTTTTCCTTCATTTTCCCTTATTCTTGTTACAAAGGAAATATTGAATGCTCCACAACCACTACCAAGTTATCTATCCCATCCATGATTTTAAATAATTCACTACATGAATCCTCAAAAGTTAGGTCAAATGACTCAAAAATGATTCATTATTTCAATAAAAATTCAACAGGCGAGCATGTTCTTAAAAGTCATATCATCTTCATTTACTACTCTCCCTATTGCAAGTATTTGATCCACAATGTCTTTGAATTTCAACAAGTATTCAGAAATTAAATCACCCGTCTCCATCTTGTCATTGAAAACAAAAAATGTTTAGGTACAAAACCCTGCCTTTGTCAAAAGTTTCATGCATTTCTTGCAACTGAGAGAACCAAATCCTAATAGATCTATTAGTCGTGGCCAAAAGGCATCTTACAACATTATCATCAATCCATTAAATAGTCTATATTACATCAAATACCATGGGTTACTGAACCTTGGGCCCATAAACATGCATTAATTACTATATCAAAAAAAATTTATGACTGAGTCAAGTTTAACCTAACATTCCCCTCTTTAAACTTCACTTGGGGTTCCCATTGACCAAGTCTGACTAAACCGGCCAAATGAGCCTACACTACACACCTCCAAGCCCTACCTCCTCAAATTTTATAGACAAGGTATCCAATAATTTGACATGTTCGCAGCCCCACCCCCCCCCAATCTAGTTCTACCTCCATACTCTGCCGATAAATTACAAGGGGTACACACACCTTACCAAGTCTTATAATAGCATGCCCATTTACATGCAAAAAAATTCAACTCCATAAAAACCTTTTTTCTATTATTTCTATCCCGACACTTATGCCACCATCCTCTCAACTTCACACACTTAATGCTCTCCTCATGCCGCCAAAATCCTTGGTTGTAAAAAACTCCAACTCATCAATCTCTAGTTCTAACTCCCACAGCTACTCTTTGTGTACTCAGGCTTGTACTCTTTCATGTGAATGGTAAATTCCCATTACATTGCCTCATGGGATTCCTTTTGTCGAAACCCTGGCTTTGTACTTCAATATTCATGTCATGGGGCACTTTATGTTTCCTCATCATTTTCTACAACACCAACGTTACACCACTCTAAATCCTCATAGAGTTCAAGTTAACCTTTCTCTAATACCAAATGATGGGGTTAAAATGGTAAGAAAATAATTATAACTGACAATAACAAAACATAGCAACAAGACATTATGATTATCCTAATACATTTATAAAACTTGGTCAAAAGGAATCTTATAACATCAAGCCATTAAATAGGATATATTACATCAAATACCATGGGAAAAAACATGAATTACTGAAACTTTGGATTTGTAAACCACTAACAGTAAACCCATTAATTACCATATCAAAATGACTCTATGACCAAGTCAAGTTTAACCTAACATACATTATATCTGGAGAACTAGTTTGTAATAGATCTATTACTCTTGTCCAAAAATCCATGGGTGGTGGTTGTCTAAAGGCCCTAGATGGTTGTTATCTTATGTTTCTCTTAATTAAATAAATCAAATATGAATTTATTTAATCACATAAATGGTTTTTTCTAGCCATGCAACAGTCACAAATATGGCTAGAAAAATGAACAATAGAAGCAATAAATGAATAATGCACATGCATAATTTCGCTTCAAATCAGTTTAGCATTCCAATGATCAAATATTACAAGGCACCTCCATAGTATGTTGTAACTAAGAAACTGTATGGTAAACAAGACACTATAAAATAGATATGTATAACCTATTGAAATAGGAGTATGGCTCTGCTGAAGAACGAAGGCAACAACCACTATTGTACAATTGTATGATATTACTATTGTATAGATTCCCTTATGTTCTTTTCTATAGTGGATTTTCACTTTCTCCTCTCATATGCATTCTCCTTCTTCTCTTGGTCTTCATCTCTATCAAATGTTCTCATATGTTTTCCCACATCTTAACAACTAATTTTCTCAATCCTAGCTACTACCTTATCTCAAAAATGAGGTGTATGACAAAGATTAGAATTAATCTAATTCACTAATATTCTAGAATAATTCATTTAAATTTTTAAATCTAGCAAAACATGGAAACTTTGACTTTCACTTTTATTTATCTAAGTGGAATTACAAGATGGTATTATTTTCCACTTTTACTAAGTAGTCAGTAGAAATTCTCTCACGTTCTAAGCTAACTTGTTTAAGCTCTTGCTCGAGCTACATTTCTCAACAAAAACACCAAACACAAATGGAAAAATCAAACATCCTGAGAAGAAACCCAAATAAATTCTATTGATAAAACAACATTGTAAAAATCCAACATCGACCCAACAACACCTCTATTTTGCAATTTGTTGCAAGTATATAATTTCCTTATCTACCCACCAAAAACTCACCAATAAGAAGAACTCTCTACAAAATTCTAAAAGTTTTACTACTCAAAATCATATTCAAAATCTACAAACTAACACTCACCAAATAGGAACTCTCTACAAAATTCTAAAAGTTTTACTACTCAAAATCATATTCAAAATCCAAAAACTAGTTTTTGAATCTAATCCTATAGCGAAATTGTGTACATGTTGATTGTTTATGCACACATAAGCCTTTTGATTCATGCTAAATTTCCATTACCTTGAGATTCGTGCCAAGTTTCTATTGCCATGGGATTCACATCTATCAATGTGCTTGTTAATATTTTATGCCTCAAAAATTGTGCCTAGATTTTGTTGTTTACTATCTTTTGCCTCTCTGTGCACACCTAAGTTCTATTTTCCACCTAGATTCTATTGTGGCCAAAATTTTCTATTTGGGGATGAATGCCCACATTCTCTTAGGGAAATTGTACCTATCAACTTCATCAAAATTCATGTTTCAACACCTTGAATTCTATGTTGCATCTTTTGTGAAATCTATGCCAACACTTCAAATTCTTTCCTCAAAAATTTTCTCTAACATGTGCTACCTTCCTAACATTGTTATGTGTTATGCAACCTCACGGTGTTTCAATTCTTTCAATGTGACTCCTATATGTGTCCTCTTAACTCCATGGTTTTGCTGCACTGTCAAGAATTGCATATAAAACAAAAAATTCAAACCAATAATTGAGAGAGAGAACCATTTAAATCAAATACTTCATTTTCCTAAACACTTATGTGGGCACGTGCAAGGAATGCCTATTTACTTCATATTCCTATATCTAAGAGATAACTAAACCAAGGATACCTTTAACTTTTATTTTAGTGGTATTCTTGAGCATTTAGCTCAAGAAGTCCCAAAAGTGCAATACCGGGCCTTATATAAAGCTTGTTTTCCTATGTGAGACAAAATGCTCTGACCCTGCTCCCACCATGTTTCCTCAATACTTTCGAATGACTCACCAAAAAAGGCCAATACTCCTACACACTAGGAAAGAGAAGTAAATATTCCCTCTTCTTTTTATAATGTGGGGCCCGTGAGTAGGCCTCGTAACTTGGGGCAAACACACACATGCATAATAAACCCTTCTCCATCACTCTCTTCCATCATTTCATTCATCTTTAAGTAAGGTTTTGTTTATTTGAAGTGGGAAGCTAGGCATTGTCATTATGTTCTTAGGAAGGAAAATTTGTGGGAGTGTAGACGAGAGACCAGTGTTATCATACTCGCATTCTATTGTTGCTAATAGTTAGTGCACTCGATAGGTAAGCCCAAATCCCATTTTTTGTAGTTTTTTTGTACTTCTTTATCGTGTTTGTTTGTGGGTCTGTTTTATTCTCCTACTCTTTCCCATTCTTTCTGCCTTATTATATTGCAACAAAAAATGTTGTTTTTCATGTGGGGTATGCTTTTATCTTCTATTCTCATCATCATGTTGGTGGGGAAAGAAAGAAGAAGAAAATGGTCATAAAAACTAATGTTATACATGCGAGGGAGGTTTGGAATGAACAAAGTGAAAGACGATGAAGGTGACAATGAAGGTAGAAGCAAAACTAGATCAACACCCTTTCTGATGTATTTGAAAAAATTAGAGTGGGGAGAAGAGATAAAATTGTTAAGTTATATGTAGCCATGGTTTTTGTCAGAGAGACATATATGCATTTGGAGAAGCATCTTTGTGAGAAAGTGAAAAATGATCATAATAATGGGCCCATTGGAATCACAATTTACCCTAAGATACAATATATATATATATATATATACATATATAGATATATATATATATATATATATATATATCAAGGGAGAGGAAGGTGAACAAAGAGAACTTTGTAGATGACCAAAGTTTTTAATCTAATGCATCATCTAAATTTGGCAGCCCCACATATCAATACCCTAGTGCTAGAGGAAATCTACATGCAAGGGGTGGAACTAGAAGAAAAATAGCAAATTTCCTTGATATTGGTGGTAGGGAAGATGTGGATGCAAAAATGGTATAGTGCCTCTATGTGTGTGGTGTACCACTCAATGTTCTTGGCTCCCCCTATGGGCATGAAATTAATGTGGCCATCAAGGAGGCCACTCAAGTGCAATAGCCCCGAGTATGAGAAAGTATGAACTATACTACTAGTTAGGGAAAGAGGAAAAAGCGAAAGAGTTCAAGTATAGTTTACAAATGAGCATGAAAATAGTGGATTATTCATTTTATCTGATGGTTGGATAAATGTTAGAAACCAACAATTGACAAATTTTCTTGATGTTGTTTGTTATCGACAACAATTCTTACAGTGCATGGCTCCACATCTACTCAAAACACTTCAAACCTCCTACTAAAAACAATTAAGGAAGGTGATTCATCTGATGTGATTCAAGTAATCATTGATAATTGTTAAGTTATGGTATGTTCTATGCTTATAACAGTTTACTTCTTTTTCTTATTATATTCCATTGATTAGCAATCACATGTACATAAAGTAAAGTGCAGATAGAACATTAAACGATCGATAGAAAACAAGCCAAGACAAGAGACACAAGATGTGGTGGCTAGCCAGGGACAAACTCCACAATGTGTGGGGAAACCCTTTGATCAAATCTTCTTTTATCTTCAATAATTCAGCAGAGAGAAATAGTACAATAAATCTGATTCATATCAGCAGTAGCAAACCCTAGATCAGTAGCATCAGCATTAGCGGCTTCATTATCAAACTAGGGCAGACCATATCTCACAAACCGACAGTCGGATTGACTTCATTCCACCACCAAAAGTTTTGGCTTCTAGAGGAGGTTCAGATGAACCTACAGCGCAGTTCAGATGAGGAGATCTTCTAGGCCACGCAAGTCAATCTTTACTTCTGCAGTTGCAGCTTCAGTTTCAGCAGTTTCCGGCATCAAACTAGGGCAGTCGATATCTTGCAAACCGTTCATCGGATTGACTTCATTCCACCACCAAAAGTTGCGGCTTTCAAAGGAGGTTTAGATGAACCTATAGCGCAGTTCCAAAGAGGATATCTTCTAGGCTACGCAAGTCAATCTTTACTTCTGCAGTTGTAGCTTCAAAAGAGAGATGTGATGAGATGAGTGAGTCCAAATGAGGAAAAGTCCTCTTATATTTATACACAATGTTGGTGGGTGAATAGATGCGACTGTTGGGCTTCTGAGCCTACATGAGTTGTAGGTCGGCTTGATAATAATTCCATAATCAAAATAAATTCATATCTCCATGAATACTTATCAGAATTGGATGATCTTTATATCAATCCTACACCTCTCGACGAGAGGAATCTAATAAAAATATTATTAGCCATGAATAAGATGACCCACATGAAGTTTTGCCCTGGTTGCCAATTTTAACACTCCCTCTCAACCATGGAGAACTTCATCTGCAATCTGTCTATCGGTCGTTACTATTCATCCATCAAATGCACTGCCTTGTACAACCTGACCCTTGCCCTGCTCTGCTCTATTTTGCCTGTTCTTCTTTGTCTTGTTCTACCCTGCACTGCTCTGTACTGTTTTGTTTTGTTCTGCTCTGCTCTTGCATTGTTCTGTTCTACTCTGCTTTTGTATTGTTCTGTTCTACTCTGCTTTTTTCCGAATTATGAAGAAGAAGAAATGATCGAGGATGTATCACACTGACTCAAAGTCAGTCTCAGAGTATGTACCACTGGTCCCAGACCAATCTCAACCAACCCAAAGTCAACGTCATAGTGAGTACAACTCCAATGGTCCCAGACCAATATCATCCTCCACTGACTCAAAGTCAGTCTCAGAGTATGTACCACTGATCCCAGACCAGTCTCAACCAACCCGAAGTCAGCGTCATAGTATGGTACAACTCCTACCACTGGTCCTAGACCAGTATCATTGATCCCAGATCAATGGAGGTCATCCTAGCGTAGACAGTACGGTAGTTACAACGATGCGTCCATCGGTACTACTATGGTCCCTAACTTCATTTCCCTGCTCATTGATCAGATGAGAGGTACTTCCCATGAGTCTTAGACTGCATGGGTAGGATGCCTCGACAGGAGAACTAATCAATCTTGTCCTCACAAGAGAACACATCAATCCTGCTACAATTGCCATGGAGAACACATCAATCCAGGCCTCACAGGAGAACACATCAATCCTGCTACAATTGCGATGGAGAACACATCAATCCAGGCTGCCACGGAGAACACATCAATCCAGGCCTCACAGGAGAAAACATCAACCACCAGGGGATAGTGAATAATCCTGTGGTCATATGCTGCTCCAAGAAGCACCCCGCACCCCCCTGGAGCTCTCAGAGCTCAATGCATCATACATGACCCTCATTGGAGGGTCTTTGAAAAACTCCAAGTTGTTCACGGAAAGTCAGAAATTTTACTTTCCCAAGGGGTTTTGTCAGAATGTCGGCGACCTGTTCATTTGTACTGATATGATGGAGCCTTATAGCTCCCCGTTGCACCATATCTCGAATATAATGGTATCTGATATCAATATTCTTGGAGCGATCATGGAATACAGGATTCTCTGACAAACGAATCCCACTTTGGTTGTCACAAAGGATCACAGTGGTATCCAATGTGAATCCAAACAACTCACTGAAGAGCTTTCACAACCAAACTGCCTCACAAGAAGCCATGCTATCAGCAATATACTCTGCTTCGGCGGTGCTCAAAGCCACCGAATTTTGTTTCCTGCTCATCCAGGATATCGAAGCAGATCCCAAGGAGAAACAACACCCGGAAGTGCTCTTACGGTCCTCCACATTGCCTGCCCAGTCAGCATCTGTGTATCCAAATAGTCTCACATCTCTGGCAATGTATCTTAACCCATAAGTGATAGTGCCACGAAGATATCTCAGCAGATTCTTGGCACCAATCCAGTGTATGTGGTGGGGTTCAACCATATGCTGGCTCAACGTGTTGACTGCAAAGCATATATCTGGACGGGAATTCACTAAGAACATTAATGCTCTGACGAGTTTCCGATACTTGGTAGCATTTTGTAAAACAGTTCCAGCAGCACTACCGCTTAGCTTCTTGAAGTCAAGCTCCATCGGAGTAGTTACAGGCTTGCAGTCCACCATTCTGAATCTTTCCAATATCTTCACCGCATATTTTCCTTGAGATAGGAAAATTTCTCCTGGCTTTTGCCACACTTCAAGTCCTAAGAAGTAGTGCATCAGTCCTAGGTCTTTCATTTCAAATTCAGAGGCCAGCTCCCTCTTACATTTGTGAATGAGAGGGTTTGCACCTGTTAGAAAGAGGTCATCCACATACAACACCAGTATGAGAGGCTTGTCATCTTCAACCTTAAAGTAAAGGTTAGGATCGGCTTCACTCCTAGTGAATCCCAGCTTCATCAAGTAGCTATCGGTCCTCTCATACCATGCTCGGGGTGCTTGCTTTAGCCCATAGAGAGCTTTCTTCAACCTGCATACATGAGATTTTCGATCATAAATCTCAAATCCTTCGGGTTGCTCCACGTAGACCTCTTCTTTGATCGAGCCATGCAAGAACGCAGTCTTGACATCCATCTGATGTAGGTTCCATCCTTGTGAAGCGGCAAGGGCTATGATCGAGCAGATGGTCGTATATCTGGCAACAGGTGCAAATATCTCATCATATTCTATACCTTCCATTTGGGAGAAACCTCGAGCAACAAAACGAGCCTTATAATTTTCCGTGCTTCCATCTGCTGCATGCTTTATCTTGTAAAACCATTTGGAAGTAACAACAGTCTTGTCCTGGGGTCTGGGAACTACTTCCCAAACATCATTCTTTATGATAGACTCATATTCTTCGGTCATAGCATCCTTCCATACTTGATGCTTGACGGCATCTGAGAATGACGAAGGCTCATTTTGTATGATCGTGCTCATGATGGTCAGGTATCCTTGATACCTATTAGGTTTCTTACTTTCACGAAAGGTTCCTCGGGGTGCAGCATGTCCTTCAGCATCATCAAGTAACCCCTTAAGCCATGAAGGCCTCTTCCTAGAAGAGGAAGGCTCATATGGATGAGGATCAATCGGATCCATGGGTTCTACATCAGGCATTGATTCATCATCCTTTTCTTTCGGTTCCCTGGTGTCGACTTCTTGAGACCTCCTCAAAGTCGGAAGATTGATCACCTTGCTGAGAGCCATATCTTCGTCAAAGGTGACATCATGACTAATTATGACTTCCCTTTGACCGGCTACATAGATTCTATAGCCTTTAGTATTTTCACCATAGCCCACGAAAATTCCCTTCTTTCCAGATGCTCCCAATTTATTTCTTTTCTCTTTCGGCACATGAAAGTATACAGGGCTTCCAAAAATTTTAAAATGAGAAACATCAGGTTTCTTACCGGTGAATTTTTCTTCAGGAGTCTTGGAACCCAATGCTTGATGAGGGCATCGATTTTGTACATATACGGCAGTGTTTGCAGCTTCAGCCCATAGAAAATTAGGAAGACTTTGATCATGTAGCATGGCCCGGACAGCTTCCATAATTGTGCGGTTCCTCCTTTCTGCCACACCATTTCGTTCAGGAGTATATGGTGTAGTAGTCTCCCTCTTGATGCCAACCTCTTTACAAAAATCATGGAACTCATTAGATTCATATTTAGTCCCATTGTCAGTTCTTAAGATCTTGCTCTTCTTTTCGGTTTGATTCTCGATTAGGGCTTTGAAGTGTCGGAACCAAGGGAACACTTCATCCTTCTTTTTCAAGAAGTATATCCAGGTCTTTCAAGAATGATCATCTGTAAAAGTGAGATAATATGAGTATCCTCCCAAGGAGTTCACAGGCATCATACCTGATATGTCTGAGTGAACTAGTTGTAATATATCGGAGGTCTTGCTTTGACTTGAAGGGAATGGTCCCCTTTTGAACTTTCCTTCGGCACATCCCGGACATACACCTTCTTTCTCTACTTGGAATTCAGGCATCCATGTTACCATCTGTCTTACATCGGGTAGAGCTTTGTAATGAAGGTGGGCAAACCTTCGATGCCAAAGATCGGACTAAAGCATTGTGTCACAAGACATGACACCTAGCGGACTTCCACCGACTTGATATAAAGAATCAACTCGAAACCCAAGAGTGAAAGCATCTTTAACATTATTTTTCCATATGCGTACCTTACCATCGCTGAAGGTTACCTTATAGCCTTTGTCTTCCATTGCCGAGATGGATACCAGGTTCTTTTTGAGATCAGGTACATATAATACATCTTGTAAGTGAATCGTATTACCTTGATTCAGTTTAATAGAAACATTGCCTACACCTTTCACTGGGTATTTCATGTCATCTCCAAGGAAAATTTCCAGGTTAGTTTCTTTCTCTACCAGATTATAGAGTACTTCTTTGTAACCAGTGAAGTGTCTTGAGGCACCACTATCAATGAGCCAAATTCCCATTGAGTCCAAAGGAGCGGAGGTAGATAGAGCAGCTGGTAGATAATATTCTTCTTGCTTATCGTCAACAGTGTTAGATTCATACCTGGAATTTCTAGCCTTCTTGAATGGTTGCCCTCTTCCTTGATTTCCCGCATTCCTTTTTCCTTTGCTGTTGAATTTTCCATTCCTTCGATTACCATGAGAGGGATATTGATCATCGTCACGGTGAGATTCCTTTCTATCAGAGCATTCCCTTGCATGGTGACCTGCTTTATTGCAAATGAAACATCGTCCTTTTCTTCCACCCTTAAATCCAGCCTTTCTTTTCGATTTAGACCCAGAATTATTTCTTTTCTTAGCATGAGAAGAAAAAGCAGCAGGAGGACCTTTAGGCAAGGGCATTTCCTACTCTTCTACCCTTGTTTGTTCTTGAATGCATCTAGCCATTAATTCCTCGAAACTAGGAATTACATTATTGTTCAGAAGAGTATTCCTGAACACATACCATTCAGATGGTAATCCTCTGAGAGTTGTGAGTGCCATTTCTCTGTCAGTAATGGTTTCCCCAATAGATAGGAGATCATTCTTGATCTCGGTGATTCTTAAGAAGTATGCTTGCATACTTTCATTTTTACCCTTCTTGATTTCCCTCAACTTATTTCTAAGAAACAAAACTTGATTTGCATCATTAACTTTAAATAAAATCACCAGTCTGTCGTAGATTTTCTTAGAGGTGTCTAGATCAGAGATGTAGGCCACCAAGCGCTTGTCGATAGAGTCCCAGATGATCTTCTTTGTTTTGACTTCTCCATTTTTCCATTTGTTCCAGGCAGCAGCAGATGCATTTGATGAAGGCTCAACAATATTGCCTCTTACATGGTCCAGCACTCCTTGATCTTCAAGGGTTAGATCGATAGACATCTTCCATCCGTGATAGTCAGCTTTCTCACGGAGCTTGTCTTCGGCAGGAAAGAGTGTTGAGGACCCCATAGTTCTTTTAGGATAGCCTTGCCAATCTTCTCTTCAATGATTGCTCTTGCTCTTGCTCTTGCTCGGGCTTTGTTTTCACCTCAGCTCTGATACCATGTTAAGTTATGGTATGTTCTATGCTTATAACAGTTTACTTATTTTTCTTATTATATTCCACCAATTAGCAAACACATGTACATAAAGTAAAGTGCAGATAGAACATTAAACGATCGACAGAAAACAAGCCAAGACAAGAGACACAAGATGTGGCGGCTAGCCAGGGACAAACCCCACAATGTGTGGGGAAACCCTTTGATCAAATCTCCTTTTATCTTCAATAATTCAGCAGAGAGAAATAGTACAATAAATCTGATTCATATCAGCAATAGCAAACCCTAGATCAGTAGCATCAGCATTAGCGGCTTCATTATCAAACTAGGGCAGACCATATCTCACAAACCGAGAGTCAGATTGACTTCATTCCACCACCAAACGTTTCGGCTTCCAGAGGAGGTTCAGATGAGGAGATCTTCTAGGCCACGCAAGTCAATCTTTACTTCTTCAGTTGCAGCTTCAGTTTCAGTAGTTTCTGGCTTCAAACTAGGGCAGTTGATATCTTGCAAACCGTTCGTCGGATTGACTTCATTCCACCACAAAAAGTTGCGGCTTTCAAAGGAGGTTCAGATGAACCTACAGTGCAGTTCCAAAGAGGAGATCTTCTAGGCCACGCAAGTCAATCTTTACTTCTGCAGTTGCAGCTTCAAATTCAACAGCTTCCGACTTCACGTGTGAGAGAGAGAGACCCATTTCAACACAGTAGAGAAGAGACTCGTATCTGCGCAGTAGAGAGAGAGAGATGTGATGAGATGAGTGAGTCCAAATGAGGAAAAGTCCTCTTATATTTATACACAACATTGGTGGGTGAATAGATGCGACTGTTGGGCTTCTGAGCCTACATGAGTTGTAGGTCGGCTTGATAATAATTCCATAATCAAAATAAATTCATATCTCCATGAATACTTATCGGAATTGGATGATCTTTATATCAATCCTACACCTCTCAACGAGAGGAATCTAATAAAAATATTATTAGCCATGAATAAGATGACCCACATGAAGTTTTTCCCTGGTTTCCAGTTTTAACAATAATACAACTAATTGTAAGGTAATAGGGAAAATCATTGAGCATGTGCATCCTCACATATTTTGGACTAGATTTTTGGTGTTCACATTGGACCTTTAATACATTATATTGTTAAGCATAAAGAGTGTGTATTGGATCAATGACTTGTATAAGAGAGGGAATAAAATTGCCACATTCTTTGTCAAGCATACAAATATTTACTTCATGGAATTTCATCAAATTTGTAATCAAGAAAAAACAGGTCTACTTCACGGCACTTATTCTAAGTTACAACTACTTAAGATTGCAAAGACTAGATTTTGTAGCTATTTCCTCACTTGCAAGTGCCTATTGAAGGTACAATAGGGCTTCGTTGGTATGGTGATCACTGATGAGTGGAAAGACTTCAACGCTAATGGATATGGTGCTAATGAAATGAGGGAGATTGTTCGTGCTGGTCACTTTTGGCCACAAATTAGAATGTATTGCTATTCTTCAATTCAATTTATAACATAATACTCTTTGTAGATCCAAATGGTATTGTATGAACAAATGTTCACCATGTTAGCTTAGATTAAGGACATTATTGAGCCTAGGGATGTGTACTTTTATAGCAATATTCATATAGAGGTGGAAAAACAATGGGAGAAACTAATTATTTCATTACATACCTTAACATATGTGTTTACACTTAAATCATCATCCATCACCATTCCAAGCAACAACTGTTAGCGGTAGATTGAAGAGAAAACCATTGTTATAGATCTGATCTGAAAATATAGCTCCGATACCACTTGTCATAGCTCTGATCCGGAAATACTATAGATCTGATATGAAAATATAAGATAATGCAAATAAACCCAGAAATAATATGAAATGATTCTTTATTGATCAAACCCTTAAGGTAGGGCAACACCATACATTCACTCCTTAAGGAAGGAGAACACTCCACAAGCCATATGCATGTTCATACAATAATCCTTCACACAATTCCTTGACATCTCTCCATGTGGAGTCTCTAGCCTCTATATAGGCCTCATACATACAATACCATGGGTCATTACCATGGTTCCCTCATACCATCAAACTAATACCATGGGCCCATTACATTATTATTAACTACTTGTGGTCCCTTACATGATATGGGTTAACCACCTTATTTATTACTATGGCCCATCCCATTATTACATTATTACCTTGGGTACCTCCCTTTGTACCCCATATTATCCCCCCTATGTATATAACATTCCACTCCTCTTAGCATGTTTCGTCCCCAAAACATGGGAAAAATTCAAATAATATGATCTACTCAAAAGAGTAGTCCACTGGTACCATGCACGTGCATTTAGCCATCCAAGAGAAAGGTGAACCCTCAGTCTCACTGGTGCCTCGCTCGCTTGAGATGGAAGTTGATCGTGGTAGCTCTTCTGTGTGGATGTGTAGTAGGTGGATCTTCGCTCCTCTCTATCTGTCCTGCGGGGGTTGTTTTCCTTGGGGCTAATTGGTTGCCAACTTCTTGGTTGTTGTCTTGCTAGGTGATGTGGGTGATAATATGTTGAATTTTTAACCCACGGTGTCTTTTTCTTTAATTCACCCCTTACTAGACCCTGACTGTGATCTAGTGCATGTTGTGGTGCCTGCTATGGTGTCTTATCTTCCAATATCACTTCAACCACTGAGCCCTCATCTGATGTATCAGCACTTGTAACCTTTTCTGCTTCAGCCTCTGTTTGTGTTTGATTGTCGATCATCACTAGCTCATCATCTGATATGTCATTCCCTGGAACATCTTCTGCTTCAGCCTCCTTGGACTCTACCTGTTTATTAATGGAAATATCCTGCAATGTAATTTTCTTCTTTGTATACCAGAGCTTCAGGAATTTCTTCTGTACATTAATATTGATAGTACCCACTGATTCCATCCAAGGGTATCCCAAAACAACATCCATGTTATCCATATCTGAAGTATAAAAATCACCATGCAACACATACTTATCCATAGAAATCTTCAAATCCTTATATCCTTGAACATCCTCATCATCCACGTGTGTGTTTTCAATGTGTTTTGCAGGAACTTGCAATTTTTTTGCCAAATTAACATTAATGAAAGTATGCTTGCAACTAGGATTTATAGAAACAATGATCTTCTCTTTCTGAATCAATCCATGAACCTGCAATAAGGAGATACCAGCAAAAAATAACGCTTTAGGTTCCTTGGTTTCCTTCTTTTCTGTAAAAATAAAATATTTGCTAGGTTGTGTGTCTGTCTGTGTGAGCTTATCCACAAGATTAGTTTTACGGTCAAAGTGGTCCATAATAGCTTTTGTGAATATGTCCCAAGTCAAGGGCCTTTGATAGCAATGTTGATGTCTTTGCCACCATTGCCATCTTTCATTGTCCAAGTACATTTTTCCCATTCTCAGTTGAGTCTCATCATCCATGATGTAATTCAAACTAAAACATTTCTCCATATGTGCTAGACATTTGTCTGGATGAGAGTCATCAAATTTATACAAGTCCCTCAAACTCTGAGGTAGGCCCGCCATCACAAAAAAAATGGCAAAAATTTGAAATTGTCACAATTTAGTCAATATTGCTCAAAATCCCTATTATGACCTATTTTCAGAAATGGAACAATCATTCTGCATCTGCCTATGTGATAGAAATCTTGATCCAGGCACTAAAATTTCAGATCTGTGCTGCAACTCTCCCGCCGTCACCAAAATTTCTGCAAAAAAGAGTTGATTTTAAATAAGCGATATCTCCCTCATCCAGACTCCGATTCGACTAATTTTTTTTTGAAATTAGTTATTTTTTCACAAAGAATCCAGATATAAAATTAGATTTTGCAGATCTTACACCAGGACGTCCAGATCTGCGCCGCAAACTCGCTGGCCTGAAAATTTGTCTGCAACCCCACTGATATTTAGATCAGCGATATCTCCTTCATCCGGACTCCGATTCAACCGATTCTTTTTTTGAAATCAGCTATTTTTTCACAAATAATCCATATATGCAATTATATTTAGCATATCTTGCACCAAAACGTACAGATCTGATCTGCAAACTCACTGCCCCTGAAATCCTGCAAAAAAAAAAAAACAATCTCCACTTTTGCCCAAGAAAGTGCTTTGATACCACTTGTTATAGCTTTGATACCACTTGTTATAGATCTGATCTTAAAATATAGCTCCGATACCACTTGTTATAGTTCTGATCCGGAAATACTATAGAAAATATAAGATAATGCAAATAAACTCAGAAATAATATGAAATGATTTTTTATTGATCAAACCCTTAAGGTAGGGTAACACCATACATTCACTCTTTAAGGAAGGAGAACACTCCACAAGCCATATGCCTATTCATACAATAATCCTTCACACAATTCCTTGACATCTCTCCATGTGGAGTCTCTAGCCTCTATATAGGCCTCATACATACAATACCATGGGTCATTACCATGGTTCCCTCATACCATCAAACTAATACCATGGGCCCATTACATTATTATTAACTACTTGTGGTACCTTACATGATATGGGTTAGCCACCTTATTTATTACTATGGCCCATCCCATTATTACATTATTACCTTGGGTACTTCCCTTTGTACCCCATATTATCCCCCCTAGGTATATAACAACCACATTAGGATCCAAAAGTTCAAGTTGGTTATATGCAAAGCTTCCAACCATTAATGGTCCCTTACAAGAAGTCTAATACCATATAACAACAATTGAGTCATTGCAGAAGTGGTAATAGCAACCATACCTTTGGTTATGTCCATGCAATTACAGACCAAGTATCTTCTCTTGAGTGGTGGAACATGTATGGTGATTGTGCCCCATAGCTATAGTGTTTGGAAACACGTGTTTTCATAGGATGTGAACACTTCTTCCATATATAAGTATTGAAGCACCTATGGTTTCATCCATAGTTTCAAAGAAATAAGTTGAATATAACCTAGTTAGAGAGCTTGGTTTATATGCATTACAACTTGCAATTGATGCCCCATTATTGTGAGGATGTAAAGATGGATAAAGAATATAAGAATTGGGGTGACAATATCAAGGACAATAATTTGAAATACGAATTATTGGTTTTGGAGAACTTGAAGTTACCCTTGTTGATGATGATTATTGTGGTGAGATGCCACTCCATCTATTGCCATTGTCACCCTTATTATTATTGTGGTGAGATTCCACCTCATCTATTTCCATTGTCACCCTAACCAAAACTCCAGCAACAAGAGCTTGGTGTCCAAGCTCATCTTCACAATTACCTCTGGCGCCACTACTACAATCATGTGGGGACCATTAAAGTTGTGGTGGTGCCAAGAGAAAGGAAAAGAAAATAGAATGATTGCTTCTATTTTTCCACCACTTTAATTGTCATAGACTTCAACTCAATTTAGTGTTTCATGTCGAATAATATGGTAGCCATGGTCGGTATTTTCATTATGACGAAACTGGTAATATAGAATTATACTTATGCTTCCTAAAAATGACAAGTCGACTCCTATAAAATACTAGTCGGTTGTGCCCCTTTATGGCACCCATTCAACCCCCTATGATGACTATATATATGTGAGGAATTACTCCTCATTTGACAATTCGTTTTTTGGAGGATTATCTTTGTGTTTCTGTGAGCTATTGAAGGAAAAAGGAGGATGAAATTAAGGGAAAGAGTGGAGGCTTCCAAGTTGGAGATCCTAGTTTGGACAATAACTTGTACATCCTAGAAGCAAATTTATCATTAGCAGTAACACAAGGTTAAGAAGAGCAGCAGGAGGTGGCAGGATAGGTTTGTTCATGTTCTTGAGTTGATATGACTTGCTAGTGGATGTTGTCCTAGTGTAGGACAGAGGTGGAGAAGCCAAAAGAGCAGGAGTTAGGATGGTTGTAATGGCATGCTCCAATCCCTATGTGCAGTTCATTGAAGGACAAATGAGCTGCTAGGAGAGGCACATTTGACGTGAGTTGAGGACTGACTCTTGAAGGACGAAGAAAGGAGGTCAAGGAAGCATATCACACTAGCCCAAGTTCATTGTTGGAGAAGGATGTTTGATAGTGATAGGTGGTAGCCCTCTTTGCCCTAAGTGTGTCTTCATCGGGCAGCACAGGAAGACACTTGTGGGAAGCAAGTCCCTAAGAGTTTTATCCTTGAAGGACTAAGGAGCAGCTAGTTGAGCAAGAAGTCCCAAAGGAGATGAGGAGCAGTAGTGGGAAGTTGAAAGTTGTTCACAAATGGAGTTGTGAACAACTCGACAGGAGTCTCGATGTGTTGATGTGTTGAAGGACTAATGATCAACTAGAGAGAAATTGGAGCCATGTTCAGTGACCTAATGGATTTGGTTCATTGATAGAGGAGGATCGGAGTTGTTGCAGATTGGATCCAAAGGACTGGGCAGGTGCATTCAGGGTATGACCGAGATGGGCTGAGAGATTGCGCTACATCAACCAGATGGTCAGTGTATCTTTTTCAGGAAGTTTGGTTGTCATAGTTGTTGACACCAAGCCCCAGTTGCAGTCTTGTATCAGTGGATGTATGAGGGCCATTATCCCTGGTACAAGAGCTCTAGACTGTTGCATTATCATTTTGTTAATATAACAAAGTTGGGCAGTTAAAAATACAAAAAGTTGTCTTTATTTGTGCACATGTTGATTTACTGTTATTTATTGTTTCGTTGTGCAAAGTAGTTTGTTGTGATACTTGGATTGGTAGCGTCAGTGATTGTAAGATTCTAACCTATACTCCAGTATCATGGAAAAATAATAACTCGTTGATGATAAATTGGACTAGACTCCTTGATGTTAATGATACCATGGACTCATTTATGATGTAGGAAATCCACAAAATTCTGATCTACTAATGTGAGAAATCTAAAATAAATTTTCCTCACATAAACATAAAATTTCTCTTCTAGATGTAGCGGAATAGGAACAAAAGTAAAAGCAGTCACAGAATAAAAACACACTTTTTCTGGGGTACCCAACTAGGAAAACCCTCTACTTGATGAGAATTTTATTCATAGCAAAAACTAAGTAATTGATCTCTTACAAAATACAATTGTTTCAATATGAAAGACACACTTGTCTTTCCTGTTTGTTCTTGTTGATTTTTGGTAGCATCGGATGTGCTCTAAGTCTCAAATTTTGCAGGGAAGCTTAGGAACATGTATTCCAAAGAACCCAAAAAGCGTTTTGGGAAATTCCACCCAGAAACAGTTTTATTAAAATAATTAATTATTTTTTATAGGACCCTAAATCTAAACTTAGGAAAATAAAATAATTAACGAGTATTAATATAAATGTGGATGTAAATTCTAGAAGAAGACAAGGATTGACCCTAACGGCGAGGTGATCTGAGAACAGGCATTTTTCACGTAACCAACCACCGACTCTTAAATATATAAAATAATAGATCTAAACTGATTGATTCAATCTGACTGATAACTTAATCCACAACTGCATATACTAGGGATGTGCGCATATGGATAACAACAATCAAAAGTGAGATTAGTAGTTAGAAGAACGAAAAGTTACACTCAAATTCAGGTTATCACTAATCTTCCCCCGTTAACACTTTTTATTTCTATTTCGATCTTTCCTTCCAATCAATAAATTTCCATTAGCAATGGGCCCAACCCTCAGAGGGCACTCATGCTTCCTTACTGTATGAACATGTTTTGTAACTAATAAAAGACTATAAGCAACAAGTCACATTTTGTAAAATTACATATTTTCCACCACAATTTCATTAGGAAGTGTTTTCGAGCCTCAGAACGTTACACCTAAGCCTCTTTATATCCTACTGATTAAGTGGTGTTATCTCCATTGCCAGTGGTACCATCCATTACTGATTAATAAGTGTCGTCGACCCCATCAAAATGAGATGCTTTAAAGGAGGTTCAGAGAAGGATTCGTGTTCCCACATAGCCACGATAGATATATCCATTGATTAGCTTCTAATATTGGTCGTTGAATGTCAACGAGAAGATTATTTAAGGAGGCTTGAGCATCATTAGGAAGAGACACTGAGAGAGATCAAGAAGATCAAATTTCTCAAAGAGGGTAGCACAGAAGTTGCTAGAGGAGTGATCGAAGAGATCTCTTGTAGTGAGGAGAAGAGAGTATCTGGAAGAAGGAAGTTTTCCTGGGCTGGAGAGTATGAGGCAGAGAGGGTAGAACGACGTCCAAAGAGAGGCAGACATTGGCCCACATTGGCCCACACAGAGGCGTGAGACTGGGAGGCAGAGGTTCAGATTTTCCAACCAGCAGAGGGTCCAGAGAAGGAGCAGAGCGATACCCAACAGGGGTGACACAAGCACTGCATGAGGCTTACGTAGTTCTATGTAGAGGGTACGCAGAGGCTTAAGTTCAACATGATCAGACTCATATTCTCCCAGTGACAGGGTGAGAGCACTTCACCATTCGTTTTGTCCAGTTTCTCTCTATATCGGATTGCTAGTTGATCATCCAAGAATTGTACTCAGATTTACTACTGCATATAATAAAACCCTCAGATCTGATGCACCGGTTTTCGCACATTGGGTTTTCCCGGGGACATTTGTTGAAAATAACGATGTTATTGTGTTGTATTTTCTTTCTTTCTTAGTCTCTTGTTTTTTCATATAAATTAATTAAGTGAAGGTTGCAGTGTATGTATTTCAATATTTGTCATAGGAAACTGCAAATAACTTGTGTATGTAAATCTAACTAGTAGGAGAAATATCATCAGTTGTTGCAGTAGGGATTCCGATTTAGGAATTTTCATAGTTCTAAGTTTGAAACCCTTGCAATATTGTTGATCTTTGATGCCCTCTACCAACCTATGCACATGCTTCCTCTCATAAGCTCCATGCACAAGCTTGTGCTTCCTATTGCTTGGTCTCAACAACTCGTGCTCACCAATACAATGATTAAACTTGTGCCTTTGTTCCTCCTTTTAAAGGAAATTCGAATGGTTAAAATTAGTGATTTTTCTAATTAAGAAATGATTTTATGATTGATTGAGTTAGCATGAGTTAACTTCTCATGCAACTCGTTCTATTTCAATTCAACCACTTGAAACTCAATCACTTGTGTTTTTCCTCAATCAAATCACACTAGAAAATCAAGAACTCGATTTCAATTTAAACACATTAGTTAACTGCATCCTAACTTGTCCTAATGTTTAGGGACTGATTCCTAAATTATAGGAACTCATCCTAATTTATAGGGAATCTCCTAATTTTTATGAACTCAAGTCATGCACAAGAAGGAACTCGTTCTAGCTCCTATGATTAAGGGACAAATCAAGGAACCCTTTTCACACTAATATTTTCAACACTCCCTCTTAGCTTGGAAGGTGTTCCTGGAAGAACCTAGTCTGCTTGGATATGTCTTCAACTCTACTAAGTTCTCCTCTGTTACAATTGCTCCATCTGAACTAAAAGACTTCCCTTCTTTATTCTGCGAAACCTGCTTTGAAGATCTGTTCTTTCCCACCATGCTCTGCGAGTCCACCACTTTAGTCATAAATTCCATGTACCCTATGTACCTGGGTGTCTGCTTCTTGATGCTAGGAGACTCAATTCTCTTTTGATCTCCCTTAACCAAATCCTTTTCCCACTTGACTCGAACTTTCCCTATACTGGGAGTCTCTGACTGAGTGGTTGCCTCCACTCGCTTTGGGCTATGGTCCTCATCATCATCATCCTCCTACTGGTCATCCCAACTACCAACTAGTTTGACATGAAAATGAGATACCGATTGAGTATCCATCTTGAGAAATTTATCCTCCTCTCACTCAAACACCACACATCTGCTTTAAGAACTCCCTACCTTGGTGCTCAAGGTTGCACCTGTCTCTACCTGTAACTTGTAGATATTCTTCACCCTCACACTTATTTTATTCTTACATATAGAAGCTAAGTGTTGGAGGTATGCCTTACCTCTTTTGAATATGACATCATATCCCTTGTCCTCAAGGGTAGCTATCGAAACAAGATTCTACCTCAATCTTGGAACATACTGAATATCTATGAGATGAAGAGGATTGCCTAACTCCTTTTGAAAATTTCCAATACCAACCCCTCTAGTTGCATATTGACAATCATCTCCTAGCTCAAATGAATATGTGTGTCCTTCTCCTTTAGGTGGCTAAAAATCTTCTTGTTCCCGGTCATGTGGAAGGATGCTCCTTGAACACATTTGGCAAGTTCTTTGCCTCCTCTTCTTCTAATAACTGCAACTTCTGCTATTACAGAATGCATGTATCTCCATCCCTCAAATTTTCCACTATCAATCTCTCTTGGTTGCTCCAAGAAGTCTAAACATAAGCTACTCAAACTCCCCACTAGTTTCTCTCCAACCCCTTCAAGATTGTTAACTCTTAAGGAATTCCAAGTTTCCCACTAACAACGTCCTTTTTTGCTCCAAAGGATCATGTTATTAGGGTCTTTGTCAAACTACCTTCTTATCAGTGAGATTCATCCTTGCATTCACTAAACTAGGGATTCACCAAACTGCCTCCTAACAACCCATTAGCTCCTCAATGAACGTTGTACATGAGGTCTTATTTTACTGCCCACTTACAATCACTTTGTTGCCTCAAAGATGACTTTCATAGAGCTCCATATTCAGCCCTCTTAACTATCACAAATATGCTCTTTGTTGGCAGTACTTAGGGCATCCTCCCAGCCCTCACTCAGTCTCCAATTCTAACTGATCTAGGGATTTCTAAGTAGCCCACTTGACTCGGATTTGTAGCGTCAAGTATTGTACTGAAGGCACACACAAGACAACTCACTCAGCAATACTTGAACAAATCAAATCATAGTCCTTAGGGTTTATATCAACAGCCTACTAATTGTCCTTTTGCCACTTCAAATTTATAGTCCTCGGGGCACATTAACATGTTGTCCACAACCCTATTGGACAAACTTCAAATCTGAAATCTGTGTGTTGTTCGATTCTATTCACTGCACTGATACCATGCAGAATTTCCTTGAAATTTTGATATGCTAATATGAAGAATCTAAAAACAATTTTTATTTTCACATAGACTCAGAATTTCTCGGCCAAATAGCAATGGAATAGAACAGAAATAAAAGACACAATTTCGAGCAATAAACAACACAATTTTTCTAAGGAACCCAACTAGGAAAACCCTCGTTTGCCTAGAATTTATTTAGGAAAAGTTAGCAATAGATCTTGTTACTACTCAAAATAGCATGGGTCCTAGGAGGGGATCCTATAGAGCAACTTCAAGGTCAAGGGAAACAATGGAGCAATAGCCCACTATCACTGCAGCTAAAGCTCCCTACTCTCTACGAACTTTCACCGATGGGAGGAGACCTAATATAAAGGGGAATCACTAGATGAATGGAACAATGAGAGGGAAAGGAGTGATTCCTAAGGCCTATTCATAAGAGAGACTCAATTATATGGCTTTCTTGCTCGGGAAGCAAGGTGATATGCTCTCTAGGAAGGGTTAAGAGGATTATCGAGGCTAGGGTTTGGGAATATATCTTGCAAAGATGATTCCTATGCCTGGAAATTCTTATGGAGTATTGGTCTTTGTGTGATCTTTGTGGTATTGGCATCAATAGGTTGTGGGGACCACACGGGACCAAGCAGACCCAAAATTAGGTCGAGGGTATGGAGTTGATCACCCAATGAGGGGATTGACCTAATTAGAGAGGAGAAGAGGATCAAAGGACAATTTTTTTTGACGTTTGAATTCAATGATCCTAATGAAAACATTAGCCAAGGGAAAACTAGGGAAAGAAATGGTCCTTGAGCTAGGGCTTGCTATATCTTGAGATCCCACCATCAGATTTGCTTCAAATTTTGAGGGTCTCTAGAGAAAACCTCAACAAAGCTGTGGACCAAAAATAGAAGTGTTTGGATGGCTAGATTGTGATATTATTGATGCCCAAGGTGACCTATGTAGGCTAGGCCTATAAAAAGAGGGAGGTGAAAGAATAAGCATTGAAAATGATCACCAATTGAGGATTAGTTCCTTGTTCTTTGGGAGAGATGAAGTCAAGGAAAATTTATGGTTTGGGAAGAATTCACTCAATCAAGGAGGCCTTCAACAACTTTGCATGGCATTTAGAGCATAAGAAAAATTGTTGCAAGGACTTTATACTTCAGTTTGCAATAAATGATGACTTATTGAGATGTATTTAACATAAATTATCTCTAGGAACACTCACCCATTCATACATGGCCCATGACATGATGCAACATTATAAAAGATCAAATTTCCACAATTTCTTATAAGAAAAGCAGTGAATTTCAGCCTAGTATAGCGAAAATCCCAACAACATGCATGTGACAAAAGCAAATAAAAATAATACCATTAAAAGAGCACTTACATGTAAGAAAGAGTATATCCAATCACTAAATTATGCCAATAATGAAGCTCCAAGAAAAGATCCATTACATCAAAATCTTCCTCCAAAAGGGATAGTGAAAATCTCACAAGAGATAAGAACCTAATCCAAGTGATGATGATCAAAATAAATCATCTCACTTCTATTTATACACTCTCTAATGAATTTGATTTAGCTGAATTGGCATAATTGAGTCCCTAAAATAAAATAATGTGCATAATAACAATAATTTTTGTGACAAGCCCACCAAATAGCTCAATAATACAAGAATGAGCCTCTCAATAGGGTCAAATAATCAACAAGGTGAGTCATTAGGCCTTTTAGGAGCCCTAATGAATTCCAAGGGGTGCCATGATGAAGAAATGGACTCCAAACATAGTGGACAAAAGGTTGGCCCCTTGTTTTCTAAGCGAGAACTTGTGGTGCTGCCAAGTGTGGGGGCACAAGGACATCCTCATGGGTTTCAAAAAGGATCGAAAGTGCTTGTAAACCATCTGTAAGGGCTAGAATGATGACATAAGCCCTCCCCCTACAGTGGAGACAATCCTCTAGACCCTAGAACATCTGTCAAGTGTATGGTGCAATTGTGGAGCCAGTTGGGCATGGTGAACCAGGTGCATCATCCTCATCCAAAAAGTGGAACACGAGAAATCAATGAGCATTTTTGGAGATCCATGAAGTAATATCTACTATGGTGGAGGCTCGTGGCCCTCAACTCTCACCCTACAAGTGCCAATGTGGCCCTCTAGAGGGTTAGGACCCCATTTAGGGAGACCAAGCCCCAAATGGAGACCCACTTGTAATCCTGAATAAGATCCAATGTGTCCCCTTTGCCCTCCAAAATAACAAGTCATCAGAATAATCAATCAAAATAGCTTACAAGTCATGGAACCAATGGGGCACTTCATGGTGGCATGCCCTTCCATAGTGGGCTTTGGCACATGCAAGTGTCTCCAAGCTCAATAGGTGGGGTTAACCTAAGACCCTATTAGGTGGTTTCACCCTTTAAAGGGATTGACATGTCCATGGTACATCCCTCAAAGGGTAGGTGGAAAATGATATAGTAATGGAGCAGAGTGGGGATCAGGGGAATCATCCATACCAAATGGTATGGTACAAGGGTAGCTAAAATGAGGGAATCCCATACTTGGGTGTATAAATGTAGGAGGCAGGAAATCGTAGTACATGAGTTACCCCGACCTTTGTTTTTCCACCCTTTTTCATATGCCTTTTGATTTTTCTTCATAACTACTCAGGGTTGCAAGGGATGAGAGCATGATATGTAATATGTAGCAATGGATACCCCCTTAAGGTGGGGCAGTTCACCTCCCACCAAGGGTTGAGACAATCATGGGTTCCTTAATGACAAAGGGGGCCCATAAGAACCAAGGTGATGGCCATGGATAAGGTGTAGAGCTCATGTTTGGCTTGTGCCCACGTGCTAAATTTGTATGTCTCGACCATATTTTTCATCTAATACATTTCTTATAAGAGTGGAAAAATTATGCTTTTCTTTTCTTTTTAACTACATCAACCTTTGGGGCATTGTTCCAAGCTCGTCCCAAGGTGTGGACAAGGGTAGGGGGAGGCTAACCCTATGTGGACCCAGTGGACACACGTGGACCCAGATGGGAAAAGAGATGAATGGGGCTAAAATGAGTGGAAGGGGAGTGATGTAGGTGGTCTTGGGAAGCGGGATCGCACAACCAAAATCAAGATTTACCATGTAGTGCCAACCCTAAAGCCATTGGTTAGTGAAGGAGATCCAACAGGACTTGGATACAAGGGTAACCATGAAATCGAGCAGTGGATACAAGAATACAAACCTAACCCACTCTTTCCGTTGAACCTCCCCATCAATCCATGCCCAAAAAGTGTCGATGACAAGTAAGGAAAATTACTTAGCTATACCAATGGAACGCCATAGCTTTAGGGTCAGGAGGCCCACCTTCAAACATACATTCATGACAAGTGGTCGAGGGACCACATGGCTGGCTCATGTAAAGGGCTACTGGCTACTGGATGAGGACCATCTAGGAGAAAAAAAATTTCCTATATACACTACCCATAGGTGGTGGGTAACATCTAGCTCCAACTAGGACATGAGCTCATGGGAAAGTGCACGAAGTTACTCAAACAGGAGGTCATGAGAACATCAGTGATCTCTTGGTGCCACAGACCTATTACCTTCACATATCAAAGACCAAGCATGCGCGGCAACATTTTTTGTGGTGTCTTATGATCACCCATGCTTGGTATTAGGCCGTAAAATCAACAAGAAATTAGAATGTAAAATTAATCTAAATGAAACTAATCTATCATGAGAATATCATATGATGATAGTTCTAATGAAAAAATGAGCATGCCATGCATCCTACCCTAACATGCATATAGGATATACAGCTTGAGTGGGCCTAATGGTTAAGAGCATGTGTTTCCTCCTAAGAGGTCACAGGTTCAAAACCAGAGGGGGGTAGAGTATGTATGCCTTCGTAGACTTAGCAGTCAAATCGCTGCGCGGAGGTGGGTCCCTTGTCCCATAAACAAGGGGGTCTCATACACCAATTTGGTGTATGGCTTGGCTGTGACCTTAAAAATGGATACAATGTTAATACTAAGTGTAATCATAAATTCAGTGCAACCAACATATCATCATATCAATATACATATGTCTACCAATATGATTACTCATGTAGCAAATCTCAAAGCGATTGATGACACAATCACAGAGAGGATGAAGCAAGTGGGTGGTGGGAAAATATGATCTCCATTCAAGGTAACGGGCAACCCTAGGAAAATAAGTCAATCTAGAAGTGTGGGGTATTCCTTCTAAGTACACAATGGTGGAATGAATGATCACTCTCAAGAACTCCCTATCACAATCATTGCTCATAATATTATGATTTGTGCATGCCACAAGGTTATGATGGGAAGAGGAAGGAGACTTGGAACACGGAAGGGGACAACCTATTGGTTTCTCAATGGAGTGATTGTATTCACAACCCTGAAGGTATGAGGTGAAAGAAGGGATGCATCTAGTGGATGGTTCTTCCTCAACGTCATATATGGGGAGGTGAAAGGGCTCATGGTCTCTTGACATCATATGACAAGGGGTGAGGGAATCACTTATGGATGACTCAAATGATGAACGAGAAGGAAAGGTGATGGGGAAGGTGAGGTATTGTATTCGATGGGGCCCCTTTCCTGAAAACCATATTTTAAAGGCCAAGTGATTTGGATATGCTCCCTAAATAACAAGGAAGGCAGGTAGGAGAAAGGGCCTCATCATTAGTGTCAAAGATAGGGTTTTCCCAAAAGGAGAGTCAATTATTTCCAAATACCCTCTTTCATGCAAGGGAAAATAATGATCTTCCTTCCCAAGGGTATCGATGGATATGCCATCATAAATAAAGGGAAGACTAATCCCAACCTCATCCTCCCTGTCAATATCGTAAACGGGAGCAACATCGAATTGAGGACCAACAATTTCCCATTTCTCCTTTTCAATATGAAAATAATCTCCAATATCAACTTCCAAGGGGCTAATGGGATTAACTTCCCCAAGGTTCTCAAAATAAGAGTAATCAAGAGTAATGTCCTTGAGAAAGGTAAGGTTAGCCTCAAATTGACTTTCCATGGACTCGTCCTCCCCAACACGTGTTCTAAAAATCATCATTTTCATCATGTGGACCCAAGGAGGAATTGTCTTCTCACTCATCACTTAGATTTTCAAGGCTTTGATGATGCTCGATAAAGGCTTCCTCGTGAATACTTAATGCAAGGCATACTTGAAAATGACTTAGAAAGCCATCAACGAACTCCTCAATAGATGAGATGCTCCTAGGTTCGTAATTATGCAACCATGAGTTATGACCATGGAGAGAGATCGTGAACAATAGTATAAGGACATCCCGGTGGACTGTTGAATTTCCACAACCTTGGGACTAGGTTAGAGTCTTAAAATCACTGACACTACCAAACCAAGAATCTCAACCATAAACTGCTTTGCTCAGCGTAAATATAAAGCAGTAAATCACACATGCACAGAACATAGACAACTTTTTAATTTTTCAACCCAACTTCATTATATTATCAAAATATAATACAACAGTCTAGGGCTCTCGTACCAGGGATAATAACCCTTAGTACAAGATACAAAATTGGGGGTTGGTATCAGTCCCTCGAAACCAATCTACCCTCAACAAGATACACTGACCATTTGGCTGATGTAGTTGACTCTGTCAACTCCCCCCAGTCGTACCTTGTACCTGCCCGGTCCTTCGGCTTCCGATCTGTAGCTCCTGCCTTTATCAAAGCTCCAAGTCCATCTAGCCACTAAATCTCGGTTATCCAATATGGTCTCTAGTTGTGTCATCATCCATCAAGGCCACAACACATCGAGACTCATGTCAAGTTGTTCACAACTCCACTTGTGAACAACTCTCAATTTGCCCACTACTGCTTTTCATCTACTTAGGGACTTCAACCCACTATGGTCTTCCTCCGCTACTCCAATGAAGACCAACATAGGGCACGGAGGGCTGCCACCTATCACTACAAGATGTCCATCTCCCACAATGAACACGGGCTAGGAGGACTGCCCATCATCTGTTGTAGAAGTCCTTCTCCACACACAAGTCTCAGGCTCCACAACTGCTCCTCTGGTTCGTCAACCCTTGAGCTCAACAACTGCCTCTCTCACAACTACCTTTGTCCATCAAGGTGTTGCTCATTGGGCTCCAACTTGGACACTATCATGTTGTCCTCTAGCAAACCATAAGTGCCCAATCTCATCCACACTTGGTCTTCTCTCACGCTGCCCTCCAACAGTCCACGAGAGACCAAGTCCACGTTGTAGCATTTGCTCCTAGTTAGGGCATCCCCACACCTGGGAGACCCTTACACAAATTTGCGCACATCAATGTGTCCTCGCCTAGGACACCACCAATCCATCATACACTGGTCCATCTGCAACACACCTTTTTGTTGTCCTATTGCCTTCTAATCTAATGTTCATGTTGTCACCTTGGCTGCTTAGTAAGCCTCCCAACTATCACGTGGGCTCCTCCAAGCAACTCCTAAGGCCTCCTACAATCAGCCCACAAACTGACCCAAGCAATGGTCAACACTTTGACCCAATGCACAACAATCTTTTGTTGCAAGTTTGTTTCTCAATCACTATGGAATTTGTCACTAGTGTAGGGCATCTAATCACCAAATCTACCCCTCCTCCTTGACTTCCATAGGCTGCCCTTAACTGATCCAAATCTGATCCTAAAACACGGACCCAATACGCTTCCAACTGTTACTCCAAGTATGATTTTGTTGTTGTCACCATGGTGATTGGCTAGGGCACCAAATGGTGAAGTAACAACCCTCAACCAATCATCAAAACAACCCTCAAAAGTTGTGGTCTTCCCTTGTCAATACCATTTGCCTCCACATTGTTATATAGGGTCCAAACCATCCCCAAAACAGTGCACGCAGTCATCTGTTCTTGGAGTGTGGGCCTGCGTCCTACCACAAGTAGCTCCCAGCTCTCCACGCAGAGGTTCCAACCACTAAAAGACCTCCAAAACAACCCAGTGATGCCTCTCCTTGATGTAGCCTAAGCTACCCAGCATTCCGCACCTAAACAATGCATGAATTAGCCATTAACCAGCCCTTCAAACCACACACAGTCACCTATAGGATTGTGGCCCAATCACAGAAGGTTCCACGTTGTCTCAAACCTCCTCTGCACTACCCTATGCTCCTTTGTTGCAGCGTCTAGCTCCACCGAAAATTTCAAAGGCTTCCTTGGTGTATTGTGCTCAACGAATTGGTGAAGAGACCCTTCTATTGGATTGTGTTTACACCAAGCCTACATGACTTGGTAACCAGTAATTAATTAGTCAGCTTCAAAAATTCATTTCTCTCTAACAACAACTTGGATTTGGACGATTCTCGATGTGTTGGAATCGTATCACTGAGCACTATCATCCTCATCCATCACATGTCGTACCTCCATCACGTTTTTGGCCCAAATCACAATGGGTGCAAAACCCCCAAGCTTGGACCTCAAGCCCACAAGCCCATTTGTGGCGCTTTGACCTCCAACCCTCGAACACCAGGGCTTGGAGTACCTCCCAAGCTACACAAAAATCAACATGGACCACTTTCTCCTTTGAATCATGCACAATAAATCTTTCCACATGATCAATTGCAGAGAGTGGATCACCATCAAATATGGGCACCCCACATACCATCCTTCCTATGGCATGATTAGGGTGCCCAAGGATGCTAGTGATGTCCAAAGTGGGAAAATCATCAAAGAAAGACATCCTATTGAGATATACATGTAAATTATGTAGGAGTCACGAGGGTGAATTAAAAGATGCATAGAAAAATGCTTGCTTCACCCTACAAGCATCGACCTTAAAGTACAATGAAGAACTAGCTCTTCGTTCTGCCAATCGAGTCGCCAAATGATATATCAATAATGTCGAATGGGGAACAAAACACACGTTTCGTGTCCTTGGAAATGATGCCAAAATGCTACCACTCAAACTAGCAGGGGTCCAAGGAGGGGATCCTATATAGCAACTACTAGGACAAGGGCAACAATGGAGCAATAGCCCACTGTCACTTCAGCTAAAGCTCCCTGCTCTTTACAGACTTTCACGGATGGGAGGAGACCTAGTATAAAGGGGAATCACTAGATGAATGGAACAATGAGAGGGAAAGGAGTGATTCCTAAGGCCTATTCACAAGAGAGACCAAATTATATGGCTTTCTTGCTCGAAAATCAAGGAGATATGCTCTCTAGGAAGGGCTAAGAGGATTCTCGAAGCTAGGGTTTGCGAATATATCTAGCAAAGATGATTCATAGGCTTGGAAATCCTTATGGGGAATTGGTCTTTGTGTGATCTTTGTGGAATCAGCGTCAATAAGTTTTGGGGACCACGCGGGACCAAGTGGACCCAAAACTAAGTCAAGGGTACGGAGTTGATCACTCAATGACGGGCTTTACCTAATTAGGGAGGAGAAGAGGATCAAAGGACAAATTTTCTTTGAGGTTTGAATTCAATGATCCTAATGAGGACATTAGCCAATGAAAACTAGGGCAAGAAATGGTCCTCGAGCTAGGGCTTGCTATATCTTGAAATCCCATTGTCGGATTTGCTTCATATTTGGAGGGTCTCTAGAGCCAACCTAGGCACAACTACTAGGTCAAGGGAAACAATGGAGCAATAGCCCACTGTCACTTCAACTAAAGCTCCCCGCTCTTTATGGACTTTCACCGATGGGAGGAAACCCAGCATAAAGGGGAATCACTAGATGAATGGAACAATGAGAGGGAAAGGAATGATTGCTAAGGCCTATTCATAAGAGGGACTCAATATATGGCTTTCTTGCTCGGGAAGCAAGATGATATGCTCTTTAGGAAGGGCTAAGAGGATTCTTGAGGTTAGGGTTTAGGAATATATCTAGCAAAGATGATTCCTAGGTCTAGAAATCCTTATGGAGAATTGGTCTTTATGTGATCTTTGTGGAATTGACGTCAATAGATTGTGGGGATCACACAGGACCAAGTGGACCCAAAATTAGGGCAAGGGTATGGAGTTGATCACCCAATGAGGGGCTTGGCCTAATTAGGGAGGAGAAGAGGATCAAAGGACAAATTTTCTTTGAGGTTTGAATTCAATGATTTTAATGAGGACATTAGTCAAGGGAAAACTAAGGCAAGAAATGGTCCTTGAGCTAGGGCTTGCTATTTCTTGAGATCCCATCGTTTGATTTGCTTCAAATTTGGAGGGTCTATAGAGAAAACCTCAATGTAGTTGTGTACCAAAACTTGAAGTGTTTGGATGGCTATATTCTGAGATAATTGATGCCCTAAGTGACTAATGTAGGTTAGGCCTAGAAAAAGAGGGAGGTGAAAAGAATAAGCGTTGAAAATTATCACTAATGGAGGATTAGTACCTTGTCCTTTGGGAGAGATAGAGTCAAGGAGAATTTAAGTCTTGGTTAGAATTCACCCAATGAAGGAAGCCTTCAGCAACTTCGCATGGCATTTAGAGCATGAGAACAGCGACTACAAGGACTTTATACTTCGATTTGTGGTAAATGATGACTTATCGAGATGTATTTAACATAAATTATCTCTAGGAACACTCACCCATTCATACATGGCCCATGACATGATGCAACGCTATAAAATATCAAATTTCCACAATTTCTTATAAGAAAAGCAGTGAATTTAACCCTGGTATAGCATGAGGAACTAGGTGCATTATCCTCATCCAAAAGGTGGAACACGAGCAATCAATGAGTATTGTTGGGGATCCATGAAGTAATATTTGTTATGGTGGAGGCCCATGGCTCTCAACGCTCACCCTACAAGTGCCAATGTGACCCGCTGGATGGTTAGGAACCCATATAGGGAGACCAAACCCCAAATGGAGACCTACCTGCAATCATGCATAAGATCCAATGCGTCCCCTTTGCCCTCCAATATAACAAGTCATCAGAATAATCAAGCAAAATAGCTTACAAGTCATGGAACCAATGGGGCACTTCATGGTGGCATGCCCTTTCAAGTGGGCTTTGGCACGTATAAGTGTCTCCAAGCTGAATAGGGGGTTAACCAAGGACCCTGTTAGGTGGTTTCAACCTCTAAAGGGGGTGACATGTCCATTGTACATCCCTCAAATGGTAGGTGGAAAATGATATAGTAATGGAGCTGAGTGGGGATCATGGGAATCATCCAAACCACATGTTATGGTACAAGGGTAGCTAAAATGAGGAAAGCCCATACCTGGGTATATAACTGTAGGAGGGAGAAAATCATGGTACATGAGTTACCCTGACCTTTGTTTTTCCACCCTTCTTCATGTCTTTTGCCTTTGATTGATTTTTCTTCATAACTGCTCGAGGCTCTAGGAGATGAGAGCATGATGTGTAATATGTAGTAGTGGATACCCCTTTAAGGTGGGGCAGTTCATTTCCCACCAAGGGTTTGGATAATCATGGGTTCCTTAAAAGGGGGCTCATCTAGGGCCCATAAGAACCAGGGTGATGGCCATGGATAAGGGGTAGAGCTCATGTTTGGTTTTTGCCCACGTGCTAAATTTGTATGTCCCAACCATCTTTTTCATCTTGTGGTACATTTCCTGTTAAGAGTAGCCAAATTATGCTTTTTCTTTTCTTTTTAGTTGCATCAACCTCTAGGGCATCGTTCCAGGCCCGTCCCAAGGTGTGGACAAGGGGAGGGAGAGGCTAACCCTATGTGGACCCAATGGACACGTGGACCCGGATGAGAAAAGAGATGAATGGGGCTAAAATGAGTGGAAGGGGAGTGATGTAGGTGGTATTGGGAAGCATAACCGCACAACCAAAATCAAGATTTCCCATGTAGTGCCAACCCTAAAGCTAATGGTCAATAAAAGAGATCCCATGGGACTAGGATACAAGGGTAACCATGAAATCGAGCAGTGGGGAAAAGAATACAAACCTAACCCACTCTTTTCGCTAAATCCCCCCACCAATCCATGCCCAAAAGTGTCCATGACAAGTAAGGAAAATTACTCAATTATACCAATGAAATTCCATACCTTTGGGGTTGGGAGGCTCACCTTCAAACATACATTCATGAAAAGTGGTTGAGGAACCACATGGCTAGCTCAGGTGCAAAGACGATGGCACATTGAGCTATCTGGTGGCTGCAAGGGGCTACTAGCTTTCGATTGAGGACCATCTAGGAGAAAAAATTTCTCCTATATACACTACCCACAGGTGGTGGGTAATATATCTCATACAAATACAATTTTGTTTCAATCTGAAACCCCTGCTTGATCCCTGATCTTCTTCCTCCTTGTATGCGCACTAGAGGCTCTGATTTCCTTGCGCACTTCCTTAGGAAATAGCCTCCTATTTCCTAGTGCAACCCAAGCTCCTATTAAATAGGGAATTTCCCTATTTCTATGCACTCCAAGAGGAAATTTATCTCCACAATAACTCGCACAAGAAAAATATTTGGCACCTTTCTTCACAAGCTCACACAAAAAATTATGATCCAATTGTGTGCCTTCGATCTCCTTATAAGCTCTTCGATTAGGCTATTGTTAGTGAGTTTCTAAATTAGGAAGTCAAACTGGAGCTTTTCTAGTTAACAAAAGTCAACACAACTAGTTAACTGGATCCTCCTAAAATTTAGGAGGCTAACTCCACTTGTTCCTTTAGTTCATAATTTAACTCACACTAGAGGATAAATAACTCGACCCTCCACAAATTCTCACTAGTCAAACTGCTTCTCGAACTCGTCCTTAAGAAGATTAGAAAATCGATTCCTTGAATTAAGGCACAAATCAAGGAATCCATTCCTATGTTACTTTTCAACAGATGACATGGACTCATTGATGATAATAATGATAATGTGGACTCATTGATGATGTAGATTCCTTGATGATGATAAAGATATGGAATCGATGATGATGTAGATTTCTTGATGATGATGATGACGTAGACTTGTTGATGATGTAAATATGTATTCCTTGGTGACATAAACTCTTTAATGATGTGGATTTCTAACTGATGAGAACTCTTTGATGATGGTATGGACTCCTTGATGATGTAATGAAATTGACTCGATTTGAGGAGTTGACACACTCTCAAAAGATAAGTATTATCTTGATTATTCCATTATGAGTCTCTTGGCTTGCTTGGTTGTTCTTGTTCCTCCATAACCTCCTAGTGAGGATTGCAGGTACATAATGAAAACTACCAAGGTGTGGCAATCGTTGGAAATGACAAAAGGACTCATGATAGGCTTTGTACTTAGTGGGAATAGATAAGATCAGGCACATTTCTATAAAGATGACTATAGACTGATGTTGATATAGACATACTAAAGATGAGCCTGTAACTTTTCTGCTATTTAGAAGATTTCTTTGTCAAAGGGAGTTGTTTTAAGGCATAAACCTGATGATATCCTTGACACAATGGATTGTAGCTTCATCGACATCTTCTTGATGAATGATTTGAAGAAATTGCAAGAATCTGATATTGACTGGTCCGTTGATCATTTGATGGATTCGATTATGGTCTGTTGGATTCTACTATGGTTGTTGATGCTTACTTTTGTGAGAAACCATTTGTTATCTATTAGATTTGACTATGGCCACTTATATTTGCTTCTATGGTTGCTGATAATTGCCTCTGTGAGAAGCCACTGCTGACATCTACTATTGTCCGTTGATAGTTGTTGATATTTTCTTCTAAGAGAAACCCTCAGTGAAGTTGAATGAACAATTGAATGTTGAGATCCACCATGGTTACATTTCTGATGTTGAAGAGTGTCGTGAGACCATGTGGACCGGGGCATTTATTGTTGATTCCTCCTGTAGGTTGTGTGTTGTAAGACCGTGTGGTTCGGGAGGTGTATTGTTGATTTCTCTTGTAGTTTGTGTGTCGTGAGACCGTGTGGTCCAAGAGATGTATTGTTGATTCCTCCTATAGGTCGTGTGTCGTGAGACCGTGTGGTCCGGGAGATGTATTGTTGATTCCTCCTGTAGGTTGTGTGTTGTGAGACCCTGTGGCCCAAGAGATGTATTGTTGATTTCTCCTGTAGGTCGTGTGCCATGAGACCTTGTGGTCTGGGAGATGTACTATTGGTTCCTCAGGTTTTGTGTTGTGATACCTCTTGGTCGGGGATATGATTTGAGATGGATGTTATGTATCTTTCCTTATGTTGAGTCTGATGATCTCTTCCTTAGGTTGTGGGCCACGAGACCTACGGATTGGTCGAGGAGATTGATATTGAGAGAGAGAAAATGAAAAGTACATCCCTGGCTAAGAGGGAGTGTTGAGAAATATGGTAGCCATGGGCGATATTTTCATTATGATGAAATTGGTAATATAAAATTATATTTATGCCTCCTAAAAATGACAAGTCGACTCCTTTAAAAGACAAGTCGGTTGGGCCCCTTTGTGGCACCCACTCGACCCCCTATGATGACTATATATATGTAAGGAATTTCTCCTCATTTGGCTATTTAGTTATTGGAGGACTATCTTTGTGTTTTCTATGAGCTATTGAAGGAAAACGGAGACGAAATTAAGACAAAGAGTGGAGGCTTGTTTCTTAATATTGTTTTGGTCAATTTTCATGATTATCATGTTGTTTATATTTTGATGGACATTGAATTCCCTCTCTCATATAAAAAAAAAAACATTTCCTAGTGTTTCCCCTTGTGGGTTTCGCCCTAGCCTCAGGCCTAATTCTTTGTCTTGTCCCTTTGTTGCTCTGTTATGTTTTTGCTGCTCTCATCATGATTAAAATGTTTAATTTTCTTCTATGTAACTGTATGATGATGTTATGGATAATAATGCTATGGATAAATACTGTTAAATAATCATTTGATGTAGTTACATGTTGAAGAAAATATTTTCCCCAACTCTGCCCTAGAAATCTCAACATTTCAATCTTCATTGTTCAACTAAATTAGAACTTATGCAAATGACCAATTTTGTAGACCTAGTTTTTTTGTCTTTGTTCATATATTGGTAGATAGCCTATTTTATTCTGTAAGTTCATGGTCAAATTCCTATTATATAGCTTTAAAATTTTTAAGTTTGTCACTTCTAGATGGTTGATGCTCACTAATCATTGATCTCCCATGGATGACATTTCCAACTTGATGATAATTTAGGATTAGGATTCATCTATAAGTAGCACAAATATGCATGTTTTCATGTTTTATCAACCAATTTAGTACTCTGCATATATTTTTAATGTATGTGCCATTATATCATATAAAATATATATAATAGATCAAATTATTGTTACGATGCTTTACTTTCAAGGTCCTTTGGGAAATCGTGCTCCTACTCCTTGCTCTGGCAATATTGAACTAGATACCTAATCTAATTTGAAGTCATAACAAATTGACTTTATTACAAAGTCTACTTTCTAACTTATGTTCCTAAAGCTCTAGATATGACCATCAAACACACAACTTTATCAAAGGGTTTTCCACCTTTCTTTTGTTTCTTATATCATTTCAACCATCAACAGAACACAATTTTTGTTGGAGAGTTCTTCCTCCGTTTCATTCAGATTTTCCCATGCAATCCACTTATTGGTCTACAAGTGTTCCCAATATGTGGAATTGCAGCTACCTTGTACCTGCATCTTTTTCAGTTCATATATGTACTTGTAGTTCATATATGTACTTGCAGTTCATATATGTACTTGCAGTGCATATATGTACTTGCAGTCCATATATCTGGGTTCCATGTGCTCTCGCAAAACATGGAATAGTCATGCCAAGAATGTTAATCCAAAACACGGTTGCGAGGGAGCACTCTCCCCCCTCGATCCCGCTCCCAATCAGCGCTTCGGTCAGGAGCGCGCAAAAAAATTGTTCCCTGGTTTTTCGGGATTGAGGTCAAAAGCGTCGCTCCCGCTGCTCTAGGAGCGACTTTTCCAACCGGGGAGCGATCGCTCCCGCATGCTCCCCAGTTGGAAAAGTAACTCCCGACTAGTGGAAAGCGACGCCCACACGGCCAAGAGAGACGCAACGGCAGCGTAGGAGAGAGGGAAAGGGAGGGAAAAAGGGAGAAATGGAAGGGGAGGGGGAGGAATAAATAGATCCTCTCCCGTCCCATTATTCACTTCATCCCATTGAGAGAGCACGAGAATTTGGAGAGAGTTTGAAGCAAGGAGAGGAGCTTGGAGAAGTTTAAATAGCTTGCAAGGGGAGATTGGAGGCTAAAGAGGTAGGATCTATACTCTAATCTAGAAGAAAAAAAAAATAAAAAAATTATGTTCATTGCTAGATAAATAAATAAATAGATTTCTCTATTTCCCATTCCCAATCCATTTTTTTGCAGATTCAAAACTTCAAAATTTCAAACATCATGGTTATATTGCTTGGCATTTTCTTCTTCTTGGTTCCTTTTTTAGTTATTATGGTGTTGTAAAATAGAAAAAGGAGGGTTGAACATGAAGAAGGGGGTAAAGAAGTGGGTTATAGTGGATTTGATGAAAATCCCGAAGAGTACCTTAGTGAGGAAGAGCTAGAGGAGAGTGAACATGGTTCAGCTCAAAAAACTAAACAAGACCAAACCCCATTGTGGAAATATGTTACTAGGCCTGAAGCAGGGAAAGGGGGTGGAACCACTAAATTTCACTGCCCCCATTGCAACAATAATTACACAGGTTCATACACGCATGCCAAAAAGCACCTCTGCAGAAAAAGACCAGGGATGGAGATAAACAAATAGGAATCAAAACTTGTGCAGGTGTGTCAACAGCAGAGAGAGCCAAATACATAAGGGAAGAGGAGGAAGCCCAATACAAATCTAAAAAATCAAAGGGCTTCTTTGAACCAAGCTCATAATCACATACACAAAGAACTCCTTCAGCATCCTCCCATGGCAATGGATATGGAGGCACAGGGTCACCAAACATCTCTTTAAGGTGTAGAACCATATCATATTTCCTTGATGAAGGGTGTGGGAATGATGTGGATTCAAAAGTTTATCGATTTCTCTATGCATGTGGGATACCATTCAATGTTCTTCGCTCACCTTATTGGCATGAAATGGTTTTTGCCATAAATGATGCCCCTAAAGGATACAAGAGCCCTAGGTATGACAAGGCTAGAACTGTTGGACTTGATCATGAAAAAGAAAAAATATCACATTCTTTGAGTAGAATGACAAATTCTTGGACTGAGCATGTGGTGTCCATTGTATCTGATGGATGGACAAATGTAAAAGGAAAGCCATTGATAAGTGTTCTTGTTATGTCTGTTAGTGGTGCCAATTTTCTTTCAACGTATGATTACTCAGACAAGTTCAAGACCGACATCAACATTGCAGAACCATTACTTGAAACAATTAAACGTATTGGGCCATACAATGTCATCCAAATCATCATTGATAATGCTCCTAATTGTAAGGCAGTGGGAGCAATTATTGAGGATAAATACCCCAACATATTTTGGTATGGGTGTTTGGTTCACACAATGAACCTTTTGATGCATGATATTATTAAAAACAAAAACCAACAATACAAATGGATTGGTGATTTGTACTAGAGAGGCAAACAAATGATAAAATTTATTACAAATCATAGCAATACCCATGGGCTTTTCCGCAGTCACTCCAAATTGGAGTTGTTGAAGATTGCGAAGACTAGATTTGTTAGCTATCACCTCACCTTCAGGTGCCTTTTGAAGGTAAGAGAGTCGTTGGCTAGAATGGTATCAAGTCCACACTGGCAGGTATTAAAGGAAAGAGCTACAAATGCAGCTAAAAAGCAAGGTTTTAACAGGTGGAGGAGACCGCTCTTGATGGTCATTTTTGGGCATGTGTGAGGCAAGTATTGGAATTCACCAAGCCCATTTATCACATGATTTGTTTTGCAGATATAGATAAACCAGTGATTGGGTAGGTGTATGAGCAATGGATACCATGTTGGAGCAAATAAAAGATATTGTTCAGAAAGATGATCCCAACTTGTATACACTGATTCATAACTATGTGTGTACATAGTGGAATAAACTTAATGTTCCACTACATGCCTTGGTGTATATCCTTACACCAAAATGCTACTCTCCATCTTGGTTGGGCCAACCTGCACCTGGGGGTGGGGTTAGGGTCAAACCCCATATAGATCAAGAGGTATCTACAGGATATTTGCAAGCATTAGACAAGTTGATACCTAACAGGGAGGAATGTGCTAATTTGTGTCTTGAATTGAGCAAATACTTCAGTTGCACTGGCTTGTTTGGTTCTTTCCATGCAATGGAAGATTGAGACAGATTTGATGCTCTCATGTGGTGGGAAGCATATGACAGCCAAGGACTTTTGCCAAAATTGGCCAAAAAAGTTCTCTCACAGGTTGTAAATGCTTCTTCTGCAAAGAGGTGTTGGAGCACCTACAACTTCATATATAATGTGAGAAGAAATTGACTCAATGAAAACTAGGCAGAAAGCTTGGTTTATGTGCACTATAACTTGAGGTTGTTGAGTCATTACAGTGATCAGATTTATGAGGATCCAACATATAAAATTTGGGACAACCACCAGAAGACAACAATTTGGAGGATGGCACTATATATCTTGAAGAACTGGAAGCATAACTTATGAGAGAAGAAGATGAAGCAACAACCATGCCACCCCAACCATCCAGTAGCAGTGCTCAAGTTCCAAGTCTTGTTCCTTTGTTGTCTCCACCCCCATGTACATCATCACGTGGAGGGCATGTGCCTTCTAGTTCTGGTCATGGCACTGAGTCTTCTAGGAGGAGACTCCTAGAAGACCACCATGACCTGCTCAAAAATTAGACATTATTCGTGGTGGCAAGAGGAAGATGTAGATGATAGATTTACTTGTCTTTTCTAGTTTCTAGTAGTTTTTATAACTGTTGACTCTTTCATATTTATTATGATATTTTTTGTAAACAATATATGCCCATTTAAGTTTGAAGTTTGAAGTTGGCAATTATAACTCATTGGTAATGAATTATAAATATGATGCTTCGTGAAAGTTGAAAGTTGTTTCACTTTCATTTCATTTCATGTTAGATATTATTTGTTGTAATGGTTACACTTAGCTTACAAGTACAACTTTGGTGATCAATGACGATAAATGTTATATACTGAATTTTCAAAGCTTGAAATTTTAAGATTGATGAATCATGAATTCATGAGACTCAATATGTTGTATGTTACCAACTTGTGGACGTGGTTGATGAAGATTATAACTTCTAGATTATTGTTGTTATATGGTTCAATCTATGGTTTTTATGTTTTTATATCTAATTCATCATTCTACATGTTTTTGTTGACATATATGCATCAATATATCTATATCTATATATATATATATAGATATAGATAACGCTCTGAGGTTCGCTCCCAAACCGAGAGTTTCTGAAAATGTCGCTCCCGCTCCCAAGTAACCTTGATCCAGAATTTCAATATGCACTGTGTAGCTAGAGATGAGTGTGCTCTTCTAAATCATGAATCGAACTGGTAAACATATGCAACCTTCTAGCCGGCAGTTTGAAGGCCCAGACAATGAATCATAATGTTCTCAAAATGATCTTAAATGGTTTATCTTTCCATGCAAAGGAATGTAAGTCAAAATACAACAACCAATAAAGGGATTCAACACTCTGAAGATCAGACAAGCCAGTTTAATGGAAGCTGAGCAATGACTCAGAGAAGAGTCAGTCAACGACACTATAGGTATAAAACTTTAGGACAAGAAACATGGATCTTCCAAATGAACATGAGCATGACCTTACAGATCAAGGAAGAATTGGGCACAAAATGGCAAATATATCCCAGTTTCTGGAAGACTAAGTGAGCTTATTTCCTGCTAAAGGTGATTATAAAGTTCTTCAACATCATGAAAGCATCAGTTGGGCCAGAGGAAAGACATTTAGAATCCTGGAAGTCTCCCATTTTTGAGATCATCCATGGTCAATGTCAAGTACATGATAAATTAGTCAAATTTGTCAGAAGCTACCACTTTCAGATCCAAGGATTCTGCTTCCATTGTGCTTGACTATTCAGATGGATCTCTTATTTTATTTCTTTGTACCTCCATTGTGCTTGACTATTCAGCTGGATCTCTTACTTTATTTCTTTGTACATTCAAAGGGAAATTAAAAAAAAAAACTTGCGATATTTTCAATCATTGCTTTATTCTTTCACCTACCCTCTCATTTTGCACCAGTGCGTGCACAGAGTTGCAAAAGAGAATAAAGGCTGTTTCTTTTGTGATTCATATGACAAGGATGTAATCACAAATTCACCACCTAAATGTAGCTTCCATTTTTTTACTCCTCTATTCTGGATTGCGGTATTCCTTTTAAGATTCCAGTAACATGTCTCAAACTCTGTAAAAAAAAAAAAAGTGAAAACACCCTATAAACCCTTAGGTTCTATAGATCTCTAAACGTCAATGAAACCTTGTACATTGAGACTCGGCAAGGTTAGGAAATTCAAGTAAGCAACGGCAGCAACAAAAACTGCAGGATAAGAGGAGAACAGAGATATATAATTGACATCTTGGCACTCTACATTATTACTTTTCTCTTTTCCAAAGTAGCAGAAGAGCGGTTTGTAAATGTGGATAATCTACTGCCTTCGTCTCTCCCTTCCTCTCTTTCACAAACATAAACAAATGCAAAAAAGATCCCTTGATGTAATAGTGAAGACCCCAAGCTCAAGCCCACGCAAGAATGGTGATGCCTTCAAAGGACTAAATAGGTTAATGATCTAAACTTTACCTGCCCATTTCTTAAATGCCAAGACATGTTGTATTCTCTTTTTTTGTGCGTCGGTTTGTTCTTCGGGTGCCTTCGTATGTCTGTAAAGATCCTTGTGCAACTTTAAATAAAGTTGTCTATACTTCCATTTGTCAATAAACATATTTAGTTGTTCCATTCGAGTGATCACCTCCAAGGATCTTTCAAAATAGCCACCTGTAAGAAAACTGCACAGAAGAGTGTCATGCAGCTCTTTGTCCAACCCTATGACCTCACCTCCACTCTCCGCAGAGGCAGATACCATCCTTTTCATGTCTCCCCACAATATGGTAATTTCCCTATAGTTTCCTTGTGCAGAGTATCCATCTATTAAAGATTCAAATGTTTGTGAATTTGGTTGAGGACCCAGCTTTTTCATCTTTTTGAAAGCTTTCTCTGCGTCATCCATCAGGTGTCCCTTACAAAAGAACTGAATAGCAGAATTCATTGCATAAATACCTGGAACAATGTGTTGGTCCTCCTTGACCTCCTCTAGGAAAAGGGTTTTCAAATTCAATTTAGTGCTCCTTGCAAATCTAATCATCGATGTTGGATTGCCATTCATGAATGTAGTGTTCTTTGTTTTTCCCACCTCTCTGAAGAGATCTTTAGCGTTACGCAGATCTTTTTTCGCCATTCCTGCTTCAATCATTTCCTCATAACAACTTTTATCTAGTTGAAGCCCTGCCTTTCTTATTTCCCTAAGAATAGCAGCAATTTCCCTGGGACATCTTGCTTTGCAATAAGCTTTCAGCAGTGATGAGTATAACCCAACCCAAACAGCTAGGTTAGCTGAATTCATTTCGTCAAGCATGTCATGTGCATAGTCCAACCAACCCAGCTCAATGCACGCATCAATGATCTGAGAACATGCAGACTCTTCTGCTAATATGGGGCTTCTTTCTCGGTCTACCCTGATAAGAAACCGTGCTAATTCCTCAGACCTATTAGATTGCAAATAACCCTTCGCAAGCTTAGCACAAATCTTCTCGTTTGGAATCAGCATTCCATCCTTATAATTAACAAGGCATTCATTCTTCATAACTTCGACAGCAAAATTATTTTGTAATTTTTCAGGCTCAATCTTAACTTCAGAATACAAATGCAGCTTAGATGAATTTCCAAATCCAACCTGATCTACAGATCGCTGGCATAATTTATCACAATCAGTTTCAAATCTATCCTGCATCTCTACTGCATTGTTCTTAGGAACCTTATTTAAAGCCCGTGATGTAGGTTTCGCTAAATCGAAATTGTTATTTACAATGTCATTTACAGTCTTCGATACAGGTTTCCTTGCATCAACATTGCTATGTTTCAGTCTAGCAGACCGAAGCATGTCCAGCATAAGCTCTGAGGCAGCATCCACATCGCCAAATTTAAAATGGCATGCCATAAGGCTGCTGTAGAATTGTTGGTACTGATCATCGACCATGCGGGGATCTTTACCAATGTTCCTCTTCAGTTCCTTCAGTTCGTCTCTGCAACCATTTTTCTCATAAACTTGAACCATCAACATAAAGGAGGTAGCATCAGGCTTCACTCCTGCTCCTGGCATGAATTCCAATATCTTTTTTGCCTTCCTAATGTTCCCAAATTCCAGAGAGGCCTTCAAAACAATATTAAATGTCGTAGCATCAGGCCTCATCGCAAGCACTCGCCTGTTGCCGGGCTTAGCCTCTTTAATCAGACTACAAAATTCAATCAATAACTCAGGTGCTAGAAATGTACCAGTCTCAGACTTGACCATGTGTGCAATCATTGATTTCCAAATACCCACAGGAGGAAACTCATGTTTCTCCACCATTATTCTCAAAATCGTGGAAGCATCAACCGGCATTTGGGCTCTTGCGAGGCCTAGGCATAGAAGGGTCAAAGCATCGCGACCCAACAGCTCCCATTTCCTCTCTTTGAGGACTGTAAAAACTAATGTATATGCTTTCTTTAACCATTTTGAATCTTCGGAGTATGACGAAACAATAATCAACCTGTTGAGAATCAGCCTTGTTGGGAAACCTACCAGCTTCTTCAACTGTACATATATTGGCCAAGCATCCTCGACTCTGCGAGACTCAATGGCCTTTTGTAATCTCTCCGCCAATGCAGCTGCATCACGATCACGAGCCAAGATTCTGGCAGATGTAGTAGAAGAAAATTCCCTGCAAAAAGGACAGGTAACGGATTTAGGGTTTATGGGTTTGGGAATTGTAAGAAGCGAATCGGATCTAACCAAAGGACCTGTAGACTGAAAATAGAAATGACAGCCAGCTTCAGCAGTTTGAGTGTGAACTAGAGCAGATAACGAAGGAAACAAGGAAACCCCGTATTTTAAATTAATTTTGGGGAAATGAGGAAGCACCGCGGCATTCCTTCGGATTAACACCAATGACATGACTAGATGAATTTCACAAAAGCAAACCCATTAATACTTGGGGTCAGATGATCTCGGAGAGAAATGAATGGACCGTGAATTGAGCCTAACCAGAAAATAACAGTTGCAGAGGAAGATGAATGAGAGATGAAGAAGCACAAAAGATTGACCGATTCAGGGTCATCGAGACATAGGGCCTAGAAAAGGGTAACAATGCAGGCTGTTCCAAACGGTTAAGGAAATACTGCAAGCTACAACCGAGTCCAGGCGATTAGGCTTTAGTACACTGGATGGGTCGAAGCCGTTGCTTGACATGATATCTCGGAAGAGGACGATCCCTGTGTAGAGTGTTACGAGATTGAAATGAAATGAAATCAATTATTTTAATGACTTCCACGAGGCTTCTAATGGACCCAGAGAATAATAACTTTAACTCATTTTCATATTTTTTTAATATCAGATTATCTGTTGTAACCTTAATTCATTTTTCATATTTTTTAGTTTTGATTTTTTTGGTTAAGAGTTTTGATCGGATTTTATTTTTTATATTTTGGGTATGAGTTTCATTAGATTCCAAGACTACTCATTTGATTGATTTTATTTTTTGTCAAATAAATCAGAAGAGATGAAGGGGATGTAAGATAAAGGAAGTTAGAAGACTGTAGAGAACAAAAAGAAAGCTACAGCATCAATCTTGCCAAGAAAGACGAGGAGCCAGATAATTAAAAACTAAAAAAATTATAGGTGCGATAGACCAATTTGGTCTCAATGGACGTTAACCATCATCATCACATCAAATAATACATATGGTTGATTTTTAAATTATTTTCACACACTCCAAATATATATATATATAAAATCTCCTCCCTTTTATACTCATATACTGATTTGGAAGGCCATTTTAATATTTTGTTTGGTTTCAAATATCAGAAGTGTGTGTTTATATAATTATACACATTTATTCTGCCAAAGCAAATATGTATATATAATATACATTTTACTACAAATAAATAAAGTATATTTATATATTTTTTAAATTAAATAAATATTTGTATTTTATTATTCGTCAATTATATTATAAATCACAATACAATTATGATAGATTTTCTTACTATAAAACACAACACAAAACTTTAACTTAAATATACGTTTTTATATTCATTTAAAAAAAATAGATAATGTGTATTTCCACCTTCACATTTTATTTTAATTAATGTAAATCACAATTATGATAAATTTTCTTGCTATAAAACACAGCACAACTTTAACTTAAATATACATTTTTATATTCATTTTAAAAAAATAAATAATGTGTATTTCCACCTTCACATTCTATTTTAATTAATGTAAATCTTCAACTTCTACTGATTACTATTTTAAATAAAAATATGCATTTTTGTAAAATTATATATTTCCATGGAACCAATGATCTCATTCAGTTTTTACCACTAAACATTTCTCTCCATTTAAAGTTGAAATTAGCTCTCATGTCATAATCTCACTGGGGGAACTTGAAAATTGTATAACTAAATACACCAATGTTATATTGGATAGGTTAAGATAATTAGTTGGATTATTGTTCAATATAAATTCTATTATTATTTATTTAGGTTCGATCATTAAACTATTTTAAATAGTTTTAAAATATTAAATTTTTGAGAAAATTAATTTAAAATATCTTAGTATATTGATGGAAGATGTTATATTAATAAAGTGTTATAGGTTGCAGGATATTTGGTTTATTCCATATATTTATAAGCCTTAATTGAAATTTATGAATGATATTACATTAACAAGTAGTATATTAGAAATGTCATCCATAAATATAGGGAAGTATTTTTTAGATTTTTTATGAGAGATTTTTCAGCGTAAATCACATGATATTTCATTTACCAACGTGTTTCGAACCAACCAGTGTGAAACCAATGTGATTCATCGTCAGGACAAGTTGAAGAATCGGATCTAGCTATGCATGTTAAATAGTCAGAGCGGAACATCTAACGAATAAAATTCTTGACCGGCTATATTGACTAACAGCTAAATTTGAGCAAAAACAGTTAGTTGGACTGGACTAGAGGCATAACCTTTATTTAATTCATAAGTTAATTTAATTTGATTATTAAATTGATAGTTAGTTATATTATTATTAAATTAAAAGTTAAAGGGGCATATGAATATAGAAGTTTTAACTATTTTATAAACTTTTAATTATAAATATATATTAAAAAATTATAAATTAAAAGTTAGTTATAAAAGTTATTAACTAAATATAAATATATAAATATTAGAGTGATTTAAGGGTTAGAAAGAATATTTTAAATAATTTAAATTTTTATTTAGCATATTATCCTAGATTGATTACAAGATTATTTTTCTTTTATTAATTAATTAATTTAATTTAACATTATTAAATTGATAATTAGTTATATTCTTATTACATTAAAAGGTTAAAGGGCCATATGAATATAAAAATTTTAACTATTTTATAAACTTTTAATTATAAATATATATTAAAATAAATTAATATTAAATTAATAGTTAGTTATAAATGCTATTAACTAAATATAAATAGATAAATATAAGAGTGATTTAAGGGTAAGAAAGAATACTTTAAATAATTGTTTATTTAAGTGTTAAATTAGCATATTATCATAGATTGATTTCAAAATTATTTTCCTTTATTAATTAAGTTAAAATTATTAGTATCTAACTAATAGCATAAACAAATGCTATTAAAATACCTCAAACTATATCAACCACTCCTCAAAGAACAAAGGCCACTAGATATGGGAAAACAAGGGGAAATTTACTAAAAAGAAAACAAGAACAAGCTATAACCTAGGGGGGGAGAAGGGAAGAAAACGACTAGGAAGGGAGGGTTGGGATCCAACAACTACTGGTCTTCTAGCCATCCTCTCAATTGAGATTGCTCGGCCTTCTTTCAATCTCAAGGGCTTCCCTAAATTTCTGGTGATGGAAATGTGAAACTCTAGCAATAACATTAGCCTAAGCTTTGGAAAAAATATGTAGATGACACTAATGTCATCTGGTCTCATGGCCAAGAGGAGTTAGATCTCTTCTTCGACCATCTCAACAGTCAATCCTCGGCCATCAAGTTCACCTAAGAACAAGAAGTAGATGGTTGCCTCCCTTTCCTTGATATTCTTATTTCTAAGAATAGTGATGGTTCCCTCTCCCACCGAGTGTTTCGTAAGAAAACTCATACGAAGCAGTATCTTCATGCTAGTTCTCACCATTTCCTAGCTCAGAAGTTGGGGGTTCTCAACACCATTTCCTAGCTTAGAAGTTGGGGGTTCTCAATACCCTTGCTACTCGTTCCATAAGGATCTCTGATGAAAAGAGCTTCGAAGAGGAGAAATCCCATCTCCTTAGTGTCTTTGTGGAGAACAGTTATAGTAGATACATGGGACAGAAGGCTTTCCTCTAAGTGGCCAAGAATTTGTTAACTAAAAGAGAACCAAAAGAATGGATTCCAGGTGTCCATCTTCCGTTTGTTCAGGGAACCACTGATAGGATTGCGAGGATTCTTAAGAAGCATAATGTCCCCTTAACTTTTAGACCCCTTAACACCATTCGTAAGTCCCTCAGATCTGTGAAGGATCCTATCGACCCTAAGGACATGAAAGGGGTATATATTATTCCTTGTTCCTGTGGGACCCCCTATATTGGTGAGACTGGTCGCTCCATTAATCAAAGGATTAGTGAACACGCAGCTGACCTTAAGCATAGGAGCATGTGGAGAAAACCAATCATCATGTCTGTATCGAGGAGGCTAGTGTTATTGCTAGAGTTTCGCATTTCCATCACCGGAAATTTAGGGAAGCCCTTGAGATTGAAAAAAGGTCGAGCAATCTCAATAGAGAGGATGGCTGGAAGATCAGTAGTTGTTGGATCTCAACCCTCCCTTCCTAGTCGTTTTCTTCCCTTCCCCCCCCCCCACTAGGTTATAGCTTGTTCTTGTTTTCTTTTTAGTAAATTTCCCCTTGTTTTCCCGTATCGGTGGCCTTTGTTCTTTGAGGAGTGGTTGATATAGTTTGAGGTATTTTAATAGCATTTGTTTATGCTATTAGTTATATACTAATAATTTTAACTTAATTAATAAAGGAAAATAATCTTGAAATCAATCTATGATAATATGCTAATTTAACACTTAAATAAACAATTATTTAAAATATTCTTTCTTACCCTTAAATCACTCTTATATTTATATATTTATATTTAGTTAATAGCTTTTATAACTAACTATTAATTTAATATTAATTTATTTTAATATATATATTTATAATTAAAAGTTTATAAAATAGTTAAAAATTTTATATTCATAGGGCCCTTTAACCTTTTAAGGTAATAAGAATATAACTAATTATCAATTTTTTTTTGCTAAGGCAAGAGCGGATCCTTCTATTCAATTAGAAAAAGGAGAAATAGTGTACAAACGGCGACCTCGGTGGTGAGGCCCACCAATATGACAGGCCCACCCCAATCCATGGTCGCAAGACGACAAAGCGAACCCAGGGACGCGGGCCCACCAAATCAAACAAGCAGTCCAAAACTGACCGTTGGATCCTAAGCTAAAGATCCAGTGGATGAAAAACATATTGGGTGGCCAACAAGCTCACCTTTTAACAAACACATCGGACCCGATGAACCCTATAGACCATAATTTATAATCATATCGGGTCCATTTTTGACATAACCTGCGATCACTTTTACCACCCGAAATCCACCATTTGCGTGCGATTCCCATGAGGTCGTGCAAACAGCTCGAAACATAACCGTTGTTTCGGACCCACCAACATGCACGCTCATTCCTGGCCGTGGATTGTCCTCGCTTGATCCAACGGTTAGGGATCATATCGCTCAGACTAAAAGCACCGATAGTTACTGCACGATGAGGGCGATAATTCCTCCCCACCCTTAGCCACGTGTCACGTGGTGAGTGGAATCGCTCCCGATTGTGAAAAACCGCTTTTGGCCTAATGAGCATGCGATAAACCGGAAACCACCCCGAGGGCAGTAAATCTATCACTAGAATACAAGCAGGGGTTTTGCGCCTGCCGAGAAAATCTGGATTCCGACGCATGGGCCAAAGGAAGATGAAGATCCCACCTTCCGGTCGTCCCTCTGAGACTGTTGGTTTGCTATTACCTGGGTTAAGGAGGCCGACATAGACCTGCATCCTAAAAAGGACCTCACTTATGTCATAACATTTCATAATGAATCCAGATCAATGAGACCTCGTCTCTGTGGCTCTGTTTCGGAAAATTTTGTCTCTTGATTTTTCCTGATACTGTTGTCGATCGCTGATGGCCCTAGATGAGCATCCCTCCTTCAACCTGTCATCCGTTATCTCCTCCCACCAACAGCACAAGTCAATATGCTTGTTTCAAACCCCCTCATTTGCAAGCCAGTCTGCAACTTTGTTGGCTTCCCTGCGAACATGCACCAACCTAAGAGTTCTTAGCCTTCTTAGGTGCACTTGGATTCTTTGGTAGACTTGCAGAAGCCACCAGTGTTCTGAGATTTTCTCAGGAGTAGTGCCAGCATTTATCCTCTTCACTGAGTTAATGACTAATTCCAAGTCAACCTCAATGATGACATTGTGAATGTTGTACTTGAGCAGTATTTCTAGGCATAATTCCATCGCCATGAGCTCAGCCATATTGTTGGTTGCTTTTCCTAGATAACTGTGGAAGATGACTTGTATGTTTCCTTCCTCATCCCTCAAGACCCCTCCATAACCAGCTTCTCCCGGATTCCCTTTTGAAGCCCCGTCTATGTTAAATTTTAAAAATCCATGAGAAGGGGGTTGCCAAGAAGACTTATCTGCTGAGGTATTCTTGTTAATTTGCATAGAACCCTGAGGGGGATGAACCTTGAGCTCTAACTTCTCCAATATTCTGGCCTCTCTTTGCCCGATGGGTTTGCCAATAGCTGCACCTCCCAGGATATGAACGATCTCTTTGAGTTGTTTAAAGATTAGTTTAAGGATGTTGCTCACTGAACTCGCTTTCTCCTTGAAAATCCTATTGTTGCGCTCCTTCCAGACATTCCAAATTATGAATCCTGGGGTCAGCATCCAAGCGGAGTTAATGATCTCATTATTCGAAAAATTTTCCGCTAATTCTTCAACATAGTAGTGATGTCATTAACATTTCTGTCTGTCTGCTCGAAGACTTCTCCAACCCAATTCCAAAGTATTGTAGTGAAAGTGCATCTATTTAGTAGATGATTTATAGTTCTTCCTGTTGTCTACATAAGTGACATCTTGAGGGGCCAACAAAGCTCTTTTTCTTAGGTTATCCCATGTCAAAATCTTGCCCTGTTGAACCAACCACTTGAACAGTTTAACTTTCATCCAATGAGGATTTTCCTAAATTTATTTCCATGTCTTATTAGTGTTTGGAAGGTTAAGCCATGCATCTATTCTTTTGGCTTCCTTAAGGTTGAAGAGACTGTCTTGTTCTTTCCCCATCTTAGTTGATCGTTCAAGTTTGAGTTCAAGATTTGTCTCTTGTCTAAAAGATCTTGAAGGGCTATAGCTTGAGTATGTAGCATGCCCATTCCACTGTAATATGGAAGTTTCCATGTTCTCCATTTCCCATTGTTCCTTGATTGGTCCCAATAGTCACTTACTCGCCTTAGTCCTTTGTTGATGGTATCGGTGTGAATGTCTACTAATTCTTCACTTTTGAGATTGTCCTCCTGTTGCCAATTATCCTCCCAGAACCAATCCAGGTTTCCATTTCTGATCTCCCAGAAACTGTGGTTTTGGACTAGGGCCCTGTTCTCCCATGCCCTGTTCCAAATTGCAGAACCTTTTACTTGTCCTGTCATTCTGATTAGATTTTTCTCCTGCCATTCGCTAGCATATTTGTGCTTCCAAAGTTTTGCCCAGGGGGCTTGTATTTCTTTCAGCCATCTCCACCAGATTTTGGCACCAAGAACTCTGTTAAGAATTCTTGGGTCATGAAGACCCAAGCCACCATGGGACTTAGGTTTGCATACTTTGTCCCATGCCACAAGGGCCCATTTCTTCTTTTCTTCACCTTTCCCCCAGAGAAAGTCTCTCTGAATGTTTCTTATATTAGTAATTACACTGGCTGGTGCTGGAATGGCAGATAACATATAGATAGGGATACTTTGGAGGACAGCCTTAGTGAGAATCAGTCTCCCTACTAGATTTAGTGCTCTATTTGTCCATTTATTGATCTTATCTTTTAGCTTATTAAGAACAGGCTCCCAGATATCCTTGTGAAGCAGTTTGTCAGTGAGAGGAACTCCCAGGTACTTCACAGGCAGTGAATCCCTTTGAAAGCCCAAAATTCTGGAAATATTTATTTGAATTGAAATATCTGTATTGAAAAAGAAAAATTTTGATTTAGTGAGACTTACCTGTGTGCCTGCTGCCCTAGCAAACTCACTCAGAATCTGTTTGAATGATTTGGCTTCCTTGACAGTGGGTGTGCCTCAAAGCATAGTATCATCCACAAATTACTGATGTGTCATCGTGTCCCCACCTTGAGTGAGTCTCAGACCTTGAATTCTCCCTTCCTCCTTAGCAGCTCTGATAGCTCTTCCTAACCCTTCCATCATTAGAATGAAAAGGAAAGGAGAAAGAGGATCTCCTTACCTGAGACCTCTAGAAGGCTTGAAGGTTCTGGAAGGAGAGCCATTGAGAAGAATTGAACAACTGGTAGTGGTAACTAGCGCCATAACCCATTTAATCCAATTGTGATCAAAGCCATAGGCTTTTAATATTGCTCTTATGTATGACTAGCTAAGTTTGTCATAGGCTTTTTCTATGTCCAGCTGCATTATCATTCCTGCCTATTTGTTAGTAGTGAGTGAATGAACCATTTCATGTGCTTGAATTATATTATCTAGAATTTGTCTTCCTTCCACATAGCTCGTTTGCTCCTCTGACACTAGGGTTGGGAGGAGAGGTTTGAGACGATTGGCAATGACTTTGGATATACTTTTGTATATCACATTGCATAATGCTATAGGTCGAAATATGTCTGGAGAGGTGGCCTTATCCTGTTTGGGGATTAAGGCTATGAAAGATCCATTGAGCGCCTTTAAGACTTTCTTAAATCTTTGAGAGTCTTCCACTACCTCCAGGATGTCCTATTTCACTATCCTCTAAAAAGCTTTGAAAAAGTCCACATTAAAGCCATCTGGGCCTGATGCTTTCCCATTTTGCATCTCTTTCACGGCTTCCTCAATTTCTTCCTCTGTTACTGGTCTATTGAGATTGAAACTATCTTCTCTCGTAACTAATTTAGGGATGTACTGCGTAAATTTTTTCGTGCATTGGTATCTGTCTTTCGAGGTTTCCTCAGAAATTTTCTGAAAATGCTGGAGTAGAACCTTCTCCATCTCTTTATGAGTGTTTCTCTCTATTCCATGTTGATCTATAAGTTTCACATTTCTATTGTTGTTTCTGTGAGCTATGGTGGATCTGTGAAAGAATTTGGTGTTTCTCTCTCCTTCTTTAATCCATTGTACTCTGGATTTCTGTCTTTGAAATATTTCCTCTTGAAGACATCTGTTGTCCCACTCCTGCAAGAGTGACTTTGCCATCTCTTTCCTTTCATCTGTATAGCCTTCTGTGATAAGAATCTGGTTTATTTCCTTTAGTTTCTTTTCCATCTCTCCTTTAGCTTTGAAGATGTTACCAAATTCCTTTTTATTGCACTCTTTGAGTCTACCTTTAATGTGTTTGAGCCTGCAGTGAAGAAGGAACATCTTTATACCTTGAAGGTGAAGCTCTTCCTTCCACCATTTTTCAATTTTTGTGAGGAAATCTGAATGTGTGAGCCAAGCGTTCTCAAACCTGAAGGGGGTGTTCCTTGGTTTACCAAAAAGAAAAGCTTCCAATTGGATAGGCCAGTGATCTGAACCCCCAAAAGGTAGTATGAGTGCAGTAATGTTGCTTCCCCTGAGAAGAAGTTCCTCTAAAACCATAAATCTGTCCAATTTTGAGGCCACTTGGGTAGGGCCCCCTCTTTTGTTATTCCAAGTGAAGATTCCATTGCTTGTTTCCATATCAACCAATTTCATATTGGTGATGAAGTTCTGGAAGGCAACTGAGTCTCTACCAAGTATTCTAGTTCCTCCTTTCTTCTCCATGAGTGATTTTGTTATGTTAAAATCACCTCCAAGAATCCAAGGTAGAGCTGGGTATCTCTTCTTCATATCCTCCAGTGTTGTGAGGAGTTGAAGTTTGTCCTCCATTGGTTGTGGACCATAGACATTGGTGATCATGTAACATTGGCTGTCACCCACCGGTTGGAAAATCAAAGAAAGGTGATGTCTGGATGCCTCCGCATCAATCACACCAAATTTATGTGGATCCCATAGAGTGAGAATGCCACCAACAATTTTATTTGCCTTAACTTCAAGGTATTCATATCTATTTACCCATTTGTTATGTTTTTCGCGGATCCTCTCCACTGAGCATTTTGTTTCTTGTATGAGTATTATGTCAGGTTTTTCCTCTCTGATCCTTTTACCTAGATTCCTCTGTTTTCTTCTGCTCCCTAGTCCTCTAATGTTCCAGGTTGTGATTTTCATTGAGGTGCGGTTTTAAAGGAGTAACTAGAAAGGTCTTTCATCCTTCCTGAATTAATCATGAGTTTGCCACACTCTAGTAGTAGTTATTTCTGTCTTTTTCTTCCCCTCCTCTTGCTTGGATTCTTTGTTAGTTTTCCTGTTATTAATCCAATTGAGGAAGTCCCATTGTTTTCCTGGTTATCATGTCCTATTTTGACTCCTGCAGCTGTTTGATGTGACTTGTTAAAGAATATTTGTTGGACCTTGTCCAACAAATATTCCCAGGTTGCCTCCCTGTTCTATAAACTTTTCCAGCTCTAGGGTCTCCCTTTCCAGGATCTCCTGTAAATCTTGATCCTCTGTACCACTTTCACGTTGAGCCATTTCCTGGTCTTTTTCTATTTCCATAGTACTCAAAGGATCCAGTGTGTGTTCATTCTATTCCTGAGTGAACTCCATGCTGGTCTCTTTTTCTTTCCCCCTTGCTATCTGATTCTTTGTACTCTCTTTATCCCCTCCATCAGTTTCTTTTTCTCCTAAGATCTCAAAACTGTTGTAACTTTTTGTTTTATCATTCACAATAGGGTTCTTTTGTGTCTTCCTTCCTCCTCCTTTTCCTTTTCCTCCTACTTTGGTGAAACCTGTCTAGTCTTTTCCTTTGTTGGTATTTAGGTTTTCCTCCCTTCTATTAAGAGGACAATCTCTGGATAGATGCCCATGCTCATGACATTTGTGACATCTGAACGGGATATGTTCATAGTCAACTGTTTGAACCCATTCCTCATCATAGACTTCTAGAATGACCTCATCTGGAAGGGCTCCTAATAGGTCCATCTCCACACATATACGGGCATAGGATGTATATTTTCCCCTTAGAGTTGCCTCTGAAATTTTAAGAAATGACCTAATTTATTGCCTATAGCTTTTAAAGACTCTAGCATCCAGTAATCTAAAGGTAAGGAGTATAGTCGAATCCATACCGGTACCGAAGTGAAGGTTTCTCGTTCTGGCACAAAGTTCATCGTCCATGGCCGCATATAGAGACCAGCAGCTACAAAGAAGTATGGCCCTCCTTCAAAAATTTGTCTCGGTCTTCCATGTTCGTGAACACCACAGTAAAAAAACCTTTGGACCCAAGATGTATATTTAACTCCCTCTTTGGTTTCCAGTTGTATTTTATCCAGGTGTATAACGCTTTCTCTGATGGCTAGATTCCCATAAATTTGCATATGATGGCATAGTTAGCCATGTGATCCCTGTGCGCTTGCAGAGCTGAATCATTTAGAATAACCCGAGGTTTAGTTATGGTCTTGGGTTTACAGGGCCCCATCTTAGCTCTGTTCTCTGATCCCTGACCTCTGTCTTCCTCTTTCTCCTCCAGAAAGTCTTCTTCGTGGGCCCCTTGATCTGCATGGGTTTTGTTGCCTTCCGCCTTTTGAGTTTCGATATTTTTTGTCTTGACCTCCAAGGGCTATGGAGGTTTGTTCTTTTTCCCTCCTCTTCCTCTGTTTGCTATCATATTACTAAAGGAGGGAGTGGAGCTCCCTCCCCTCTATGTCTCCATGGGTGCTTGTTGCCCTCTATCACTCGCTTAGTTAAACCCTAGAACCAGAGTCGTGAGCTCCTTCCTCAGTTCCGATTCAAAAAACGGATTTTTTCAACTAACTATCTTTTTTTTTGTAAGTAAGAATATGTATTATAAAGAAAATATAGTACAAGACTTCTGCAACTGCAGAAAACCGAGCCACTAAACAAGAGGCTTAGCAGCAAAAGACTGAGAGAAAAGACAGCCCACCATGCAAGGCGGCAAAGAGACACTTAGGCTAAAAGGGCAGCCGGAAAGGAAAAACCACCTCGGCTCCCAGGAAGGGCAGAGAGAGAAAGCACCCCGAAACTAGCATAAACCAGAAAAAGAGGGAAAAATGACCAAACCAGAGATTCTACACAGCACGGGTGGAATTATTTGGTCGCCCTTTTTTCCCCTGCTTTTTGCCTGCTCTAATCCAGATGCCCCCCGAGCGAAACTGTTCTTGATAGATCTGAATACTGCTTTGGGCGGAGGGGGATAGCTCCTTGTCAGATTCTGGAGGGGAAGCCTCATGAGATCGCTTCTGAGAAATAGGGGGGACTGATTGTTCCTTCAGACAAACCGCGGCCGAAACCGGTGCTGGCGTTTCATGCTTTGGCGAATCAGCTATGTTTTCTTCGTCTGACTTCTCATCCTCTTCATCAGAGCTGGAGGAGACCTCCAAAGGGGGAGGATCATGGTGCATCCATCTTTTGGGCTTTGTCTTGGAGTTGGCCTTCGTGTTATGGGAGAGAATGGAAGGACACGAATTTTGAAGGTGCCCTGTGAGATGGCAGATTCGGCAGCGAAAGGCTGTATTTTCAAAATCCAGGGATTGGGTCCAATGAAAGTCTCCAATCTTGAGATTTATTTGATCGGGCAGTCCTCTGCTTATGTCTATTTCTGCGCAGATTCTAGCAAAGGTGTAAATTCCTTGTTCTGCTCTTGAGTAATCTGCGTTGAGGAAACGACCTAATGAATTGCCGATTCCTTCAAAGACAGCCTGGTGCCATAGGTGCGCTGGAAGGTTGTGAAGTCTGACCCAGATAGGCAGTTTGGTAATGACTGCTGAGGAAGGGTCGAAATCCTGAAACCATGGAGTAAGGAATAGACCCGCAGAATTCCAAAACCATGGGCCATCTGAGAGGACTTTTTGATAGTCCTCGTTCTTACCAAACAGAACTATGAAAAATCCTTTTGAACAAAGATGGACCTTGCAGTTCTTTGTCCAATTTGAGTGAATCCACTGATATAAATCTGCTGTTCGTGGCCAAAGACCATTGAACCTGCAAATGATACATGTTTCTGCAAACACCTGATGGTTTAAATCCAGCGAAGGATCATTTATTTCAATAGATGAGACTTCCTCCAGCTTGTCTACTGAGAAGGGCTTAGGAACTTGAGCTGGAGGGGTTTTATTCTTGGACTTTTGCGCATGGACGGCATCCTTGTAAGAGAATGCTGGAGCAGAGGAAGACTGTCCAGCAGCTCCCCCTCTAAGTCGAAGGGAAAGAGTTATGGAGGCATTTCTCTGGAAGTTATAGTAGGAAAGGGGGCTGGAGTCCTCCAGTTGTTTGCCTTCAAAAAGGAGACGTTGAAGGGCTGTGGGGATCCCCTCTTTTGCTTCCAATTTCAGCTTAATGCTCTGAACAAGATCGGAAGGTTTTACCCACTGAAGCCAAGTCTTGCCGGAAAGAAGCATAATCATAATCTGAAAAGGTGCTGGGTCTTCAGTTTTCTGTTCTCTGCTTACATGCGCATGCAACTCCGCCCCTGAGCCTTGTGAGTTATGCCGGCAGTGTGAAGCCTTTCCAGAACATTTCTTTTGGTCTGAGAAGGAGACCAGGACCCTGTTTTGAAACAAATCTGGGGTAAGCATTTTGTCAAACACTTGCCCCTCATCCTTAGTGGTTCCAGATTGAAGAGGTTTTCGAGGTTGGTAATGGATATCCACACCCCAAAGAACCCCTGCTCTCCAGTTCCTTTCTCTGTGAACCTTGAAGGTTGCAACAGCAACAAGGGCAGTAATGGTCGGAACTGAGCGGTTTTGAAAGCGTGAGTCTACCTTTATGCGCGGGAAGGCTCTGCCCACAGACTCGCCTGCCCCTTCTGTCATCTCCCTCAACGCTGGAGGTTGCATACGGGCTTCAAAACGCCGCACCAGCAAGGCGGGCAGTTTAGCCAACAGAAAAATCTGGCTTTCGAACCATAAGCGGAATGAGGGCGCCGGCTTGAAGGCCACAAAAGCTATAAGTCTGTAAAAAATCTTGGTCTTCAGCCAAGGTAGCTCCTCCCCCTTGCAAGCCGACGGAGGAGACGAGGCGATTTCCAGAACATCGAGGCAGGAAAACGCGTCTGTGTCAGAAGCCAGACTATCGGACATGGAAAACCTGTGAACCCGGAGACTAGACAGCGCCAAGCCATCACTTGCAGCGCCTACGGCAGATGGAACAGGGGCGGCGGCCATGGTTGTCGAAACCCTATATGAAAGATCCCCAATCGTCTTCCCCATCTCTATCAACATGTTTGGCCCTAGAATTAGTTTATCTTCAGGACTACCCAATTTGTTGGGTACTATATTTTTTTCCATACAGTAGAGGTTCCTGGTAGTTTTTGTTGTAAGAAAACTCCCCAACTAACTATCAATTTAATAATCAAGTTAAATTAAATTAATTAATTAATAAAAGAAAAATAATCTTATAATCAATCTATGATAATATGCTAAATAAAAATTTAAATTATTTAAAATATTCTTTCTAACCCTTAAATCACTCTAATATTTATATATTTATATTTAGTTAATAACTTTTATAACTAACTTTTAATTTATGATTTATTTTAATATATATTTATAATTAAAAGTTTATAAAATAGTTAAAACTTCTATATTCATATGCCCCTTTAACTTTTAATTTAATAAGAATATAACTAACTATCAATTTAATAATCAAATTAAATTAACTTATGAATTAAATGAAGGTTATGCCCCTAGTCTAGTCCAACTAACCGTTTCCTGGTCAAATTTAGCCGTTAGTCAATATAGCCATTACCTGGTCAAGAATTTTAGCCGTTAGATGTTGTACTCTGACTATTTAACATGCATAGCTAGATCTGATTCTTCAACTTATCCTGACGATGAACCACACTCGTTGGTTCGAAACGCATAAACAAATGAAATATCATGTGATTTACGCTGAAAAATCTCTCATAAACTTGATATGGATCACAGAAGCCTCAATTTAACAATCTTTTAGATTTTTAAATTTTTTTAGCAAAAAAAATTTCCAATTTAGTATGGTTGCTTAATGGTCAAGTGATTATATTTATTTGTTTGGTTTTTGCCTTTTATTTTTTTGTATTTTAAAATAATTTTTACAATTACAAAATCTCATATATTTTCTCTTAAAAATCTTTAAAATGATATGTTAAATGAATTTAGCTTGAGGAGTTTGGTGAACAATTGTTCAAGTCTCTAGAGACATGTTGTATTTGGCACAAATCTCTAGAGACATACTCCAAGACAAGAGAGAAGTTGTTAGTACTAGGCTAACATGTTAACATAAAAGACTTAAACCTAGATAAGAATAATAACAACAATTCTCCAATCACGCAAATTAAACTTAATTGACCAATAAAAATAATATTTATTATATAATTACTTATTTTTTATTTCTTAATTTAATATAAACCATTTATTTATTTATATGACTTTTTTTAATTTACTAATTTTAATTTACTTATTTCAACATGCCATAAATATTAAATAGCTAATTTAGTATACTGAATTCTACCTTCAAATAATAATAATAATAAAACAAAATAAAACATAACCTATCCTCAAATGGTATGCCAACTGGTTTTATAATAATAAATTTCCTGACTAGAATACAACTAACTTTACTATGATTCGGAATGAAATATACGTTGTTTAATTATAAATATTTTATTACTCTTCGTGGTATGGGGAGGGAAAAACAATAGCATTGTTAGTTTAGCCCCAAAAAAACCAACATAAAGCGTAGGGATCTTATTTCTTGTATACTTGTTTTAATCAGCTTTAAGTGTACATCTTACTCAATATCTTAGACCACACCAAGTTGAAAAGCCTAAATATCTCGATTGTTACGCAGTGAAATAACATAATTCATGTTGAAACATATTTATAAATTACACATTTATTTTGAAAAATATTATAATTTTTCAAATAAATGATTAACAATTTGTGTAAAATATTGGACATGGTTATTTAATAGAATATTTAATATTTTAAACCAATTTAAATTTATCTTAATCTTGGATTTATTAAACATTGAGAGAGATCAAATCTCTCGAGGTGCAAATCTCTTTTTTGAGTGTAAAACTTGAGGAAAGGTTTGCACCTCGAGAGATTTGATTTCTCTATTAATATGGATCTAGGTTGGTTATATAATATCTATATTTGTATTGTGTCTCTTTCTTACTCTTTCTCTCCATCTCACCCCAAACATACACACTCTCTCTTTGTACACATCTCTCTCTCTCCCTCTCGCTTCCTCTCCCCCCCTCTCTCTCTCTTAGGTTGGTTATATAATATCTATATTTGTATCTAGGTGTCTCTTTCTTACTCTCTCTCTCCATCTCACCCCAAACATACACACTCTCTCTTTGTACACATCTCTCTCTCCCTCTCGCTTCCTCTCCCCCCCCCCCCCCCCCTCTCTCTTCCCTCCTTTCTATGTTCCTCTCTCCCACCTCCCTTTCTCTCTCTCTCTTTTCCCTCCCACTTTGTCACTATCTCCCTCCCTCTCTCCCCCTTTCTCTCTCTTAAATTTGATTCCATGATATTGTGTTTAAGAAAGTATCTAAATTAAAAAGATTGAATTGGTTGTAAAATAGTAAACCTATGTCTTGAATCAACCATGTGAAAGAAAATACAATAATGAAAAACTTAAAATAATAATGCACTATCTTTCTTGTTTGATTAAATTTGTTAAATGTTAAATATTAGACATTTAAGCTTGATATCTACCCCATTGAATAGAGAATCAATGTCTAGTGGCTACCATAGGATGTAGCATTTAATAATTAAAACTAATTTCCTGGAATAATAAAACAAAGAGCATCTTAACTCTAATAAATTACTCATTAACTATTAAGATTATCATTTGGCCACTCTTCCAAATTCAAATATGTTATTTTTAATGTAAGAGAAACTAGTAATAATTGTAAAGGAAAACAAAGGCATGTCCACTACCATATTTAAGATCTACAAATAGAAGTTGTATTCATTATATCTAGAAGAAGCTATATATTGAATAAGAGATATCCTTTCTATGTCAATATTCAACATTCAAAATATTGTAATAAAATAAAATACTTAAAAGTATAGTTTTATGCACCAAAAGAATATTTATATAAAGTTCTCAAAGCAAGCAAAAAACTTTCTAGCTTAAATTTATCAATGAATATAACCTCAAGTCAAAGGCATGAGATGGTTTTAATTTCGTGGTGAATGTTTGACATGTGCAGGGCCCATGATGTTCTTCTTGATTCCCTTTGAGGGATTTCTCGTTTTTGCCCTGTTATGTGTCTTTTGATGTGGTTTTTCTAAGGCACTTGAGCTCGTCAACCCTTTTCTTATATGATTTGGAGTTAAGCGGGTTTTTAGGTTATATAGGCCCCTCTTGTCTCCTTTATTCTAGGGATTACGATCATCTTTGTCTCTTCTCACCTCAAGGATTCATTTATTCTCTCCTTTGTCATTTCCCTTCTCGATGTCATTGGTTTCATTGAACTCTACCTTGGGTGGGGAGATAGAGGCTCTTGAAGTGACACTGGGGCCTGTGGCTAAGATGTCTTGGGAACATCTAAGGTCTCTCCTTCTCATCCTAGGGCTTCACAGAATAAAAATTTTACAATTCCGAAAGATTTGATTCCTAGTGAAGAAAAATCGTTGTTATCCCTAGGAGGTGATGTAGATATTAGTAGGGTTACGAGTTTATCGGCGTGTTCTCTCATGGGTAGATTCCATTGCATCTTATCCAGATCACAAATGCTTTCTTGGGTCACCATACACTAGAAGTCGTTGTTGGGTTACTATCTCACATTCAACCTTATGAATAATTGGATCCATTTTCACTTTTTGGATGAAAGTGACCTACTCATTGTCTTGCAATGACTCTAGGTAATTAGAAGAGGTTTCTTATCGTTACAGCAGTGGAAAGTAGGGTTTAACCCTGTTACTGACAAACCCAATTCAAACTATCTATGGGTATAATTGGTGGGGTTCCCATTAGAACTTTGAACTAGGAAGATAGTGATGAAGGTGGTGAACTGCATTGGAAGATTCATTTATTTCAACGACATGTTCTTGATAAACTTTGACAAATGTATTTTGTGGGTGTTAGTGGATATGGATAGGGCTAAATGTCGTCTTGTCGAAATCGAGATAGTTTTGGCGGATGTGTCATTCACATAGTGCCTATAATTTTGGAAAGTTTCATTCAAATGCTCGTTATGCCACAACACAGGGCATCTCAAGGTGAAATGTCACTTATTAAGGTCGAAGGGCTTTTTGAATCCTAGCCAAGGAGTTAAGTCTAGGTTCCATCTCAATGCAATCTCTTCTTCCAAATATGGTCTAATGAGAAACCTTGTTAATGGGCTCAAGCAAAAGAAGCTAGGTTGGACACCCCTTGGTTCTCGCGTTGTGGAGTAGATATCGACTAGGGTTTATGATGGAAACACAACAGATGAGCCTAGAGTCCTATGCAATGGTTTAGGTTTGATGGCAGATAAACATGAAGGGGTCTCGAATCAGGTGGTTTTATCATCTTCTGGAGGAATTGTCTTCTCGTAAGATGCTGAAGGCTTACTTAGAGCGATTTAGGTGCCCTCCTCTGGATTAACTCCCTCTTCTCCTTCTTTGGTGGCTTCTCAAACTATATTGAACATATTATCTATTAAGCTTATCTAATCACTCTCAACTGATGATATATAATTATTATATAGTCTTTCTAACCTCTCTTCGAAGCCCTTGTCTGAAAATCCTCCTCTTTTGGTCTCTCCTTGTGAAATTCCTCCCCCCTCATCGGTGGCTCTTTCTCCCTCCATCTCCCGATCTCTAGATATATCCCACCATATTAATCCATATTCTATTCCTGTGGGATTCCCATATCCTCCCTCTCTATGACTGGTATCTCAAACAACCAGACCTTCCCTTCGGGCATTTCAGCTAACCCGAATGCTTGTCATACCTCTTGAAATAAGTCTTTGTTGCATGCTTACCGTAAGGAGGGGGTCTCTAAACCTTCATTGTCTAGCTCTTTGAATCCCGCATACCAAAACTCCTTAAACCGCTTTGTCATCCCATCCTTTCCTTCCCCTTCACCCACCCCTTCCAACCCTAACTTTTCCCTCCCATCCAACAATGTTACAATCCGAAAGAAAAAGGCAAACAATAAAGAGCTTGCTCGTGATCTTGTTTCGCGATATGTTCCTCCTATGGACTTACCAACTGGATTTGAACCTTCTAGGACCCTTGGAGCAATGTTTTCCTTCCCAAACAACTCCCCATGATAATTATGTCCCCAAATATCAGGCGAGTCAGGGGCCCTGCCAAAATTCATTCCCTTTGAAGGTTGGTCTCCCTTTAGGGCCTTCAATTATTTTTTTCAGGAGACCGTGGTTTTTGGAGAGAAGGCCAAGGAAGCCCTCCTCAAAATTTTTCCATACTGGTGCATATGCTTTATGGATGAAAATGATAGACATGGGGGTCTCGTTGTTCTCTGGAACCCCCAAGATGCATACCTTTGGCCATTCTCCTCCTCGTTTGGAATCATCTTAGATGGTCATATAAGGGACCTTGATGTTCCCTTTATTTTGGCCAATTGTTATGGTCCCTAGCAGGACAAGGAGATGTTATGGAACCATCTTGCTAACAATGGTTTACTTAGTGAACGTTCTCTTATCGTGGTAGGTGATCTAAATTTCACAAATTTTGTTAGTGAGACTTGGGGAATGAATGCTCATGTGGATCCCTTCTCCTAGTTAATATCTCGAATTATCCTCAATTCAAACTTTATAGATATTTTCCATTTCACCCTCGGTGCCACATGGAGGAACGAGCATTCTGGGGTTGATGGTGTTTCTAAATGCCTAGACATATTTTTAATTACAAACTCTCTCACTACCAAACTGGGAAAATCTGTATCATGGATATGTTAGGAGATTATTTCAAACCATTTTCCTATTTTCTTACAATTAGATTTCAGTATCTCCCACTTAAAGACTCCCTTAAAATTCAATCACTCTTGGCACAAGGAGGATTCATTTTATTCTTTCGTCCATGATTTTTTGAATCAATACCAGAGTGATTCCTCTCTCTCGACTATGGATTCTTGGGTCTCTAAAATGAAATATTTAAAAGTTTCTGTTAAATCCTGGGCTCATTCTCATATTCATAAGCAACAATGAGAGTTTGAACTCATTGAGTCCTTTACTAAATCATGTCAATCGTCTTTCATATGCTCAAGTTTTTTGGATGACCTCAAATGCAAGTTGAACTCATTAGCTAAAAGTAAATCCCTTCTTCTTAGAGCTGAGGAGGAGCACTGGAATCTAAAAAGTAGGGTGTTTTGGATAAAGGAGGGCGATATAATTACTAAGTTCTTTCATAAGTTTTCCTCTCATCGCAGACATAAAAATGTTATTTGAGACATACAGGATTACGAGGGAAATACTCATTACTCCCAATAGGATTTGGAAAGGATTGCTAGGGTTCATTTCTCTGGGTTCATCAAGGATGCATGGGACTCCCTAATCTAGGACCAGCTTTAAGTCATCCAACATTTTCCTATATTTTTTTCAAATAATGATTACGCTAGTATTGGTGATCTTGTCATGAAGGAGTTAAAAGTGGTTCTTAAATACTTTGTAAGGAAAAGAGTCATGGCCCTGATGGTTGGCCTATAGGATTTTATTTAGCTTTGAGTTATGGAGGAGGCCAGATTGACAAGAAAGGTGTTGGGAGCTATCAATTCAACTTTTCTAGCTCTTATTCCTAAATGCTCCAAACCCCAGTCCTTTAATGACTACAGGTCGAACTCTCTATGCAATCCCATTTATAAAGTGATTTCCAAGGTTTTGTCTAACAGGATGAAGGAAGTCCTCTCTTCTCTTTCCTAGGAGAAATTTGGCCTCCTTCCAAGCAAATTGATTCATGATGTTATTGGGTTGGATTAAGAGGCCATGCATTCCATAAATATCATAAAGCATTGTGCACTTATTCTTAAGATGGACTTAATGAAGGCTTATGATTAGGTGAAATGGAGTTTTCTTAGGCTTCTTCTTCTTCACATCGTTTTGGTCTCTTTGGTGACCAACTAGATCATAGGATGCATAATGTCTTCAAACTTCTTTTTTTCTCATCAATGGTTCTCCTTCAACTTTTTTCATCCAAAGGATTGAGGCAAGGGTGTCCCCTTTCTTCTGTTTTATTCCTCTTAATTATTGAAGGTTTAAGTAGGATGATCGTCTTAGCAAAGATAGAAGGGTGCATTAAAGGGATTAAGGTGACTAAATCCATCTTCTTAACTCACCTTTTGTTTGTAGATGATGTTCTTATCTTTGGTGATGGAACAGTAGTGGAATGGAACACCTTCAACTGTTTTATTTCAACCTTATGTTCTAGTACAGAATTGTTGATTAGCCAACATAAATCATCATATTACTCAAACAATATTTCTAATCAATCCATCTCATCCACTGTGTCCTTTCTCCCTTATAAGGTAGTCGCTTTGGATCCAAGCTTTTCTTACTTGGGTTATCATCTTAAACCTAATTGCTATTATGTGGAGGAATGGAATTGGTTGATTAAGCGAATTAAAAACAAGATAAACAATTGGTTTTATCGATGGCTTTCTCTAGTTGGCAGGATGACACTGGTCAAATTGGTCAGAGAGAGCATTCCTGTCTATTGGATCTCTCCGTAAAAAATTGCCAAATATGCTATCAAGAAAATTCATCGGTGTATGTGCAACTTCCTTTGGTATGGGAAGTGATCCCATGCTAGTTATCAGTTGGTAAAATGGGATACTCTGCGCCAACCCAAATGTCTTAGGGGCTGGGGGTTGAAAAAATTATAGTGGTTTGGCATTTCCCTAGCTATGAAAAGTTTTGGGTGGGTTATTTCAGGCACAAGCATTTGGTGTAGTATTATAATGGAGAAATATCTTCATTAAAATCTAGATTCATAGTGGCTTTGGTCTTATGAGTCATAGAAATATATTATGGGTTGAAACATTTAGAGGGGTATGGTGGATTCTATACCCTGGATCACTGAATGACTCATGTCAAAGGTAGGAAATAGTCAGCTCACTAGATTGGGGAAAGACCCTTTCATGGGGCTCCTCCTTTTATTCTTTATTAACGAAGCTCATAAATTATCTAAAGGCACAAGGTGTCTTCAGGATCTATCATGCTTTTTTTCCTTTCCTGTAGGACACCTTCATTGGCAGGTGGAAAACCTCTGTTGATTCTGGTCTCCAAAGTCATTTAGTGGAGGAATAGAACTCTTATGTAAATAAGTTGGTCTCAAATGGTTTTATCTTGTCTTCTAAGGAGGATAACATTTCCCGGTGCTGGAATTATTCCTCTGGCCAAATTTTAGTCAACCTTGCATATAACATTATCTCTTCTAGTATCTTGCATCCTAGGATAAATTGGTGGTATAGGAAGATTTGGAATTGGCCCACTTCTCCCAAACTCAAATGTTTTATTTGGTTGGCCTTGGAGAACAAGATTCTTACTCGAGACAACTTTCTCTAATGGGGTTTTAATGGGCCTAATCTTTGTGTTCTCTATTTAAATGAGGTTGAATCTGTTGACCATTTATTTTTCCATGCTCTTTCTCGAAGGCTCTTTGGGCTGAAGTTCTTGGCTCTCTTAACATCTTGGACAAAGGAACTTTGCCTCCCCTTAAGTCCTATTTACTCTGGTGGGATAAAAAAATGGGAATGTTTAAATCTCTTCCTAATTTCATTGCTTGGGGTATATGGAAGGTGCATAATAAATATATCTTTGAGGGTCATCTTGTCAATCTTGCTAGTATCCTACCCCAAATTCTTGGTTTCTTTAAATATTTCTCTTGGCCTTTAAATTTCTCTCAAATCCACTCCTTTTTCTATGCTCCAAGCCCATACTCAAATAATGTTAGCTTCTTTGATGGACCCTCTCGGGCTCTTTTTTGTGGTGGGGGTGCTTTCATTTTTTTCCTTGGCAATATGATTGTTTAGATCTGGTTGATAATGGAATAGGAACCAATACTAAACTAGAGGTTACTACTTGTTGGGCTTTGTTTTTCTTTGTTGCGTTGATGAACTTGGACCCTTCCAAGTGTGTTATTGACTGGCTCGTTGGTTGATGTCATCTCCTAGTGATCACTCTTCACCACTGGATGGAAAGGGTCAACTTTCTTAAGTGTCATTTTCATTCTCTCACTTTCCAAAACATTCATCGTGAATGGAACCACCAAGCATACAAACTTTCCAAACAAGTTGTCTCTATCGATACAGGTCATATTTTTTATGGAGCTCGTCAAGGTCTGCAGTTGGTCAAGTGTGGGAGTTTCCCATTCCACAGTGGTCTGCAACTAGTTGGTGAATTCTCTTAATCCTCTACGGGTATTCTCTTTCTACCTTTTCCCTTGATCAGCTCCAGCTACAAGATATCCAACTGACATTTTTATACAGGCCCTTCTATGCCCTCAATTAGAGTTTCTCCTTGCTCTATAACACATGTTGTATTCTCAAGTGTACTCTTTCTATAATGCTTTGTTCTATTACAGTTTATCCCTACTCTAAACACAAGTTGTATGCATAGGTGTTCGCTTTATGTAGCTCTTACGTAATATGTTGGGCACCATTGGACATTCCAGGTATCTTAGTTGTGTTTTTTTTGTTTTTCTAAGGTTTTCCTAGTGCTCACTGGGATTAAACAATGTGGTTATGTACTCCTCGTTGGGTAATTTAATTGAGAGTTAAATTACTTATCATTAAATGTCAAACCAAGGTTCATATACTTATGAAGTACATTTGCACCATATATGCTCAGAATCAACTTCTATTGAACGGATGTGCAAATTCTAATCTAAAGTAATAAAGTAAATACAAAAAAGTAAACCAAATTTAAAGATGGAATTCTAAAATAAATTTTGAATATAAAGTAAAACTTGATCTATTCAAGACAAAAAACTTCAATAAAAATGAACAAAATAACTCTACAATTTTATTTAATAAAGCAATAAATTATTCTATGAAACGTAAATCTAATTGCAACAAAGAAATCTAAATTAATGAAAGAAATGAGATTTCTTGTAAAAGCGATAAGAAAGACATGAAAAACGAAATATTTAATCTAATAAAAACCTAGAAAGAAAATCTTAATAACTTAAACCAATAACTAAATTGCCAATTGTGGAAAATAACTCAAGGCTATGAAATTTTGTTTTAATGACTATCCTGAAAGTGTTGAAATAGAAATGGACTAACTATGGATGACCAAGAAGGAAATCTTTTACAATTTTCAATCTATGAGTTCTCAAATTATTTTATTATGCATAGAAGTAGCATTCAAAACTGAAACTAAATGAAAGACAAATGCGAGGTGAAAATACAGTTTGTTGAACACGAGGGGGCCTCCAGGTGAACACAAGCACCTTAAGCACATAATTGAAACTCAAGATCGATCATAATAATTCCATTAACACTTCAATAGTTCAACAACTTTAGATTCTGCACATATAAAAGATTACAACATAAGATACAATATAGACATTTGATTCCTCCTCTCATCAAAGAGATTGCAATTTGTAGAGCTTTGAGGCAATCAACAAACTCAGAATTTCATTGCTTGAGTTCTGGTCAAAAGATCTTTATAAATTAGCTGAGAATAAAATAAAATCTTGTTTAATGCATCTTTGGATCAAAGATTAGCCTAGATTTGATCAGAATGATCTCACTTCCAAAAATTTGTTAAGGAACAACTCCTGCCAATCTTTTTGGTGACTAGGTGTTGACTAACAAATTAGCAAACCATTTTTTCATGGAATCTATAAAATAGGGGTCTAAAGGGTCAAGAAAATCTCCCAAATCGTAGTGAATTTGAGAAAATTTCTCATGTTGAGTTGAATTGGGCTTGTTTTAAAGAAAACCCATGTTTGTTTTTTCCAATATTCATTCTCATTTTCTCATAAACTCCATCCAAAGTTGATTGTTCCAAATTGTTGTGTTTTTCCTTTGATCTCTTGCTAAAGGTTCATACGTGCACGCTGGGTGGACTTTGACCAATACAAATCCATATTGGAACCTTTAGAAACAGATTCCATGTGCTAGATTTCCTTCTAGAATGGTGTTTCTACCTCAATCATGGAGATAGCTACAGAAACTTAGATGGAGCTACTAAATTTGAACTGGTCAAACTGTCATTAGTAAAACAAAACATAATCCTAATTAATTCATTAAAAGAAAAGAAAATGTATGAAAACCAACCACTTTGAGCATTGGAAATGTTTGTGATGCTTTTGTGAAAATTTGTGGAAAATAGGGTAATCGACGAATGAAAGAATGACACAAATAGTTAAAAGGATGATTGTAAATAATGGTGAAATAATGACAAATCAATTGACCAATACTCTTTTCTCATATAATTGAAAGGATGACTTTTCCTTCTATGGAAAAAAGATAAAGGCATGAACATCTTACACAGCATGAACATTTTTTATGTAACTAAAAAAAAATCTTTTGGGAAACACCCCATGGAAGGTCAACATGGAAATTTTCTTCCATGCAATTCAACTAACGAGGTATAATAGCCTCAGGTTAAAGTTTCATGTAATAAGGATAATAAAGGAAAAATAAGACTAAGGTCATGGGACACGTATTCCAAGATGAATGTTGGGTAAGCACTATAGTGGGCATCGCTTGTGGTTTAATAATGGCTATGGAAACTGGCAAAGGCAAAGAGGCAATAATTGGCATTTAATTATGAAAATAAAGGAAAATGTGAGAAATGGAAGGTGAAGAGACACAAATTTGCATGTAAGGGAAATTAGAGGAAAAATGAAGAAAAAAGAGACATCAACGATAAAAAGGCATCACATAAACAATTCAAAGCTTTGGTCAGTTTTTGCTTCAATCAATTGAGAGAGAGAGAGAGAGAGTTCCAAGAGGAGAGAGAAATAAAACAAGCAAAGGACAAGCAGAGGAAAGCAAAAGAAATCAAGGGAGCCTAAGGATAATGTTGAATCTACAACTTTAGCAGGAGCAGTTTGTAGGTAATTGGTTGCATGTGTGAATTCCTCGTTGAGGTGTGAATGCATGTTACATGTATTTGATTATTTGGTTCATTTGTTTTCATTGGCATGGGTTTTTCCTGGTTTGACAGTGGTTTCAGCCTTGCCTTGCCATTTCTTGGATAACCATGGTGTGATGGGATTCATTATTGGTTAAGCTTTGGATTGTCAAAAGGTTTTGGAACCAGGTGAGGTGGTCTCAGGAAAATCCCAAGGGTTGGGGGTGGAGATGGTTTTCTCCAAGAATCCCTCGACAGGTGGGTGGAGACAGGAAAATTCCTCAAGGTATGGTGAAGGAATTTTGAGGCATCCAAGCTTGGTTTATTTTGTGATCTTGGGACCAGTTTAGGTGAGATTACGGTAGCTTGAAGGTGGAGGTGGTTTAACCTCTGGATTCCCTATTTGATTTTGTATTGGTTTATCCCATGTGATCCCACATTCATGTTTGGAATATGGCACAGGGGTGATTGGCTGAAAGGAAAACCTGGTTCAGCCCAATCTATGGTCGGGTGGTACATGGAAGTCCCTAACTTGGTTGGCTTTTGCATAAGTTAATGAGTTATTATTCTAATGTAATTAATGAACACATGTACTTATTATTATGTGGATTTTATGGTTGATTTATCATGGTTTCTATTCTAGTTATATGTTGGTTATAAGCATGGTTCTAAGATGTGCTCTAGTTATGGCTCTTATTCATGATTTGATAGTTTATTGAATGGTCGATGAATGCATGGAGAGGGAATTGAGTCTTCTTGGTGATTCTCAAATGAAATTCAAAAGTTTATGATCATATATGCATTCATGACCTGCAACTTTCATGTTTACCATATGTTTGATTAAATGTCTATCATGTACTTGGTGAGCTCCAGTATTGTAGCAATAATGCTACAACTCCTGGGGCTTCCTGTCTCTCATTTTATCAACCCGGTAGTTCGTACAAACTTGGAAGCGATGGTGCTATATGCACAAGTACTAGCTCTTGTCGCAGCTGTCACTTGGTCAGCTGGCACAAGTCCGCTAGGGCTCAAGCCAACTTCTATAGGCTCTCAGAAGAAGCTTGCTAATTGATGGACGAAAGCTAATCTCAAAGGAAAGCTACTTTACTTGACAAAAATGAATTGAAAGCAAATCAAAGCATGTAAACCTAGGAAACCCTAATTTGACTAGTCTCACCTCTACAATGCAAAGAATGTAAATGCAACTTCTACCAATGCTGTCATTACCTCTAATAAGTGAAAATGCATGGATCTAACTACTTGCATCATGAAAGTTATGTTTTTGTATTTTCCCTTTAAGTGTGTGGAATGATTGTGATCTTGTGCTAACTAGGGTTTGGTTGTGCAGATGGGATGGAGAAGGAAGGAAAGCGTGGGACAGGTTGGGGGGCTAGGAGAGGTCCCTAGGGATCCTTAGCATCCATCCACAAAGGTTCCTCGCATTCAGATGCTCAGCAACCGAGAGAGTGGCCTCCTACAGGATGTCTGCAGGGGATCCTACAGGATACTCTGGTTTCTACAGGATGTCTACAAATGACTACAGGATGACCTACCGTGAGTGTTTGGCGTGATGGAGGAGTGATGAAATGGTAGAGGGAGATGTGTAAGGTAGGAATGAGGCTGGTGATGGCTGTAGAAGTGGAAGAATAGGATGGGAAGTGAGTGTAGGGAGTAGGTTGGAAGGTAAAGGGCTATGTCAACGAAAGGGTTAGAGAATGGAAGTACGTGAGGAGTGAAAGACTTTGGGAGATGACAGAGCGGAGCAGGGGTCAAAGATGTGTTTGCATGCGTGATCAAGATGGAGGACGAAGTAATGGAACGAGAGAAAGCAGTGTAAATGGAACAAATGCTTGTGACTATCACCAAACCGAAAATGCATTAACTTAGACTACCTGTGCTTATAAATTCAATGAACAGCAATCTAAACGCGAAGGAGAATGTGCATGAAGCTGTGGTAAAGGAGTGTGGTGCAGGTGTGAATCATGTGGAAGCATCTAACATAACGTGACTGTGTTTGCAGCAATCATGAAATAAAGAAATGCGTATTTTTGGTGGTTAGTCATGGACTGCACTCCAATCCCAGATGAGATGGCAGTGAGCCTTAACAACCTTTTTGTTGGAGCTCCAATCGATTATATCTATCCTCTGCTACACTAAGCAAGTGGAAACAAATTCACCATAAGCAACTCCTATCTAACTCATGAAAAAGACCAACTTAACAACCTGTAATTCGAATTGCATGTGCAAATGAAAAGCTCAAAGTGCTGAAATGAAATGGAAACAACACTACAGCAGAGGGGATCTATGGCTCTCAGGTTGGGCCCTAACCTGAGAGCTATAGTCTCCTTAAGAAAACTCAGAACTAGATCAAAATCTGCCTTCTTTATTCATAATCTGATATCATGCCAAATTGGCTTACAAAAAGGAACAAAAACTCAGTTATGCTCCAAAATTACAATAGTAATACGATAGTTTCAAAAACCTATCCAAGGCTAAGGCCTCTATACTTATACAAAAACGATGATCCAACAAGTGTCCTTGATTTTAGGAGCTCGGCTGTCCAACTAGAGTTTAACTGCAGATCTTGTAGGACGGTCATAACTGCTGTTCCTGTAGAGCAGTTTATGACTGCTGTTCCTGTAGAACAGCTGGCTGCTTCTAAGCTCGGAGGGGAGATGGATTGGAGCTCGGAGTTCTTGGTGGGAATCACGAGGAATGTCCCTAAGACCGTGGACATCCTCTCCTAAAAGCCAGCAGTGCCACCTCATTGTCTCCTTGTCTCCTTTTTCGTTGTCTTTTGCTCCCTTTTAATGCCAAAACCTGGAATCATAATCCATTAGTCACGTAGATAGAGTGCCTACCCTTCTTCCTACAAACAACATGAATAAACTAAGAAATGCATGCATAAGCAATAAAAAATGAATGGTTTGAGCAAGTAGAATAGGCCAAAATGAGCCCAAATTGTACCAAAATTGGGGCTCATCATCACCCCCCAGCTGAACCATTTGCTCATCCTTGAGCAACTTAGTCAAGATCCTCATCCTTCATGGCTTTCACTGCTCCCCTTACATCCCAAGCTTCTGTGGTGATGTCTTCTTGGTCGATATGAAACCCTGTTGTGTTTTCCACTTTTTCCCATTGTGCCTGGTCATCCTTTCCTGTACTTCCTTCGACCAATCCTAGCAGCAATGGAGGGCTGAGTTTAAGGCCAATCCAGCTGGCCTGAAGTCTTTGCACGGATCTCTTGTAAAGGTCCACTCTTGCTAATGCTTCCCTCATTCTGGTCGGGGTATGGTACTCCCGGATCGTCAAACTATGTGCCAAGGCATGCCACCTACGTGCACAAGCCTGGGCAGCAGTTTCTCCCAATAATCTGTCCATGTCTTCAAAGTGGGCTATTTCTTGGGCTTGCTGGTCCATAAATTTCAAGGAAGCTGTGGGATCATTGGATAACTGTTGGCGGGCAGAGATGAGGGCAACCGGATCCTCTGGTTCTGCCCGAATGTACAGTGGCTCACTCACTTCTCGGCTCATGACCGATTTTTCTTCAGTGGCTCTCTGATCCTCATGATTCAGCCACGAAGCAAAAGCCATCAACTGCAGATCGCCCAAGGCGATATTGGGATCCCAAGAGACTTCATTGGGCAAAACCAGATTGTGGATGTAGAATTCTGCTAGCTTGGCTTTGTCCTCTGCTGAGCTAGTATTGCATATTTCAGCAAATTGTTGTGGGTTATGGATTTGCTCAATACCTCTTTGTGCTAGTGTGTTTATTTGGAACTGTAGCCACTGATCCTTTAAGTACAACCCATAAGACTTTGCAGGATGTCTGCACTGCAGCGCCTCCATGGCCCAACTGGCCATGCAAGCCAATTGTGTTTCCTTTTGTTGCAGCTGTTCCTTTAAGGCTTGCACTTCAATTCTTATCTGCTGTTCTTCTTCCTGTAGAAGTGTCTTTGGCTCTTCAAGATTTGTGGTCAGATCCTTCTTGCCTTCTTGTTCATTTGTGATGCCCTTGGAGGATGTTTCTGCCCCTGCCTTGAGTTCTTGTAGCTGCAACCTTAACTTCTGGTTTTCTTCCTGTAGAAGTGCCTGCTGGCAACTAGCCACATGTTTGGCCATGGTGAACTCGATCCTGACCTCCCTGAGCTGATCTTGTAGAGGGCCTATGTCCCCCACCCCCTTTGATTTGGCAATTTGCATCCATGTATGGGATCGAACTCTTTCTTTCTCTAATTCAAAGAATAGGGGTACAGTAAATTTTTGTGGGATGATCTTGCCCGCCTCCAAGAAGGTATAATATGAATTCAGATTGGGCGAAGGGCTAGGTTCGGGTATATGTTCTCTTGTTGTTTCTTCAGGTAGTTCTGCCTCATCCGCCCTTGGTGATGAGGGTCCTCCTTCTTCTCTTTGTTCGGTTTCCTGTAGTCGAGCCAAGGTATCCTGTAGGACGTTTTCAGCTTCCTGTAGCCTGGTTTTCTCGTGCAACAGGTCCACTCGGTCTTGCCATGTGTTCTTCTTCGGGCTTCCCTTTTCATAGGTAACTGTGACCTTTGAGGGGGATTTTTCTTTGGGAGAAGCAGGGGTGTCCGCAATGACAATTGGGTTGCTGGACTGCTACTGTGGCTTCCCTGTTTTTATCCGAACACTTCTCCGTGCTTTGAAGTAGAGAGGGGGGTCCCTCTTCCTCTTTCCTTTTGGCTTAGGTGGCGTACTGAGGCCAGCTAATACAGCCGCTGCCTCTCGGGCTAAAACATCCACCTTCTGCTTCTCAGATTTTGGTTTTGCATGGCTTCCTGTAGAAGCCTATTTTTGCACTTTTGTGCTTCCTGTAGAAGCTGTTATCGGGCTTCCTGTAGAAGCTGTTATCGGGCTTCCTGTAGAAGCCTTGGTCTTTGCTTTTGGGCTTCCTGTAGAAGCTCGCTTCTTCTTTCCTGTAGTGGCAGGTGTCTTTACTTTCCCTTGCTTTGCTGCAGGGGTTTGATCCTTTTGTTTGCTTGTGAGTGCTGAAGAGGTAATTGGGCTGACATGGCCTGCCCCAACTTTGTCTCTTCTGCTTTTTGACCTTATTTCTCTTGCTGACAGGATGGGGGAGTCAGCTTTTTCTTCAACCTTCTTTTCCTCAGCCACTGCTTCCTTGTCTTCAGTGCTGGAGGAGCCACTATCTTCGATCAACATTTTAATGTCCCCATCTCGTGTTAGATTCCTAAATGACTCCCAGGAGAGGGGAACTTTATATGAGTGCAGTGCATCCTCCACAAGCAATTTTATTAACCCATGATGGGCTATCTGATCAGGGATGCCCTGTCTTAGCTTTGTAGCACACTCCATTAGGGACTGCAGGAGATAATAAGGGATGCTTAGTTTTTGCTCTACAGCAAGGTCAATTCCGTGCCTCAACTCAGTGAGGAGCCGGAAGTGATATGCATACACGATACTGAACCGGCCTTCACAAGTAATATATTTCATAATGTGCAAACTGACTTCGTTCCATGGTGGTGACAGGCTGGTCCTCCTCACCCCGTTTTTATCCTCAGAGAATTCTTCCTCAGGTGGGAAGAACTCCTTCTTTGCTTGCTGGCTCCACTTCCGCTCTTCTTTGTCCCACGGCAGACCCATGGGCAGTTCTGTGATTCGACTTATATGCTCTGGGGTGAGTTGGAGGCTGAGACCTCTGAAGCTTACTGTGGCCAGTGTCTGGGATTTAGGCTTCAATGCCTGCAAGAATTCCTCGGCTACTTCATCATCGTAGCCCTGTAGCTTATCACAAAAAGGCATCCATTGTGCCCTGGTAAAGAGATCTACCACTGCTGGATTTCTCCTTAATTTGGTGGAATCTGTGGGTTCTCGCCTGATAAATCCACCCGGCATGATGCACAATTTTCTTAACCGGAGGTGGTGATGGTGGAAGAGAGTTTAGTTCCGGTGACAAAGTGCAGAACAATGCGTATAACCCACAAAAATTTTACAACACAGTCTAACCACGCAACAATCCTGTAGAATTGCAGTATGGGCACACAGACAGCAATTGGTCTACTTTCTCATTCACCCTGACAGTAACTGACAATCCTACCACCTTAAATGAGCAATTTCATGAGAGGTCCAGTGTTACCTCGTTACTCGGCCACCTTTTTTCGTGAACACCCGCGTTCCTGTAGAAGACTGCGTTCTGTAGGACTGCGTTCCTGTAGAAACTGTTCCTGTAGGAACTGTTCCTGTAGGAGCAGTGTGCAAACTTCGGGGAGGACTGCAATTGGACTGCGGTTGAGGTGCGCTTCATTGGTGTTCAGTCGGCCGAAAGCTTGGCGTATCAACATGCAGAGGTATTCAAAAGAGTTACTCAAGTTTTGAAGTGGAGGTGGATGGATATACGCGCACAATCTAGCCGATTAGATTTTGAATCGGCGTAGCTCGTGGCGCGGAGGGTGAGCTGTCCCCGCCGGACCGTTGGGTGACGTCACCCATCATCCGCCTGCACATTCACTTGCTGCCGCATTCATTCCAACAGATCTGCCGCCGCCCTTTTCGGTTAAACTCGTTTCTCGGTTGACGGGACTGATCTTCACGTGCGTGCTGCGTGTTCCCTTTGTCGTGGCTGCCACCCCATCATCTGACTATCCCTTCACTAGCCAACGTGGCCAGTCAACTTGCCTTACGGCCGCTCAACCATCATTTCTACGCCATGCAAACAAATCAAAGTAATACTCATGCGATTTGATGGAAGGAAGGATTAGAACACTTACCTGCGCGCGTCTGCACATGATTTTCAGTTTTTTGGACGACGGATCTACCTGCTGCATGTGGCTTACACAGTCCTGGAGGATCGTGGTTACAGGATGCTGGCGCTGTAGTGGACGCTCTGGTTGCATGCGCCCGCGTGTTGCTTGCAGATGGCTAGGCGATGAATGGTATCCACTCCTGCAGGTTTGACTGCTACAGGATTCCCACGGGGTGCCTTGTAACAGCCTCACCTCCTTGGGTGCATGCTACTTGATAATGGAGATGACCTGCTAATCGCGCTCCCGAAGCTTCTGATGCTCGACATGGACATGGTATGAGCTCTCGGTGTTCATTTTTCTCTGACAACTGATTTCTCCACGAGAACTCATTGATCTAGTTTGCTGGTGCAGGGATCTTAGTTGCATGGTGACGAGGATGGTGGAGCAAGGTATCAACGTCGTGCATGGGCCCAAAAGAGGCTTGCATGCGTCCACACCAACCCGTAGTCATCAGATCTGCTCATGAAACGCATTCTGGCTCGTTCTGAGCTTCTACAGGAAGTTTCCTGTAGAAGTACAGAGCTTCCTGTAGACAGGCAGCTCTTCCTGTATAAATTTGCACCTTCCTGTAGAAAATCGCACCTTCCTGTAGAAAATCTGCGTCTTCTTGTAGGAGATTCAGTTTATAATAAAAGTGCACATACCTTGAAGAACATAGGCATTCTTGGAGGAGGTGTTGGTGAGGTGTCCTGGCTGCATGATAAAGACTTCTGGATTTGAGTTGAGAGGATTCCTCTCCTCCATAGAACACCTGCAATCTGCATGCAAATTTCACATAATGACTTATTGATTTTGTTTTTTCTTTTTGTTTTGTTTTTTTTTTTTTTTTTTTTTTTTTTTTGAAAGATAGCAGGGGCGCCTCAATGAGGTTTTCACCCCTACCACCTGCCTTAAGCGCCTTAGAGAGTTTTTCACTCAAGGATCTTTATCTCTTTTTTTCTTTTTTTTCTTGAAAGATAGCAGGGGCGCCTCAATGAGGTTTTCACCCCTACCACCTGCCTTGGGCGCCTCGGAGAGGTTTTCACCCAAGGATCTTTATTATTTATTTATTATTATTATTATTATTATTTTTAGATGCTTCAGGGTGTGCCCAAAGCAGAGGCAGGACCCTTCTCTATGACCAATACTGCCTTCTCCATTGTTTTGATGAACTCTTGTCTTGAGGGAGGCTTCCTGTAGATCTTCAATCGATGCCCATTGACAAGCATGGGAATGGCTTCCTCATCAATGGTTCGAATGAGGATGGATCCATTGTCATGACACTTTTCCACTGAATATGGTCCCAGCCATCTGGTTTTCAACTTCCCCTTGAAATCTTTGTATCTGGAATCATACAACAAAGCCCAATCTCCCGGCTGAAATTGCTTGTCATGGAGATGTTGGTCATGCCACACCTTCCTCTGAAGTTGAACCACTTCTGAGTGAAGGAGGGCCTGCATGCGGTGCTCATCCAGTCCATTCAGCTGCAATAACCTTTCTTGCTGTGCATGGCTGAGATCTAGGTCCAGCTGAACTGCCATCCTCAAAGTGTTATACTCAAACTCAATGGACAGCAAAGCTTTCTTCCCATAGACCAGCTCATAAGGTGTGAAGCCGGTGGTGGTCTTCCAAGTGGTGTTGTAAGCCCATGTGGCTTCAACCAGGCGATCTGCCCAGTCCTTTCTGCTGCTGCTCACCACTTTAGTCAATATCCCTTCTAATGCTCTATTGGTGACTTCCACCTGCCCATTTGCTTGAGGATGATAGGGAGTGGAAGTTCTATGCTTGATCTTGTGATGAGCTAGGAGATCTTCAACCAGGTGGGAGGTGAACTGGCTCCCTTGATCGGTGACCAGCTCTCTTGGATAGCCAAACTTATAGAATATGTTCTCTCTTAGGAACTCGGCCACTTTTTCTTCTGTTGCTGCTTTGATTGCTTTGGTCTCTGCCCACTTCGTCAGGTAGTCAGTGCACACAATGATGTAGGACCTTTGCCTCGAAGAGGGATTGATTGGACCCACAAAGTCCATGCCCCACTTCTCAAATGGCTCAAGAGTCACTTGAGGTTGGAGAGGCATCTCATCCCTTTGGGTTGGTTTCCCCATTCTTTGGCATTGGTCACACTGGCTGACATATCTTCTGACATCTTGATGAAGTGTGGGCCAATAGTAGCCTGCCTGCAGGATCTTGAAGGCAATTCTCTTTGCTGCAAAATGTCCTCCACAAGGCCCATCATGACAGGTGAGGAGGATGTCAAAGACTTCCTCTTCCCTTACACAACGCCTTAAGATCTGATCGGGGCCAAGCTTGAACAGATTGCCCCCAATCCATGTAAATGAGGCACTCTTTCTGATGATTTTGCTCTTCTCTTTTGAAGAGAGGTGCGAAGGAAACTGAGCTGAAACAAGGTAGTTTGCTATATCAGCAAACCATGGAGAGAGTACTGAGATAGCAAACAGATGCTCATCAGGCATCTGGTCATCCACCGTCCCATCTTCACCTGCAGACAAATCCAATCTAGACAAAAAGTCAGCAACAACATTTTCTCTCCCTGGTTTATCAACAATGGTTAGATCAAACTGCTGCAATAAAAGTAACCATCTAATAATACGAGCATTCACATCTGGTTTGTTCATCAAATATCTAATAGCAGCATGGTCAGTATGTACAAAAGTCTGGTAACCAGTAATATAATGTCGGAACTTGTTCAGTGCATGGACCACAGCTAAAAATTCCTTCTCGGTTACAGTGTAATTCAGCTCTGCTTTGGACAAGTTTTTGCTAACGAAGTAAATGGCATATGGAAGCTTTTGCTCAACTTGTCCTAAGGCTACACCTATGGCTTTGTTCGAGGCATCAGTGTGGATGTGGAAAGGTAGGGCCCAGTTTGGACCTCTCACGATTGGTGCTGACACCAACTTGTCCTTTAACTCATTCAAACTCCTCTGACAATCGTCAGTCCACTTAAACTCCACATCTTTTGCCAACAGACCAAACAATGGTGAGGCTAACTTGCTGAAGTCCTTAATGAATCTCTGGTAGTATCCTGCTAATCCCAAGAAACTCCGGACATCCCTTACCTTTTGAGGAGGTGGAACCCTCTTGATGAGAGCAATTTTGTTGGGATCCACCTGCAATCCTTGGGAAGAAATGGTATGGCCTAGCACGGTCCCCTCAGTCATTAGGAATTCACATTTTTCAGGACTAAGGGACAAGTTCATCTCGGTGCATTTGGTTAGGACTTTCCCTAGGTTGGACAAAGCTTCCTGGAAGTTGGCCCCATAAGGAGTAAAGTCATCCATGTATATTTCCACTGCATCATGGACCAACTCCGAGAAGATGCTCAAGACAGCTCTCTGAAAAGTAGCAGGAGCATTGCATAGCCCAAAGGGAAGGACCCGGTAGGCAAAGGTACCCCAAGGACAAGTGAAGGTGGTCTTATCTTGGTCTTCCGGGCTGATTTGGATTTGATTGTACCCGCTAAACCCATCCAGGAAAGAGAAGAACTTCTTTCCTGCCAGTCCATCCAACACTTGATCTATGAAAGGTAGAGGGAAATGGTCTTTCTTCGTAGCTTTGTTCAGCTCACGGTAATCTACACAGATCCTCCACTTCCCATTCTTCTTGGGAACCAACACTAGAGGGGACACCCATTCACTATCTGAGATGGGGCAGATGAATCCGGCATCCAACAGTTTTTGCAACTCTTCCTTGACAATGTCCTTAAGGGCTGGATTCATTCTCCTCCGGGGTTGCCTAACTGGTTTACAATCCTCTTTGATGTATATATGATGGGTACAGACCGAGGGATGGACTCCTTTCATCTCCTTATAGCTCCAAGCAAAAGCATCTAAGTGGCTGGCCAATAGGCTACACAACTCCTTCTCCTGGGAAGGAGATAGGGAGGAGTTGATCTTTAATGCTCTCTCAGGGCCGAACTCCACACTTTTGACTCTGGGAGTGACAGGGCTGGTTGTACAAAGGTCCACTAAGGTGCTAGCTTGGGAATCCTCCACCAACTTCTCTAAAGATAGTGCACTGGAAGGTGGATTCTGGATCAGGGTCTCAATCAAATCATCCTCGGTAGGAGGGTCTCTTCTAGTGGTATCTAGGGTGCACAGAGGTGCAGAGTACACCTCGTCTTCCTCTCCTTCCTCCAACCATAGTGGTAAATCATGCTCTAAAGAAGGTTGGGCAGGAGGGTATAGGACTAGCTGCTTGGACATGGGACCATTTTTGATGGTCATATTTCCTGCCCGACAACTTATGTAAGCATCTACAGTAGCTAACCAAGGCCTTCCCAAGATGAGAGGATATCCAGTAAGCTTGGCCTTTGGTTGCAGAACCAGGAAGTCTGCAGGGTATTCCCAAGAATCAATAGAGACCAAGACATCCTCCACCATCCCTTCGGGAGTCACGGTAGAGCGATCTGCTAATTGCAGTACTGTCGAGGTCTTCCTCAAGGAACCCTGAAGATTGAGTTTAAGCATGGTATCCCTGGTCATCACATTGATGGCCGCCCCCAGATCAATCAAGGTGTGGGGGATAATGGTTCCATTGATGTGAACACTACAGGACTTCCAGGATCTAGGTACTTTGGGCAGATGACTTGTCCTAGCATAAGGTCAGACAGTTGTCCTATGACATTGATAGTTGAGGCATCTTTCTTCCGTCTGCCTGGGTGTTTGAAACACTTCTCCTTAACCAGCTTGTTATATATTGGCACATCCTTGATGGCTTGGAGAAGTGGGATTTTTACACACAACTGCTTGAGCTCACCCAAAAGCTCATCTTCTTCTGGGTTAGGTTGTGTGGTGGCTGTTAGTCTCTCAGGAAGGGGTGGAATAGGCTTTGGTTCACTCTCCTGATGGTTTTCCTCATCCTCTGGGGGAGGAGGTTGGCGATCTGGAAGAGTCTTTCCAGATCTAAGATTGATCTCCTGGATCTCCATAGCATAGGTAGGGCATGAGGTCTCCCCAGTATATACCTGTTGAGCCTGTCTATTGTTGGGGTTCGGGTTCGGTTGAGCAGGCATCTAAGGTTGCCTTGGAGGAGCAGGAGGTAAAGGCTGAGGTTGAACTGGTGGTGGAGGCAAAATGGCAGGAGGAGTGTTGTATTGGGGCCTCCACCCCGACTGAGGAGCATTCCATTGAGGTTGTGGCTGGGTATGTGAGTGATATGGATGAGAAGTAGGTTGAGTGGGGTACTGAGGTGGATAAGACCATGGAGGAGGCATGGACCATGAAGGATGAGCAGGGGGACCCCAGGAAGGCATAGGAGTTGACTGGTTGGGGTTGTAATAAGCTTGAGATGCCCCTTGCATCCCCTGCTGATAAGGTCTAGATCCTTGAGGCCTCCTTTGGTTGATGAAGTAGAGAGGTTCAGTGGGGGCTTCGGTTCCTTGGTACATGGCTTTAAACCCAGGTAAGGTTGGACACTGATTTGTTGGGTGGTCCTCCTCACAAACAAAACACACTTCAACCGAATGCAATGGACATTCGTTCTTAGGGTGTCTTCTGGTGCACCTAGGACAGAAGACAGCCAAGGCTCTCTCAGCTTCTTCTTTCTTCTGCTGGATCCTGAATGTGTCCAACTGCATGGCAATGGTCTGTCTCACCTCACTCTTAAGATCTTCTAATTGGTTTGTAAACTCATGTTTGGAGAAAGGGACACCAGTGGAGAGGAGATTTCCTCTACCTCGTTTTCTAGCTGCCCTGGAATGATTTTGAAACACAGTCTTGATGTCCTCATAAGGCAGTTGGTAAATGTCCCCCCCAGCTAACATGTGAAGGGTGTCTAAGAGATCTTCAGGGACTCCTCGGAGTAGAACCAACTTGAGGGATTCAGGGTCAAGTGTGCACCTGGCCCGTTTATAGCTAAGTTGGAACCTATCCTCATAATCCTCTAAAGACTCATCATTCCCCATGGTCATTTGAAAGATCTCTCCCTTGGTTTCCTTGGACCTACAATAATCCCTATACTTGGTATTGAAGGCTTGCTGCATCTGAGCCCAAGTAGCGATGCTATTCCCAGGTAATCCCATGAACCAGCGTAGTGCTGCATCCTTAAGAGTGGAAGGGAAAAGCTTCAGCTTTTGCTCATCTTCAGTATAGTCATAGGTTCTACAAAGGACAAAAAACTCAAACAAGAAGGTATCAGGATCCTCAGTGGTCAGTCCATGGAAGTGAGGCAAGGCGGAGGGGCTAATGTTTTTCATTTTCATATCTCCATTGGTCTCTCGGATGGGGAAAGCTCCTTCTATTCTCTCATCTTCTCTCCTATTATCAGCCACGGCTTCAGATGGAGTGGTCTCTAACTCTTCTTCTTCTATAGGGTCTTGGTATATCTCAGGATGTTCACCTATAGGTTCCTCTGGGTCACTGTCACCAAAGAAGAGAGAAGGGTGACTCAGTGATGTGGTGGGGGTGTTTGGTAAGAATTTGCCTGATCTATCTCGGTTCCTACGAGGCATGAAATGGAAAGGACTTTTCTTTTTTTGAGTGCTTTTGCTTTTTCTTTGGTACCTGCAAAACTTAAACAAAGTGATCTACAACTAACTATATTGCTCAAATGAAATTGCATAATTGGAAAGCTAATCTAGGAAAGCAAGAAATATTAATCTAGGAAAGCAAGAAATATTAATCTAGGAAAGCAGGAAATGCTAATCTTGGAAAGCAGGAAATGTTAAGCTACTTTTGTAGAATGGAAATGAAATAAACTACTGAGCAGAAGTAAGAGTACGAAAGTAGAAGAAAAGCAACAATTACTAATACTCTGACGCTTCCCCAACAACGACGCCAAAAATATGGTGAGCTCCAGTATTGTAGCAATAATGCTACAACTCCTGGGGCTTCCTGTCTCTCATTTTATCAACCCGGTAGTTCGTACAAACTTGGAAGCGACGGTGCTATATGCACAAGTACTAGCTCTTGTCGCAGCTGTCACTTGGTCAGCTGGCACAAGTCCGCTAGGGCTCAAGCCAACTTCTATAGGCTCTCAGAAGAAGCTTGCTAATTGATGGACGAAAGCTAATCTCAAAGGAAAGCTACTTTACTTGACAAAAATGAACTGAAAGCAAATCAAAGCATGTAAACCTAGGAAACCCTAATTTGACTAGTCTCACCTCTACAATGCAAAGAATGTAAATGCAACTTCTACTAATGCTTTCATTACCTCTAATAAGTGAAAATGCATGGATCTAACTACTTGCATCATGAAAGTTATGTTTTTGTATTTTCCCTTTAAGTGTGTGGAATGATTGTGATCTTGTGCTAACTAGGGTTTGGTTGTGCAGATGGGATGGAGAAGGAAGGAAAGCGTGGGACAGGTTGGGGGGCTAGGAGAGGTCCCTAGGGATCCTTAGCATCCATCCACAGAGGTTCCTCGCATTCAGATGCTCAGCAACCAAGAGAGTGGCCTCCTACAGGATGTCTGCAGGGGATCCTACAGGATACTCTGGTTTCTACAGGATGTCTACAAATGGCTACAGGATGACCTACCATGAGTGTTTGGCGTGATGGAGGAGTGATGAAATGGTAGAGGGAGATGTGTAAGGTAGGAATGAGGCTGGTGATGGCTGTAGAAGTGGAAGAATAGGATGGGAAGTGAGTGTAGGGAGTAGGTTGGAAGGTAAAGGGCTATGTCAACGAAAGGGCTAGAGAATGGAAGTACGTGAGGAGTGAAAGACTTTGGGAGATGACAGAGCGGAGCAGGGGTCAAAGATGTGTTTGCATGCGTGATCAAGATGGAGGACGAAGTAATGGAATGAGAGAAAGCAGTGTAAATGGAACAAATGCTTGTGACTATCACCAAACCGAAAATGCATTAACTTAGACTACCTGTGCTTATAAATTCAATGAACAACAACCTAAACGCGAAGGAGAATGTGCATGAAGCTGTGGTAAAGGAGTGTGGTGCAAGTGTGAATCATGTGGAAGCATCTAACATAACGTGACTGTGTTTGCAACAATCATGAAATAAAGAAATGCGTATTTTTGGTGGTTAGTCATGGACTGCACTCCAATCCCAGATGAGATGGCAGTGAGCCTTAACAACCTTTTTGTTGGAGCTCCAATCGATTATATCTATCCTCTGCTACACTAAGCAAGTGGAAACAAATTCACCATAAGCAACTCCTATCTAACTCATGAAAAAGACCAACTTAACAACCTGTAATTCGAATTGCATGTGCAAATGAAAAGCTCAAAGTGCTGAAATGAAATGGAAACAACACTACAGCAGAGGGGATCTATGGCTCTCAGGTTGGGCCCTAACTTGAGAGCTATAGTCTCCTTAAGAAAACTCAGAACTAGATCAAAATCTGCCTTCTTTATTCATAATCTGATATCATGCCAAATTGGCTTACAAAAAGGAACAAAAACTGAGCTGTGCTCCAAAATTACAATAGCAATACGATAGTTTCAACAACTTATCCAAGGCTAAGGCCTCTATACTTATACAAAAACGATGATCCAACAAGTGTCCTTGATTTTAGGAGCTCGACTGTCCAACTAGAGTTTAACTGCAGATCATGTAGGACGGTCATAACTGTTGTTCCTGTAGAGCAGTTTATGACTGTTGTTCCTGTAGAACAGCTAGCTGCTTCTAAGCTCGGAGGGGATATGGATTGGAGCTCGGAGTTCTTGGTGGGAATCACGAGGAATGTCCCTAAGACCGTGGACATCCTCTCCTAAAAGCCAGCAGTGCCACCTCATTGTCTCCTTGTCTCCTTTTTCGTTGTCTTTTGCTCCCTTTTAATGCCAAAACCTGGAATCATAATGCATTAGTCACGTAGATAGAGTGCCTACCCGTCTTCCTAAAAACAACATGAATAAACTAAGAAATGCATGCATAAGCAATAAAAAATGAATGGTTTGAGCAAGTAGAATAGGCCAAAATGAGCCCAAATTGTACCAAAATTGGGGCTCATCAGTACTAGGCATGTTTTGGTCAAGATCTTATTCAAGTTTTCAATGCTTAGCCTTGTTATCACCTTATTTATGTTTATGGAAACTTATAGGAAGTTTTGGGTAGTGGTCTGGAGGCTTGCTTGAAAAAGTGGCATATATCGCGTGACCGCATGCACAGAACATGGGTTTTGGGTCATAACCATTAACAAACAGGCCTATGGGTGCAGTTATAGCCTCATAACCACATGCACAATGTGTCAAGGGTGCGGTTGGGGTGTTAAGTTAGTAAAAAATATTTCCATCTCATGGATTAATCACCTGGGGTGGTTGTCAGGCTCCAGAGTGATCTATAGCCCCTGAGGGATGTCAGGAAGTTTTCAGTTTGTAGGCCCCACTTCCATCACTAGAACTTGGAGGTCGGGCCATGTCATAGTATCATTCATCTCGTGTTTACCCTGGGGATCTTGTAAAAGCGAGTAAATGTGGGAGGAGGTCATTACACCAGGGATGGATTCTTATTGCTTTAAAAGAGGTATTGTGCATTTGGTAGAGTTTGGGCATGTGAGTGGTGTATGTGCATTGCAAGAGTATCTTATAAAACATTGTATAGAGATATAACTAATTGTAGTTTGCTTCACTTGTCAACCTTCTCCTCTTAGAGGTCCTCTTGAAATGAAAATGATGACAAAAAGGATTAATGAGTGACAACAAGAACAACTAAATGACTAATTAGGTATAATTCATAGTTGTTTTAAATTGCATTCATAATTGAAAATAAGTGATCGTCATTAAATATTGCATTGAAGTGAATTTTGTAACAAAAGGATATGGATGATAAGAATTTTATACACCCCATTAAAACTATAATGAGTGAGCTTAAAGAGAAAATATCCTTCAAACCTATACTTGTTTGATGCAATGTTCCACTCCCACACTGTAAGCAACCAAACCCTGAGCCTTTGTAATTTAAACTTCCTTCAATTATGCAAGCAAGAACAGTGAATGTCATAAGAGATGCTTGAGATTCATAAATCTTTGAAAGGTGCATAATATGCATAAAATGTTGGGATCAACCATGTTCGTCCAAGGAGAATTTAGAATAAATACTCATCAGATGCCTACCACACATCATTTAACATAAAGATTTAATATTATCACACATCTCCTAAATTGATTTGCGTTGCTTGATTGACACCCTAACATATGATAGTAAGAGAATAATTATGATCGTAGTTAATAGTGGAAAGAATTATTTGTTAATGATATGAACATAGATTTCATAGATTTCCCAACACATTAGAGGTTGTGCTAAAATACTTTATTGAATACCTTTTACTAAGTTTAGCATCTAGCCAACCAAGAAAGACCCTTATTAAAATTAGGTACATTCCTCCCCTTTCCTCCCCCCATCCTCCCCCCATCCTCCCCTCTACACACACACACATACACAAATTTACTTATAAATAAACTAATATGACTAAATAAATGCAACTTACACAACAAGTAACAAGGCACCTATAGTCAAATTTTCATAATAGGGTCCATTATTATCAATATTCCATTCACCTTCCCTTAAATGGAAAGGAAATGATCACATGTTTATTGGTATTTCTATGTATAATGCCTTGAGCAAGCCTTTCACCCCCCTCACTAATCGCTAATGCAAATTAAGCTCCTTGTTACCTTTGCCTGACCAACTAGGCTTCTTATGTCAGATCTTTCCAACTTGTGACAAGTTCAAAAATCGTCCTTTAGAAAATTGAATTGGGGATTGAATAATATTGTGAGTGATCTTTACATGATTACCCAAAAGGAAAAATGACCTTCGGGCTCTTCTTTAACACTAGTGAAAGTGAAGCCAAGCCAATTGTTAGTAATAGAGTTACATATATAAATAAAAGATCAAGTCAAAATTTCATAATGGAAGTCTTGGAAGCTTTTCAACATCATTGCAATATATGATCAAATGGAAAATATAGTAAGTTTACAACATCTTTGTAACTAAATCTATTAACGTATAAAATTTAATAGGTTTTGCACATTTAATATTTTTGGTTTTTCCACTTTGTTCCATATAAACATATATTCCCATATGTAGCTCATATAAAATTTATCTTCATAAGATCTACAAGAATCTATATATTAAAGAAGATATATTTCTTCAATAGCAACATTGAAGTGGTGTAGAAAAACAAAACATTTAAAGTAAAGTTTTTCATGCTGAAAGAATATGATATAAAATTCACAAATCAAGCATAAAAACTTCTAGTTTGAATTTATCACTAATTATAACCTCAAGTTAAAGGCATGAACATCTCAAATAACCCTAGAACATTACTTTATCTAACAAAAAAAAATCATTTCTCTTCGCAAAAGGTGTGTTCTATTATTAATGTCTATATGGGAATCTTTTTAGTAGTGGTGAGCATAGAGGGTTTAGATATATCGCAAAAGTAACGATATATCCTTTTTCCTTATAGATTTAATTAAAAAAATGTTATAAAATTAAATTAAATTAAAATATTTATAAAATATTTTGATTTTGAAATAAGTTATGGTCTTTGGGCATGTGGTGTTGATAAGTGATGGTATTGACCCATGGTATTGTAACAAAGCCTATTTACATGTTAATAATATCCACGGGAAATTGGTGGTGGTCAAGTGGGGGTGAATTTCCGTGGTTAAGAATCATGTCATATTGTTATAAAATATTTTGATTGTGAAAGAAGCTATTGTTTTTGGGCATGTGGTATTGATAAGCCATGGTAGTGGTCCATGGTATGGTAATATGTTATGAAACCAGCTCACAAAAAGATAGAAAAGAGAGATCCACGCCTTAGAATTCAGCCTCTTCGAGGGGGCAACCTCCTTTACATTACATAAATGAACAATTCTTGGATGATACAAATGACAAAACCTCCTTTCTATATATAGGAGTCTAAGGAGTCACTATATAATCCAGTCGACCTAACAATAATAATATAAAGCCACAAAAATAACAATAGAGGGATTCTATGGGGCACAGAAATAACAATATGGGGGTAATAGGGGCACAACAATATAAATAAGGGGTATAACTACAATAGTAATGGGGTAATCACTAGTATTATAGGGACCCAACATGCCCCTCTCCTTCAAAAAAGTGTTGTCCTCAACGCTTGAGTAGTTCTGGATACTTCTGCATAAAATTCTCATCCTCCCATGTGGAATCTTCAGCGGATAAGTTCTTCCACTTGATAAGATACTCTGAAATTGATCGATTTCGTAGCTGTCGAGTTCTTGTTTCTGTGACTGCTTCTGGTTCCAATATAATTTTTCCTTCCTCGTCAAGTTCTGGCAATATTGTTTGAATTGGGAGCTTGTCACCTATAACCTTCTTTAAACATGAAACATGGAAAACTGGGTGCAATCGAGAAGCTGCAGGAAGCTCCAATTTGTATGCCATAGTACCAATCTTTTGCAACACCTTGTACGGACCATAATACTTTGGTGATAATTTATTATCCTTCTTAGCTTGCTTTAGGGACATTTGCTTATATGGTTGTAGCCGTAGGAATACCCAATCACCTACATCAAAACTTCTTTCACTGCGATGTTGATCTGCCTGTTGTTTCATTCTATTTTGTGCCAACACGAGGTTATCCTTTAAGAGTTGGAGGACTTGTTGTTGATGTTCGATGTGATGTTCCACTGCCTGAACCTTAGAATTTTCTCTTAAATATGATGTGATGGATGGTGGTTGATACCCATAAAGTGCCATAAATGGGGTCATTTTTGTTGTTGTATGGAAGGAAGTGTTATACCACCATTCAGCCAGAGGCAACCATTTGACCCATTGTGTCTGTTTATCAGATACAAAGCAACGAAGATATCCTTCCAAACATTTGTTTACTATCTCAGTTTGCCCATCAGATTGAGGATGATAAGATGAGCTATGAGCTAACTGAGTACCAAGACAAGAAAATAATTCTGTCCAAAAATTTCCAGTGAAAATGGGATCTCTGTCACTTACAATAATCTTTGGGTTTCCATGTAGCTTTTGAACTGTTTCCATAAATGCAGTAGAAACTGTACTGGCTTTAAATGGATGTGATAATGCACAAAAGTGTGCATACTTGGTAAGTCTGTCAACTACCACCATGATGACACTCTTTCCCTCAGACTTGGGTAAACCTGTGATAAAATCCATTGAAACCTCCTCCCAACGTTGGCTTGGAATGGATAAAGGTTGTAATAGACCTGGTGTCTTAATTGTTTCAACTTTATTTTGCTGGCAAACCAAACATTCTGCCACAAACTTTTGAATATCTGATTTAAGGCCATCCCAAAAAAATTCCTTCTTAACCCTGTGGTAAGTTTTTAAAAATCCTGAGTGCCCTCCTAAGGGAGAAGTGTGCAATTCCATAAGAATCTTTTGTTTTAGCTGGGAATTCTTACAGAGGTATAAGCGATCTTTGTACCATAACGAATCATTTTGCCAGCTAAATGTATCAGAAGTACTGGAATCTTGTTGTAGCTTTCGAATAAGTGCCCACACTTCTTCGTCATTCTTCCATTCCTCCCTTGCTTCGTTTATCCAATCTGGTTGGATAATAGAAATGGCACACAACAATGCTTCCACATCCTCATCCTTTCTTGAGAGTGCATCTGCCACCACATTTTGCTTCCCTTTTTTGTAGATGATTTCAAAGTCATAACCCAACATCTTTGTGACCCACTTTTGTTGCTCTTCAGAGGATAATCTTTGTTCTAAAAAGTATTTAAGGCTATCATGATCCGTTTTTACCTTGAAGTGTCTTCCCATTAGGTAGGGTCGCCATTTCTTAAGTGCATGGAGTATTGCCAACATTTCCTTCTCATAAATAGCTTTGCTTAAAAACTTTCCCTTGATTGGACGACTTTCAAAAGCAATGGGTCTTTCATCTTGCATTAGAACAGCACCAATTCCATTTCCTGAAGCATCACATTCCACAATAAAGGTTTTTGTGAAGTCCGGTGTAGCTAAGACCGGTGCTTGGCACATTGCCTCTTTAAGATGTTCAAAGGCCTTTGTTGCTTCCGGAGTCCATGAAAATGAATCTTTCTTCAATAATGTTGTTAGAGGTGCTGCTATTCTCCCATAATTCTTAACAAACTTGCGATAATACCCTGTCAACCCAAGAAATCCTCGCAGATGCTTTATGGATGTGGGGATTTTCCATTCCTTAATGGCTTTAATTTTGCTAGGGTCTACCTTAACTCCTTCATGAGATACAATATGACCCAAATATTCCACCTCCTGGACTCCAAAGAAACATTTGGATCTTTTTGCATATAATTGTTTCTCCTCCAATAGTTGTAGCACCCTGTCAACATGTTCAACATGATCCTTCCAAGACTTGCTGTAGATTAGTATATCATCAAAAAATACTAACACAAATTTTCTAAGGAATGGTTTGAAAATTGAATTCATCAAACCTTGAAATGTTGAAGGTGCATTGGTAAGGCCAAAAGGCATGACCAAAAATTCATAATGACCCTCATGAGTTCTAAATGCCGTTTTCGGAATGTCTTCAATCTTCATTCTGATTTGATGATATCCCGAACGAAGATCCAACTTGGTGAAGTAAATTGATCCATGCAATTCATCCAGTAATTCATCAATAACAGGAATGGGGAACTTATCTTTAATAGTGAGCTTGTTGAGCTCCCTATAATCCGGACACATGCGCCATGATCCATCCTTCTTGTGCACCAATACTACTGGAGCTGAGAAAGAACTTTGACTCGGTTGAATTATACCAGCCTCTAGCATTTCTGCAACCATACGTTCAATTTCACTTTTTTGGACATAGGGATATCTGTACGGCCTGATGTTTGGAGGAACACTTCCTGGAATCAGATGAATAGATGATCATGACTACGCATAGGTGGGAGACCTTTGGAGTCTCAAATACCTTGGAATGATTGTCCAAGACTTTTTGGAGATCTAGAGAAATAGATGATTCCAATGTGGAAACATCTAGCGAACATAATTGTGCAATTACACCTCTTTGCTCCTTTTTTAGAAGCTTTGTCATGCCATTAGAGCTGATTATCTTTCCTGGTTTCCCTGCAATACCCCTTAATTCAACTTCCTTTCCTTCCGTAGAAAATTTGATGAAAAGTTCTTGAAAATTAAAAGCTATTGTACCCAAGGATTGTAGCCATTGGACTCCTAGTACAACATCAGCACCTCCCATTGGAATGGAAAGCATTGGGCTAGTCAATACATATTCTCCCATGGATAGCTTGATATTATGGCACTTTCCAGAGCAATTTATTGTTCCTCCATTTGCAATCATCACTTGACACTCTGGTGCTGGATATAGGAAGCAATTCAATTCTTTTGCTACCCTACAATGAATAAAATTGTGGGTGCTTCCTGAATCAATCAACACTATTACCTTTTTCTTCTTGATTTGTCCTTCTATCTTGATGGTTTGAGGAGTGGTAATTCCCGCCAATGCATTACAAGATATGGTCGGATTTATTTGTTCTTCATCTAGGCTTTGTTCCTGGAGTATATCTTCTTCTTTTGACCTTTCTTGCTCCTTTTCTTCTTCCTCTTCACAATCTATGTAGAATAATTTCTTCTCAGCACACTTATGACCTTTAGTGTATTTGCTATCACAACTGTAACAAAGCCCTTTTGCTCTTTTTTCTTCCAATTGTTGTGGTGTCAACCTTATAGGTTGTGGAAGACTAGGGGCAACAACACTTCCATCTTTATAGTTGTGAGTGGTATGCTTCCTGGTTGCCATAATTTTGCTTTCCATTTTTCTTGCTAACCTGAATGCCTTCTCTAATGAATCAGGTTCCCAAAGGCGCACATCATGTTGGATATTATCCTTTAAAGACCCTATGAACACATCAATCCTATGCTCCTCTGGAATATCTTTTACCCTTATGTTCAATTTTTGGAACTCCTCAATGTGCTCCATTACTGAACCCTTTTGTTTGAGACTTATCAATTGGCTAAAAAAAGTGTTGCTTTTTGTATCTTCATAATGTGCTATCAATTCTTCCGTAAAAATTGCCCAAGTGATAAATTGTTTACGAGAGCAAAGCCATTGATACCATACAAACTGATTTGGTTCCAAATATACAGTTGCCATACGTACCTTTTGTGCGTTTTGCACATTATTGAGATCGAAGAATTGCTCCATCTGTAATATCCATGTGGCGGGATCCTTGCCATCAAACTTCCTCATATCGATTTTTGGAATATGGTGATTCTTCGATCCAACATTAGCATCTATGGAATCATGATTAACATTTCTTTTGTTCTCATCATGAGTTTCCTTTACTACCTTTTCACCATTAGTGACCCTTTCTTGTAGCAACTTCTTCAATTCTTCCATGTCTGCCTTCAAATCTATCTTCAAATCATCCATCTTAGCTTCCATGCCCTTTATCTTAGATTCCACGCCATTTACCTTAGATTCCACGCCACTTATCTTAGCTTCTGTTAGCTTTTGTGAGCGTGACATTTGTTGCACTTGTTCTTGTAATTTTGATATATCATGTAGCATTTCTTCCTCTTCTTCATGAGTCATGCTAGAGCTTTCGAGTTCCTTACTAGGTGTTTGCATTTTCTTTCCTCGGGGCATCAGTTACCGATAATAATGCTTTACTATGCCCTTTGAATTCTGTTAAACCAAGCTTACACAAAAATTAAAAAAAAAACTACACACCTTTTTTCACTTTATAGAAGCCTGATATTGAATCTGATGTATCTCTGTAATTTCGGATCATCCAGTTCTGAAATTGCTACCTGTAGTAGCCTTCTGCGTCCTCTTTCCAATGCCACAAGTCTGAGCCAAATTGGATTCTCCAAGGAAGAGTTATGTGAAATCTCCCACAGTGACTTGCTTTTAGACTAGTTCAGTAGAGCGAACTTGTATGACGTGCCACGAGTCACTGTTTCAACCTTTGAATCTGAAACACACATACAAGAAACTACAGTCCATCCTCTTTCTGTACCTTCTTACGAAATTTCAATCCGATCCCCAGAGAGAAAGTTATGACGATTTTCCCCAGGTCACCTGTTTTGAATGTAATTCAGGAGTCTGCAAAAAGACCAACTTCCTCAGATCATATCTCCACAAATATCACGTGAAATGCTCTAAAATTCGGACCCAAGGTTCAACGCGATTATTCTCAAATGGGTTTTTTTTGCGACTTCTAAAACGTCACAGAAAAAAAGTTATAGCGAAAATGCCACAATAACATGTTTGGAGCAGCGAAACCCTAGAATCCAAAGCTCTGATACCAAATGTTATGAAACCAGCTCACAAAAAGATAGAAAAGAGAGATCCACGCCTTAGAATTCAGCCTCTTCGAGGGAGAAACCTCCTTTACATTACATAAATGAACAATTCTTGGATGATACAAATGACAAAACCTCCTTTCTATATATAGGAGTCTAAGGAGTCACAATATAATCCAGCCGACCTAACAATAATAATATAAAGCCACAAAAATAACAATAGAGGGATTCTATGGGGCACAGAAATAACAATATGGGGGTAATAGGGGCACAACAATATAAATAAGGGGTATAACTACAATAGTAATGGGGTAATCACTAGTATTATAGGGACCCAACATAATAAGGCCTATTCACAAGTTAATAATTGTTGGCTTAATGGGGCCTAACCCAAGTTCAGAGTTGTTTAGCCAAACAAATCCTGAAACTACCGGCCCTTTCGGCAACAGTCCGTGGAGTGTGGACTGAGGTCTCACCAGAGGTAGTATGGGAGGGTGCTGGAACCAGGTTTTTTCACCCCAGGGATGTCTTGATGAGGTCTGGAAGTTCGTGAGCCTACCCTGCTGCGCTATTTCCGCGCAACCGTCTGTTTAGCACAACTACCTTCGTGCGGCTAAGATAACTAGAGCGAATGTTCTTTACCCCTTTCTGTGCTTAGTATTATTATAGATCTTGGATTAAATTAAGTAGGCCCAATACTTTCAGTTATCAATTAACATAAACAAATGCGCACGCAATCATAAACCATAACAGATGCATAAACTAGGATATAGAAATAGATACACAATATTCCAAAACCAACTTATCTTTATTAATGCTTTGTCCAGTTACAATCCACTTCCTACCCTGTGCACTCAGCTGCAGGGGTCCATGCACACAGCTGCGGACTCTACTAGGCCTCTACGCACACAGCTGCAAAGCCTTCTACTACTATGACCCTCGACTCTGACTTACAAACTTAGCTCCACTATTATTATCAGAAACCCAAACACATACTTATCTTACCAAAAGTTGCCTTCTATACTTAGAGCCTTGCTCTATTTATACATTCCTATGGTCCGTAGACCATGGGTAGGCAGACACATTCTAAATTATTTTACAATATTTTAGGGCAGACTACCCTTAGACTTGACCCTTTACAATTTGCACTCTGCGCACTTCGCGGAGCTTTTACAATACCAATACCCAAAAATGTGGGCTTTAAGCCCCAAAACCGTTACACGGGGGATCTGCTGCCCAACAGGCCCCCAACACAATCATTGTGACTCGTCTCGAGTCACTTGTCGGTGTGGTGAGACGCACTGCCAAGGCTTCGTGGTCCACCATCCCTGTGAGTGACGCACTACTCTTTGTTGCTCCATCCTTGCCTCCTGCAACACTTTTTCAAGCTCCTGCTCCATTGCCCTGCTAATTCGCGTAACCGATGATGCTCATTCTGCTCTACTCAGTTAACACAAAGCGGCTCCTCATAGGATTTTAGCTCTAGCTGGGATGCCAAAGCCGTGAACTCTTTGTGCAAGAGCAGCAAGCTTGCAATCTCTGGTCCCGTATACTCAATGTTTGTTGAAGCTTGTGTTGCATTTTTGCAAGAGAGATGTTGTTGTCCGCAAGGTCCCAATCTTCAAGTTTCGTCAAGGGCACATGGCCCAGGGATGCACTTTTCAATGGAATTCTGTCTTTTATCCCAAGATTCACCATCTCACCCTTATCTTTCATAGATCACTTACCAAACCACAGGTTTCGCGGCGACATCCGGACCAGTCCTACTATCGGTCTGGGAATTTGCGGTATATCTCCCACCACTGGCGTTGGGCTCGGCACGACGACCTCAGCTATTAGCATTACACTGTCTCGAAGGTCCGGCGTCTCTTTTGGCAACGTTGCAACCACTAGGTGTATTCTCAAAGCATCGAAGTTGGACGGGTCCATATCTATCAGATAGCTCAATAACTCAGGTCTCACAGTGCCATGGGTTGTTTGGTAGACGACCAGCTATGATTTATAGGCCGGCCGATATTCAAATTCGACTGTTCCCTCCTTTTCTGGTTCATTAATGCGATACTGACGGGAGATTGTTTCAAATATAGTTTTGAATCCATGTCTTAAATGCCCGCCAACCGCTCCTCATTGTCTCAAATTGACCATCTTGTCATGAACAATGACCTCAACGGTCACTTTCCTGCCTTTCTGCGCAGCAGCACGGCCCTTTATACACAACCGTGATTCCTGTGATAAGCACGCCTTATGCGAAACCTTGTTTTTGCACAGTGTTAGCGCTTGAAATTTCACCTCAGGCTGAGAAAGGTAAACCTCAAGGCAACATCAAACCACTTAGCCTCGTAGCTAGCCCTACGGGGCGGGAGAGGGCTCTCTCCGGTATATCTCAATAAAGATATTCAATGGGCGAGATAACCAATAGGGTAACACTGATTTTAGGCTAGTAAACTGATCAAAAGGTTTGATTTGAGATTTTAGGGTTTTTGGTGGCAAATTGAGGAGTGGCAATTTTGGGTGTGGAGATAGGACACAGTTTCTGCAGGGGGTTCTTTGGGGCGAGATAGGAGATAGTATTGATGCCTTAGATTGAGGTGAATGGATGAGAAAGACAGGTGAGGAGCTAAGGAGAGCAAACAATAACTTTGAATTCTCCTTAAACAGTAGAAAACAATGAAATTAAACAAACTTAAAAGCAGAGCATGACAGTCATGAATTCTACTTTAACACTTCATTTGTTTAATGTGCAGAAGGAAAAGAAAGGAAATGATTCACATAAAACACTTACAAGTACATAGAGAAACACACCATCAATACATGTAACCACAAGAATCCCGAAAAGGACTGCAAAACCCTGGTCTTCCTTTGCCAAAAATTGCAGAGATACAGTGAATAATACAATGATAGCTTCTCCCTCAAGAGTCCAACCATGAAAATGAGCCAGAAAGTACATAATATAGATCATCTAACATCTTTCCTTTCCTCTAGGGGTTGAGCTCACTATCTTAGGAGTTGTTTCAACCACTTCTAAACTAAGCACTGAAAACTAGGCAGTCAAAACAACTTGCCTCTATAAGCTAGGAAACCAATTCATTCATTTAATTTTCACCTATTTCATGAATGAATCTTCTAGAAGAGATACATAAGTGTAAAAGTATCAAAAAATTACATTATTTACATCAAGGAGGATAACAATCCACTCCAAAAAGTCAACCATGGTCAAATCTGCGTTTTTCTGAGCTGTACAGTGAAATTTTGAGAAAATTGCCTGATAGGTCGCGCGCCTCTGCCTGACGGGTCGCACGCCTTTAAGGGCACTTTTGGGGCACTTCCAGGTGTCCAAATGAGGAAAGAGTAGGCTTGTTGGAAATTTCTATGAGTCTACTTTCCAACCCAACAGGAATTTCTGAATTTGGTGGTCATTTTCCCCTCCAAAATTGCAATCTCCCAAGACTGCTTTCTGTGTGTCAAAAATGTGGCAGAAAGTCATTTTTTGCTTGTTTTTTGACTTTCTGGAGGCCCAAAACTTCATAAAATCTCTTGGCAATGGATGAGCATATGTAACTTTTCATGAAAAATCTGGAAATGCTGAGTTTTTGCAAAATGGAGTTGCCAAGTGAAAGGGTCGCGCGGGGGGTGAGACCCGTCAAGCTGAAAAACCTGTTTTTTGCCTTAAAAAACCAAAAATGACCCAAAATGCTCAAAATTTCTTGGAATTTGTGTTGGGGCTGAGCTATTTAGTGCCATGCTCCTTCAAGGAAGCCTCGGCCAAGATGTGGAGGGGATCGGACCTCTTTCTCCTTTTTTGTGCCTTGGCCAACCGCCTTTGGAACATCTTCATCTTCACCTTGCACACGTGCATCCGTGCCCAATAATGGTTCTTCATGTTTCTCAACAATTTCTTATCTTGGTTGGCCTTAGCCAATAGCCTCTCCAAGTGAGCATTGAGCTGGATAAGCATAGACTCTCGCTCAGCGGGCAATGGATCACCGAGTCTTCTTCGATTCAAGTTGCGGTCACTACGGATCCTCCACAACTCATCAAGAGCTTGCTCATCCTCCAACTGTTTGTTGCGCTGCTCTAGATATGAGATTTTCCATTGTGCCCCCTCTAATCTCCTCTGCAATGCATCATTTTCAGCTCTAAGGTGCTGAATGATCTCCTTCGACTCTAGGCTAGGAGAACTGACATCAAGATCAATAAGCTCGATAGCTGGAACACCTGATGGCCCCTCATCAATCTTGGGCTGCTTGCCCCTCTGTGCTGCCTGTGCTGCTGAAGAAAGCGAGGCCCCTTCCACCTGCTGTGGAGATAACACTCGCTGAGCTGATGAAGAAGGTGAGACCCCTTCCACATGCTGTGGAGAAAGTACTCGCCGAGCTGCTGCAAATAAGGCCCTTTGGCCTCTCTGATAAGTGACCAATGGTGAGGAGCTGACATGTCTAGTCACGGGGATGTCATGCTGCTGTGATGGTCCTCCCTCCTCGTGAATAACCTCAGGATGTGGCGGTGGTGGTGCTGTGAAAAGCTCACGAGAGATAAACTCCTCCCATGAGATGCCCTGTTGAGCCAACTGATGTAATACCACAAGCTGAATCAAACCATAATGGTAAAGGCTCCTATACTGCTGTGCCGGGCTCTTCCTTTGCATCACGGACACCATCCTCTCAATGTTCTGATAGAAGAAAACAGGGATGTTCATCATCCGTACCCGTGTGAAGTGCATCAATAGGCGAATATGGTACGAATATACCTGTGAAAATCTGCCCTCATAGGTAAAATAGAGCATGATGAGCCTCATCATGGGAGCATACTCACTCCTGAGAAATCTGAAGGGAAACACACCTGTCAAGTGTCTCATGAGTGCTGGTCTAACGAAAGGCTCAAAATGAACACTGTCCAACACCTTGCGCTTATTCCATACCTCTCCGACATTAGGTATCCCTGTGGCCTGTGCAATCATCTCGGGTGTCAATGTAAAGTCCACCCCGGCAAGGTTGACATGTCCATCATGCAAATGTAAAACAAATAGGCGAGCTAACTCTCTGTGATGCTGAATCCGAGAGATCCTCTCGCAAAACTCATAACAAGACATATACTGGAAACATGAAACTGCCATAGGACAAGCCTGTAAATCTTTCAAAGAAGTGGGCTCCTCTCTCTTATGATGACCACCCTTTCCACCCTTATGAGGCCTCCTCTATACCTCAATCTCTGAAGCTGATGCCTGGTCATCACTCTGCTCATAGGTTTCAGTTTCTGACATTGTTTAAGGAGCAAAGTGGCCAAAATGTAATGTTGTTTCTGCCTTGCAAAATGCTGATCTATATGCTGTTTCAAGGGGACAAGGAGCACGAGGGGAATGTTAGGGGAGGGATACTTTTAAAGGGAAAATAGGAGTAAATATATAAAACAGGGATTGTAGGGAAAAAACATTGCAAAATCATTGCATATGCATCATTATATACATTTGTTTACATGGGTATTATGAGAGGTAGGATTAGGGCTTGATTTTTTTTTAGTTTTTAGGGAAGAGGGGTAGGGTTTAGTTTTTCTTTACAAATTTAAAAGGGAAATTTACATAGGAAGACAAGGAAAATGAAATGGGAAATGGGGAAAAATGATTACAAGGGAATATCCTAAAACAACATAAAACCCTAGGCATATTTTACAATTTTAAACCACAGCCACATAGAGCTTTTTCTCTTGCACAATGAGATCTTTAAAAATGTATTCATGATGTATTTAACCATAAAAAGCAGCAATTTGTAAGTTGGAGGGCCTACCTTAGGCAATTTGGCGATTTTGTTGGCTCCTTGGATGAATTTGCAGGCGATTTTATAAGGAGGGCGCTGACGGGTCGCGCGCCCCTGACGGTCGCGCCCGTTAGAAATTAACACTGCTGGAAGGCGCTTGACAGGTCGCGCGCCTCACCCAACGGGTCACGCACCACTGATGGGTCACGCCCGTTAGAAATTAACACTGCTGGAAGGCGCTTGACGGGTCGCGCGCCTCTGACGGGTCGCGCACCTCTGACGGGTCACGCGCCTGGTCTGACGGGTCGCGCGCCTGTCAAGCTCCCAAACTCAGCTCGAAATCACTTGCAAGCACTTGCTCAACGACTTGGATACACAATGAGGGTCGATGGAGGGAGATTGGGCTTTTATAACTTTGATTTGAATTAATTTCATGCCCAAACCCACTTTATAATGTTTTTCTTTGACACTTTATAAACTTGACTTTTTCTTGGTTTCCTTTGTCCTGAAATTGACTAATTTGATGCTTTTCTTCGATGCTTTTTGTAGGGATAGCATCTGAGGGATCTTGGAAAGGGAGCCAGGGTTACATGCTGTCTTTGGAAGCCTTTTGAAATTTTACCATTTTTTACAAAAATTTGAAAAATGACCTTGGCTTTAAAAACAGGGTTTTTAAATCCAAGGTGAAATTTAACTGCACAAGATAGAAATTTTCGAAGAAACACTTTGAAAAACATCCCTCTAGCTTGCTGGGCACCTATTGACCTTCAGAGACAATGACCTTGAAGACAAACTTGACCAAAACCCTAGACCTAGAATTTGACCTCAAGACAAGACAAGACAAGCTTGAAAGAGATTAAGGACTGAAATGACTTTGATCCAGCAATGCCA